>JANRMT010062837.1:16536109-16547660 GCA_026402145.1 Polypterus bichir lapradei | reverse complement strand
TTATGGTTACTCACCAACAATGACACGATGACTTGTCCGATAACAATGAGTTTAATTTTACTGCACAACAAAGGAGAGCGTTACAGCCCTTGTAAAGGAGCCACTTCAGGCGATTGTGTAGCACTGCCGTTGTTCTTCTTCTGGCAGTCTTCAATCCAAATCCCTAAAGCAGATTCCATCCAGACTACTGCCTTATTACATCCACTTACAGCTCGTTTTGCACCCTGGTTAAAAGGACACTGCAGCCGTAGATCTTATATTCCTTTCCTTCTTTTTAAATAAAAAGAATCGTAGCCTTCAACAAATCTAAAACGTTTACCTTTTCGGCAATCGTTAACATCTTCTTCTTGCGCTTGGGCACGGCCCCTGAAGCAGTATCAGATTGTTTTGGAGCCATAATGAAGGGCTTGACTATGCACAAAGATAAACACTAAAGAGCACAACTCTTTACACAGCGAAACACGTTGATGCTGAATGAGCGAGACGAGACTTCCTGGTTAACACTGCATTCAGCACGCAGGAACTCAACTGCGTGCTCTGATTGGTTAGCTTCTCAGCCATCCGCCAATAGCGTCCCTTGTATGAAATCAACTGGGCAAACCAACTGAGGAAGCATGTACAGGAAGTAAGAAGACACATTGTCCGCAGAACCCGCGAAGCAGCGAAAAATCTGCGTTATATATTTAGTTATGCTTTCATATAAAATCCGCGATAGAGTGAAGCCGCGAAAGTCGAAGCGCGATATAGCGAGGGATTACTGTATATGACAGCAACACTCATCACTCACAACAGTGACAAAACAATTACATTGACAATCTTGTTACGTTATTTTCAAAATGTTTCCTTTTCTTTTTCATTACTTCATTAACACACTACTTCTCCGCTGCGAAGCGCGGGTATTTTGCTAGTAAACAATAAATCCATCATCACGCAACGCACCTTCCTAATGCACCTCAGCATTTCTCCTAAAGGTGACGTCCCAAATCCAAAAACAATTCTTCAGTGGGTGGCTAAATTTGAACAGACGGGTACGACATTGTACAGAAAGTCTCCAGGTTGTCCACAGACTGTTCGAATGCCTGAAAACATCCAAGTTATAAGGGTATCAATTTTTCAATCTCCTAGACATTCATCATGCAAATATGTTTCTACCTTAGGCATTTCCAACATGTCTTTAAGGAGGATTTTGCATGAGAACCTTAATTTCCATCCCTACAAAATGATGAAAGTTCAGGAACTCACTGAGAGAGCCTGGGAGAGCCATAGAGAGGAGTTGTGTGTGAACATTCTGCCAACCGTTCTTCGAGATGCTATTGTTACGTGCAGCGACAAGGGACATTTCCATTTGATTGGTTGCGTAAATGAGCAAAACTTTTTGCTATTGGGTTAAAACCAACCCTTATGAACTTCATCAGAGACCCCTGCACAGTGAGAGTGTTACATTTTGGTGTGCCGTTGCACAATTTGGCATTGTACGTACTTAGTGTTTTGAGGAGGCGGGAGCAACAGTCACCGTCACTCCAGAATGTTGCATTGAAATGCTAGTGAACTTTTTGTGGCTCCAGCTGGAAGTAATGGATGTGGTAGATGCCTGGTTTCAACAAGATGGAGCAACAGCTCATACGGTACAGAGGTCTATTCAAGGTATGTGGGAGATGTTTCCAGGTAAACTGATCTCCCTGCGCAGTGATGTTACGTGGCCTTCACGTTTGCCTGATCTCACTCTGATTTCTTCTTGTGGAGCTATCTCAAGTCGAAGGTATACACACACCGACCTCAAAACCTTGAAGCCCTTAAGGACGCTGTTTACCACGAAATTGCCACTATTTCCCTTCAAATGGCCGAACGAGTCATGCGAGCATTCAGAAATTGTCTCGAAGAGTGCATTGCTAATTATGGGCACCACTTTAAAGACATCATTTTTAAAACGCAGTGAAAAAATCTTTTTTGTGTCGTAATGAAGTTTATTTTAATTTTTAGCGTTTTTGTAGAATAAACGTTTGAAATGTGGTACTTCTTTTTGGCTCACCCTGTATATATGTGCAGTTGATTCTCAACATTCATGCACTTAACTTCAAGTATTTGTATGATTTTATTTGTATCTTTATTCATGTGGTAGCCACACATATATTCGTGGACTTCACAGTGATGTGTAGTACAGAAAAAAATGAGAGGAGCGGAAGCATGTTAGTTTGAGTAGCAGCTAGTATTCACTCTACAGTTATCTGTGCATTTCTTGCATTTTTTGTTGTATTGCTTAAAAATGTTTTGTTTTGCAATTATATCCCAAAGACATAATGCAAACACTTCCAAGCTTGCAAAGTCAGTGATGTGCCTTCACAGTGGTTCATTGAGAGGCATTTGATGAGAGTCCATCATTGTGTATACTGGGGTTTTCTTATTCTGGATTTTGGCTTGTGTTTTGCAGTTACAGCTCAGGATCTCACGGGGAATTTTTTGCTTTGGATTATCTTTTTCACAAATCTAATTGCATTTTACTGAATTGTATTTATGCTGAAGTAAGTCAAACTATAACACCATTTTCTTGTAGTCATAGTGTGATTTGACAAAATTGCACAGTGAACTGTGTTATTTCTGCATTAAGTGCCTCTCAGGCACAACCCCACCAGATGGTGGAAAAAGTATGACTGTGACTGTTGGTGGACTGCAATCTTCAAGTCGTTCCACAGGTTTTCAATGGGGTTTAAGTCTGGCTTTGACTAGGCTATGTAAGGACATTCACTTTTTATTCCTTAAACCATTGTGTGGTCAACTTTGTTGTGTGCTTTGGTCATTGTCATGTTAAAAGGTGAACCTTCTTCCCATTGACAACTTTCTGGCAAAAGACAGCAGGTTTTTCTCAAGAATTTGATGGTATTTTGCCCCATCCATATTTCCTTCTACCTTGAGAAGTGTCCCAGTCCCTGCTGCACTGAAACACCCACACAACAGGATCCTACCACCTTTTTGCTTTACTGTATGTATGGTGTTCTTTGGATGGTACGTGGTATTGGCATTTTGCCAGATATGCTGTTTGACTTTGGTCTTGTCAGATCATAACACCTATTTCCATTTGGCCTCAGAATCTTCAAGGTGCGTTTTGGCAAAGCTCAATTGAGACTTGATGTGGCCTTTCTTGAGGAGTGGCTTTTTTCTTGCAACCCTCTCATGCAAGTCGCATTTGTGATATTGTTGTGACATGCACACAATGACCACTCTTTCCTGTAACCTTTTCAAAGCTGCCATAGGCCTGTTGGTAGCCTCTGTGACCAGTTTTCTCCTTGCTCTTCCATCCAGTTTAGAGGGATGCCAGATCCTGGAATATTCCTAGTAGTACCAAACACTTTAAATTTATTATGGACTTTACTTTTTTACTAGGAATTCATATTAGAGTTAGAATTTTTTTTATCCCTCTCCTGACTTGTGCCTGCACACAACTTTATCCCTGAGATTTTTTGACAGTGCCTTGCCACCCATAGATAATTGTTTGCTTTCAGTTGCACTTCCAATAACTGGAATGCTCTAGGAATAGCTGTTTTTATGCTAATCACAGAGCCAATTAGCTTGCTTTACAATGAAAAAGGTGATTAGGTACATCTGAATGACTTTCAAGTATTTTTAGGAGGGGGATGATCCTTTAATCATCTCAGTGATTCTATTTTTTAATTTTTAATTTTGTTTTCTGAACTGCTGCTGTTATATTTTTCACTTGGCTGTTATAAGTTGCACTTATAATACAGTAAATGCAGCTGGAAAAATACTTTTGTGTTTGCCATTGCTTTAAGAGAAAGGAATTTATGAAACAGCATATAGAACACATTGAGAGTGGCACCAGCACCAGTGCAAGCTACCTTGGCAAAGTAATTCAAAATGAGCTAATTAATCCAATAAGTGAGAAGGTAATTGAGCATCTAGTGAATTACGTCAAGCAGTCCAGATATTACTCCATTGTTTTAGGTTGCACACCTAACGTTAGCCATGAGAAGCAAATTACACTGATTGTAAGAGTTGTCTCACTGGAGAAAGTACCCAGAATTAAAAAGCACTTTATTAGTTCAACAGAGACAACAGGAGAATTTTTGTCTCTTCTTGCTCTGGACTGAGATAATGAATTTAATATTCCTTTTGATGATTGCAGAGGGCACTCATATGGTGCCAGAATGAAAGGGAAGGACAAAGATGTAGAAGGCAGACTGCTGCAAAAAAATCCTTGAGCTTACTTTGTGCCAAGTGCTGCCCATGTAATGGTACCTGATGCAGCCATAAGTTAAAGAGATGTAATTGCTTTCTTTGAACAACTGCAAAAGCTTTATAGCTTCTTTTTAGCTGCACTGCAATGGTGAACTATCTTGATGAATCATGCAAATATTATAATAGATGTTTGCATTGTGCTAGTCGGGGCCCTACACCAAAACTTTACCTATAGCCCCAAACGTTTAGGGCAACCAACCCTATAGTTGCAGTAGAGGGAAGAAGATGGGTGGTGTGCTTTGCAATAAGGCTGAACAGTATATCGCTTCAGCATCGTCATCACGATGTGTGCATGCAAAATAATTGCATCACAGAACGTCCAATGTTATTTATTTATTTATGATTTTATGCAAAGTCAGTTCACAAGAATACCTGTACAAATAAGTGACACATACATACAAAACGCTTAGTGGATTAAACATATGAATAGAATTGAAAGAATAAAAAGCAAGTCACATAAAAATACTTTTATCAAGACGTGTGTTGTCAAATGAAGAAAATTAAACAAATAAAAAATAAAGCCATGCTGCAACTATTTTGCTGCCTTTTTTATTACTTTGGTGCTATACCAATTCACACTGGATCTGAAAATACGTGATGAACTGGAGAAAACACTGAATTGGAAGATTTGTTTGCAAAAAGAAATGCAATGTCAGTCATATAGAATTATTTTGGCTACAGATGATGATTTAGACCAAAAACATATACTATGGATGATTTAGACCAAAAACATATACTTTGTTGACAGTGCCTTGCAACTGTTGCCACAACAACAAGGCAACTCCACAAATTTTTGATCATTTAAATCGGCACCACAAAACTCTGTATAGTGAGTGCAAAGCCAGATCTGAATGCCATCCAAAGCAACAAACTATTTTAGATATTTTTGCCAGTGTTACACCATATGAGAGGGATTCCAAACGGCAGAGAGAAATTACTGATATAATAAAATTTCACAGCATGAAGGTCATGGTATCAATTAGCACAGTTAACAAAGGGAGTTTCAAAAAGATGGTCCAGTTGTTTGACAAGTGGTATGTAATAACGTAACTATTTTTGTCATGTCACCATCTCAGAGCTCTGAGAATTGCAAGGCACACGTTCAATCAGAGTTATCAAAAGTGGAATATTTTGAAGCAACAATGGATCCCTACATAAGTGTGATCATCCACTTTATTAATGAGGACTTCCAACTAAAAAGCCACTGTTTGCAAACAGCATTTTTCCCGCAGGATCATACAAGAGAGGACATTGCAACAGGTTTGATTGAAGCATTGGCTGCTTGAGGTGTTCGATGAAAGACATATAATCTGCATAACAATATGCAACGTGGGGAACATGATGAAAGTTGCATCCCTTAACAAGTTGACCTGGCTGCAGTGCATTGGCCACAGACTGCATCTCGCAGTTGGTAAGTTTGCTATATTTGTCCTAAAATTAAGTAAAATAAAATTGTAATGTTGATATATGTACAGTATTATACTTGTACTACTACTAATTGAACATATTGTCTTAGCCATATTGAAGAAAAATACTATTTCAGAATGACATTGTCTTCTGGCTTATTGTTTAATGGCTAAATTATTTTAATATTACTCCCTTTTTCTTAGTCTTCTCTTTTAATTAGCATAATCTGGAGCTAGTCAGGCTTGCATTTCACTGTATGTTCTACCTATAGGTCTGCACGTAAAAATTTTTGAATCTTGAATTGAATTTTAAAATGTTATTTTCATAATCAATTTTTAAAGATGCATTAAATTGAAACTTAAGGGCACATCACTAATGTAAATTAGTAATATTCTTTGAGAAGCATTGGTTTTTAATAAATTTATAAAACATGTAAAGAAAGCAGGCAGAAACTATATATTTCATATTTAAACAACCTGTAGTTTATTTAGTTGCAGAAACCGTTGTTTGTATGTATAAGCACTTTATTGTTTAAACTTTGCGTATGTGTATTTTTTTTTCTTAGAAAATGCATTGCAAAATGATGACTGCACCAACCGTGTAAGAGGGGTCTGCAAGAAACTGGTGGGTCACTTCTCTCACAGCTGGAAGGCCAGAAGCTCTTTGGACAAAGACCCAGCAGGAACTCAATCTATTATTACATTACCTCATATTAGAGTGCCAAACAAGATGAGGTTCCAGAGAGATGATAATCATCAGGATACTAGAGCAGCAGAAAGCTTTATCTTGGGCCCTGTTTACAAAGAAGGTGGTGCAACTTCTAATTCCAAAATTGTAAGGTATAGTTGTCTTGGAGGCTATCAACAAGTCAGTAGGTCCACTGCTGGACTTTACAGGTGCACTTTCAAGAGAAGACTATGTTAGTGTCACATATGTGAAGCCAGGTCTTCACCTTTTTAACACTTCAGTGTTAATAATGCAAGAGGAAGACTCAGACCTGATCAAGAAGTTGAAGTGTAAGATGTTAGGTGTAAAAGGACCACATGGCAAAAAGGTTTGGGGGCAGCCATCCATATACTAGAATTTGGCTGTCAGAAAGAGAAGGTTTGGTTGTATAAGTCTTTACAGACATTGGTCCAAAACAGAACTGACAGGTAGACAAAAACATGACGGTTTTAAAGCTGGCAGGGACCGGAAGTGACATTGTCTGTGCAGGGACCGGAAGTGATGTTATTGGGCCCAGGACCCAGAAGTGACGTCATCGAGTCTGTATTCGGTCTGGAGAGGAAAATGAGGAAGGATTAGTGTGCTCTGCTATCCCCTGGTCCATCTTGGAATTATCCTTTCTTGAGCCCTTTAGCTGCCTCCCATGTGCACATGTGTAACATGGGCTACCTTAATGAGAGAAATATAAAGATGAAGCTACTCAGGAGCTGCTAAATATGGTATCTTGTTTGGACTCCCGGTTCAAAATGGACTTCATCAGTGCAGACAGCATGATCAAAGTCAAGGACAGAGTGACATCAGAAATGATTGAATATCAAGAGCCCTCAAGCTGCAACGCTGAAGTTGAGGCCACAGTTGCTGACACATCCCAGACAAAGAGCTAAGAGGTCATTGGGAAGATTCTTTAAGGAAAGCAGAGCTGCAAGAAAGCTTGTGGAAGCTGAATTAAACTACTTTCTAACACCTTTCATAGACAAAGAAGAAGATCCAGTTTCATGGTGGAAGTCATACAAATTGAACTTTCCATGCCTTGCCAAGCTTGCTAACAAGTATCTGTGTGTTCTGGCTACAATCCTCAGAGAGGATTTTAGTGCGAATGGCAACATTATCACTTGTCAACATTCTTGTCTTAAGTTTCCTTTCTTCTTGTTTTAACCATGGTGACCAGTACTTTTTGTTTTATTTAGGCACTATTGCTAAGAGAAGTTAAGTTTCAAAACCGTTTGTATGACAAAATGGTCCCGTGTTGATGATTGTTATTTATTACAAATTGATATTGTTAATTATTAGTTCAGTTTAACCTTTTAAAAATTATTTCTTTTATAAATTATATTTAAGTTGTATATTTCAGTACCACTCAGAGGACTGGTGTATAGCTACTATTGTATTTTTATAAGTATGCTTATTATTTTCCTTTTACTCAAAAAGATGTTTAATTTTGAAATAAAATGTTAAATGGCATATTTTATTATTCATGCTAATTCATTATGTGAAAATGAAGCTTAATGCTCTGTTTTAACCAGGAGTACAGATATATAGCCTCGGTACTATGCTTTATCTCTTCTGGACAACATCCTGCTTCATTGACAGATGGGTAGCGATGGGCAAATGAAGCTTCATGAAGCTGTATTTTCTGACTCCACTAAATATACAGGTTATATAGTTTTATAGATAAAGATACACTAGGAAAGTCACACACTGAAAAGCAATGGGACTTGAAGGTCATCACATATATCAAAATGAGGACTGTCTTGTGTTATTTGTTTTCAGTTGTGCATTTGTATTTTGGTTCATGCTTTTCCCAGTTGAGGCCATGCAACACTTGCCAGCAAAGAAGTATGAAAAGTCCAGTACCATTTGCTTCCTAAATGTTGCCACAGTTAAAAAAATAAAATAAATAAATAAAAATTAAAAGTGGAGGTCAATATCAGGAATCCCTTCACAAGACATTACACTGTATCTTAATTTTCACCTACTATTGAGGAGAACCATACTAAACTTGTAAAAGCTATGTTATTGTGGCTTGTGTTTTTTTACTTCAAAGCAATACAATTTGAAGACTTGAGGTGTTGTCATTTCAAATTAAGTGGATCATAGCTAATTGATTACTGTATTCTGAGCAGTAGATGGTTGCAAGACTCTCACATTTTTTGTAGTGTTTAAAATCTTTGTCTGTATTTTGTCAGATGATGAATATGTCAGATGGTTTCCCAATGTATTGGTGCATGTAGACCAGCATCCTCTTGGTTAATTGATATTTATGTGATGTGAAAGGTACTTGTACTTTCATGTTTCAATAGTCATTAGAAAAAGAGGGATAGATATTAATTAGGTGAGTTAATGTTATCGTTGGAGAAATCTGCCCAAGTATAGGAAAATACTGGGTCAGTATGACCCCACTAGAATTTTCATGCCAAAAGTGTCACTGACTATTTAAACCTCCTTGAAAAAGTATGTTTATGCAAGTGATATGAATGTAAGCAATAATTGATATCTGAATGCTTATTTTTATACAAGGTTTAACAATATTATATATATATGTTATATATATTTATATATACTGTAGATACTGGAGTGGACAAAACTAGGTTTGCAATTTTTCATATATGATAGGATATGATTATTACAAAAGCTTTATTAACTCAAACGAATGTCACAATGGCAAAGTGAATTTAGGTACAATCTCGTAAGTGCTCAAATTTCCAGCCTTGTGTACTCACAACTGTAAACCTACTTTTGCCCACCCCTGTGTATATGTTTTAAAGTAACTGTCTTGATCAACTGTACTAATTCCCTTTATAATTTTAAGCACCTCTATCATATCTTATCATAATTGTCTTTTGCTTAAACAGAAAAGGCTCAACTTCTTTAATCTTTACTCTTAATTCCTCCACTGTAGCCCTGGAATCAGCCTGGTTGCTCTTATCTAAACTTCTTCCAAAGCTCTTATATAGCCTGAAGATTAAAACTGTACAACGTACTCCTGGAAAGGTTTAACCAGTTTATTATAAAGCTTCAGCCTTCTTATATTTGTACTCTACACATTGTGCTATTTAACCTGATATGCTGTTAGCCTTCTTTATGACTTCTGAACCCACATTTATGACTTCTGAACCCTGTCTGGCAGTTGAAACTGTCAAGTCTACTATGACTCTTTAATCCTTCTCATTAGGTGTACTTTCTATTTTCAGATTTCATATTCAAACCTAACATTTTTGCTTCCTCTGAGTAAACTTTACATCTACTTAAATTAAATTTCATCTGCCACAAATCTTCCCAAGCTTGTATCCTGTCCAAGTACGTATGTAATAATTCAGCAGATTCTAGATTATCTGCTAATCCACTTAGCTTGGTATCATCTGCAAACCAGTTTGTTACTATATTCCTATCCCAATTATATATTGTGGCAAGCGGCTAGGGGTGGTACCCATCCGTGACGCCCAGAAGGACCAGAGGAGGGATTACGTTTCCTCCAGGCCACGAGGGGGTGACCGCCCTGGTGTCTTTGGAGACCATGGGAACAGAGCTTAGAGGCTCAACCCTATAGGGGCCCATGGTCACCACCAGGGGGCGCCCCAATGCCTGAGGAGCCCTGGCCCTCAGCACTTCCACCACACTCGGAAGTGCTGGGGGGGAGAAGACCTGGGACACCCGGAGTGCTTCAGGGTGTGCAGCCGGTACTTCCGCCACACTTGGGAGTGCCGGTGGAAGCTAATCGGGAAGCACCTGGAGCACGTCTGGGTGTGTATAAAAGGGACCACCTCCCTCCATTCGATGGTTGGAGTCGGGAGTGTAGAAGACGAAGTCTTGGTGGAGAGGAGTGGAAGCGGACCTGAAGCGGCAAAGGCATTGTGAGGCCTGGACTGTGGGGGAGTTTTGGGGTTGTGTGTGCACCTTGTAAATAGTATATCTATACTAATAAAAGGCAAAGCCCTCACTGACTGACTGACTCACTCACTCACTCACTCATTACTAATTCTCCAACTTCCCGTGTAGGTAGAAGGCTGAAATTTGGCAGGCTCATTCCTTACAGCTTACTTACAAAAGTTAGGCAGGTTTCATTTCGAAATTCTATGCGTAATGGTCATAACTGGAACCTACTTATGTACATATATACAGCAATAGCCTGCAGCTCGGTCGCTGTGTGACGCGGAGTTGCGTCCCACATCATCACGCCTCCCACGTAATTGAGTGCCTGCCCATATAAGGCCGTCAGTCAGCAGCAATCCAATAGACAGGCTGTCGCTAAATATTCGCGGGTGAAGGACTGTGCTTATGCAAACGAAGATGAGGTGGTCAGGGATAGACTAGTGTTTGGCACAAACTCAGCGAAAGTGCGAGAGAAACGTTTAAGTGCCGGGTCTTAGCTAACATTAAATAAAGCCGTGGACATCGTAAGATCGCACGAGGTAGCACAAGCACAGCTGAGAACCTTCAATGCATGTACTCCGAGCGGCTCACGTGAGCTGACTGTGAATGCAGCACGCACACAAAAAGCAAGAGCTCCAAAGAGCGCTGAACAAAAAATGCATTACACAACTGAGAAGGCAGCAAAAGAATATGAAGTGTGTGACGCATACAAGCATATTCATAAGTACAGGTACTGCGGAAACAAAGCACACGGTGGAAAAAGTCAATGTCCAGCTAAAGACTGTAAAAAATGTGGTAAATTGAACCACTTCGTTAAAGTTTGCAGGACTGGGAAAGGTAAACCCGTGCATGCAGTGTGTGATGTCTCAGATAAAGAGGAAGACGAGCTGTTTATTGATGCAGTAAGAAAGAAACAACCCTCTGAATCTGAACAAGCCTTTGTAGACATTTCAATAGGAAAGCAAGGTGTAAAGCTTAAGTTTAAATTAAGTTCACGCTGCCGCTAAATATTTGCATGCAAATCCACAACTTAATACCGGGAATGCCTGTTAAACATCTTAGATTCACGAGTACCGATTTGGGTAGTGAACACTTCGATGAATGAAACCTGTTATCTTTACAACAGTTGACAAACACGGAATATAACTTGAACACAACACATCCTCCAAATACGAACCTGATTGAAAGAAATAATGATAATCAAATCCTTGATGACAGCAACAATCATAACAGTGACAAAACAATTGCACTGAGAATCATGTTACGTTATTTTTAAAATGTTTCCTTTTCTTTTTCA
>JANRMT010062837.1:16510465-16526762 GCA_026402145.1 Polypterus bichir lapradei | reverse complement strand
ATATATATATATATATATATATATATATATACAGTATGTGTGTATATGTAGATATCTAATGTATATACATATGTATATATTTATATAGTGTGAACCCGGCCCGGACACAGACAGGCGGACATGTTGGTTTGTCACCACCACACGTTTATTTACAGTATTTACAAATATATATACGGGTCACCCAGACCCCAACAATGGTCACTCAGACCCAGTCACGTGCACAAATTACCCCAATTACAGTCCTGGCCACTCAATGCCTTGTCTTCGGGCCGCCTCCACACTCCTCTCGTGCCTCGTCCTTCTTCCACCCGACTCCAGCCTCGAATGAATGGAGACGGCCCCTTTTATAGGGTTCCCAGATGAGCACCAGGTGTTCCCGGCAATCCTCCTCTGGCCACGCCCCAGTGTGGCGGAAGTGCCGGCTGTCCTCCCGGCTGCTCTCCGGGCGCCGTCATAAGTCTTCCCCCCAGCACTTCCTGGTGTGGCGGAAGTGCTGGGGTAACAGGTCCCCAAGGCATCCGGGCGCCTCCTGGCGGTGACCACGGGCCCCTACAGGGTGGAGCTTCCATGCCCTGTACCCGTGGCCCCCAAAGCAACCCGGAAGGCAACCCCCACGTGATCCAGGGTGGGCCCAGACCCACATCCGGTCCCTCAAGGCGTCCCGGCTGGGTCATGGCCCCTGGCATCCCTGACAATAGATATGAAGATATGAAGATATATATATATATATATATAGACTCAAAACCATTATGACGGCAGCAATCCAAGCTGTGAGAAAACAGTAAAAAGGAGGCGTGTCAGATGTCGTGGTACATTTTCTAATGCAGCTAGACGAAAACAACTTTGTGACGCTGCCGCCAAATACACAAAACAATTACTTTCACAATCATGTTACATTATTTTTCAAATGTTTCCTTTTCTTTTTCATAACTTCTTTAACACACGACATCGCTGCGAAGTGCAGTTATTTTGCTATATATATATATATCACAGCGACACTCATAACAGTGACAAAACAATTACATTGACAATCATGTTACGTTATTTTCAAAATGTTTCCTTTTCTTTCTCTTTCCTTCTTTAACACACTACTTCTCTGCTGCCAAGCGCGGTTATTTTGCTATATATAGATATAGATATAGATATAGATATAGATATATATATATATATATATATATATATATATATATATATATATATAGATAGATATATAGATATAGAGATATAGATATATAGATATATATAGATATGGGAACAACACTCATATCAATGACAAAACAATTACATTAACAATCATGTACGTTATTTTTTAAATTTTTCCATTTCTTTTTCATACCTTCTTTAACACACTACTTCTCCGCTGCGAAGCGCGGGTATTCTGCTAGTATACTAATAAAAGGCAAAGCCCTCACTCACTCACTCACTCACTCACTCACTCATCACTAATTCTCCAACTTCCCGTGTGGGTAGAAGGCTGAAATTTGGCAGGCTCATTCCTTACAGCTTACTTACAAAACTTGGGCAGGTTTCATTTCGAAATTCTACGCATAATGGTCATAACTAGAAGCTATTTTTCTCCATTTACTGTAATGGAGTTCAGCTGGAGGGGCGGAGTTTCGTATGACATTATCACGCCTCTCACGTAATCACGCATTACGTAGAAAGCCAGGAAGAGCTACAAAACGTGCTTTAGAAAACATGCATTATATAATTAAGAAGGCAGCGAAACAATTAGAAGCGAGCGAGTGACATATAAAACCATATTCAGCGGTTCACGTGAACTGACGCAGTGCGCAGACAAAAAGTAACAGTTCCAAAGAGTACTGAACAAAAACCGAATTACACTGCTACGCTCAAATAGATAAACCACACGCCGTTGCGCAATAGTAAAGCATTTGCGTGTAGCGCCCACGTCCGAGGTTCGATTCCCGAGAGGGGATGCACTAAGTATGTACGCGCGCTTCTCTATTTATTTTAACATCGCATCCCCTTAGTTTGAGACGTATGAAAACGCATGCGATTAACGCAGAAAGACAGATCACCTATTCACCTATTGAAGCTTCATGAATAATGGATACTTTATTCGCGATCAATGATTTTTTTGGTAAAGCCATACTCAGTGTATTCATTAGATGAACGGTAAAAAAGTAAGAGCGAGGGGACGGTAACTTACTGAAGCACAGAAGCAAAACCACAATAGCACGCGGGCTGGATGTACTGACCTGCACGATCACATTCCAAAAAATATTTCTTTTCAAGTTCTATTTAGTCCATATGAGTCAAACTCAAGGCCCACGGGCCACATCCGGCCCGGCGTGTAATTATATCCGGCCCGCGAGATCATTTTATATACTGTATTATTGTTATTAATGGCCCGGGTATATGAAGCGCTGGTAACACAATAAACTACAGATCCCATAATGCAGCGCTTCAGCTGCCTTGCCGAACACTTACCGCGTTGCTACAAGTTATTGCGAAGCTAGACCACACGATGCCGAAGAGAAAAGTTAATTCTGAAAATAGAGCCTTTAAAAACCGATAGGAGGCTGAGTATATGTTTACTGACATTGCCGGTAAACCCGTGTGTCTCATTTGTGGAGCTAATGTGGCTGTAATTACAGAATTTAATCTTTACAACGACTGACAAACACAGAATATAACTTGAACACAACACATTTCCTGGTACATCGATTACACTGATGCACACATCACAGCTACAAAAATGTTACACTTGGAATGAAGCTCGTTCCAACGACTGATCGGAGGAAAATTTCATTTCAAAAAACTACCCGAGCGAAGCCTTGATAAAAGCATGGTTTTGTGCACAGTGAAAACCAAGCAAAATTAGATGCATTACAGAAAGCGGACTTTGTGGCTCTTACTGGGGATCATTGGACTTCCGTGACCGTTAGTAATTCTAATTACATCTAATTACAAAATGTTCAATGATCACACTGTTTTAGCCTAATGTACAAAATAATTCTGGCTAAGGTTACTCAGAGTTTAAAGATTAAGTTGGTCAAATTACCTTTTATGTTTCTGACTTATTTTTTTAAGAAGAAAAACTGCACTTTATGTTGAAATTTTGGTTATTATTTAAAGACAATACCATTCTGAAAATGTACTTAAAGTACTTAAACTACCACTTTATGTTTAAGTCTGCCCAATTTTAACCATGGATGATATTTTTGTTTCTGTTTTGAATTCAAATGCAGTTTAAAAGCATTTTTTTTCAGAAACTAAAAGAGCTTGAGTTTACAATATTCATGTCCATGTCTATTATTTGACTCTATCGCCCACTAAAACCCTTTTAAATTAAAAAAACACATTTGCGATTTGGGGCAAATTTACATGTGCGATTACATACGATTAATCAAGATTAATTATTACACAGCCTCTAATTAATTGGATTAATTTTTTTAATCGAGTCCCACCCCTAATATATATATGTAGATATATATGTAGATTTGTATACAGTAATCCCTCGCTATATCGCGCTTCGACTTTCGCGGCTTCACTCTATCGCGGATTTTATATGAAAGCATAACTAAATATATAACGCGGATTTTTCGCTGCTTCGCGGGTTCTACGGACAATGTGTCTTTTTACTTCCTGTATATGCTTCCTCAGTTGGTTTGCCCAGTTGATTTCATACAAGGGACGCTATTGGCGGATGGCTGAGAAGCTAACCAATCAGAGCACGCAGTTAAGTTCTCCTGACTGAGAAGCTAACCAATCAGAGCACGCAGTTGAGCTCCTGCGTGCTGAATGCAGTGTTAACCAGGAAGTCTCATCTCGCTCATTCAGCATCAACGTGTTTCGCTGTGTAAAGAGTTGTGCTCTTTTGTGTTTATCTTTGTGCATAGTCAAGCCCTTCATTATGGCTCCAAAACAATCTGCTACTGCTTCAGGGGCCATGCCCAAGCGCAAGAAGAAGATGTTAACGATTGCCGAAAAGGTAAACGATTTGGATTTGTTGAAGGCTACGATTCTTTTTATTTAAAAAATAGGAAAGGAATATAAGATCTACGGCTGCAGTGTCCTTTTAACCAGGGTGCAAAACGAGTTGTAAGTGGATGTAATAAGGCAGTAGTCTGGATGGAATCTGCTTTAGGGATTTGGATTGAAGACTGCCAGAAGAAGAACAACGGCAGTGCTACACAATCGCCTGAAGTGGCTCCTTTACAAGGGCTGTAACGCTCTCCTTTGTTGTGCAGTAAAATTAAACTCATTGTTATCGGACAAGTCATCGTGTCATTGTTGGTGAGTAACCATAATTAATTTTCTTCTTACAGTGCTTACTACATGTACGTACGTTTAGTGTCACTGTACACACATTTACTGTATACTATTTTTCTTGCATTGTACGTATTTATTGCTGGTGGCCTGTCTATCGTAATGGCTGTAACATATGTGATATCGGAGACACTCAATATCTTTAAAATAATATTTAGGTTTTACTGTATATAAACAGTGTGTGTTTATATACATAATTTCAATGAATCTTACCTAATATCTAAGAGAATACAAAGGGATTATGCTGTATAACACTGCGGGGAATATTTATAAACAGTGCGGGAGAGTTTATAAGGGCTTAAAATATATAAAAATAACCATACAAACATATGGTTTCTACTTCGCGGATTTTCACCTATCGCGGGGGGGTCTGGAACGCAACCCCCGTGATCGAGGAGGGATTAACTGTAATCACTTGGGTAGATGTAAATTTATATTGCAGTGGTTCAGTTGTCTTCTGTAAATGTTATGCTCAGATTATTAAACATTTTAAAAACCATCACATATATTCTATTTATTCTTCATATCCCAAGTAAACCTCACTCCTTACATATTAGTGTGTTGTAAAACAGTCAATTGACATATACATTTTCCCACTGATACATTGGGAAAACACTATTATAGTATTCTATAAGAAAATTAAATTCAGTAAATTTTAATGTGTTAACACTCAAATTAGTTTGAACACACTTTAAGACAAAGCAAGTAACAATCTGATCAGATTTTGAAAATGGAATTCCATTAACAATCTGGTTATAATATGACCAATCTTTCCTAATAATTCAATCCCTATAGTCCTGGAATCAGCCTAGTTGCTCTTCTCTGGACCTTTTCTAGTGCTGCTATGTCCTTTTTGCAGCGTCGAGACCAAAACTGCACACAGTACACCAGATGAGGTCTCACCTGTGCATTATAAAGCTTGAGCAGAACCTCCTTGGACTTGTAATCCACACATCATGCTGTATAACCTAATATTAATGGCTTCTGAACACTGTCGGGAAGTCGATAGCTTAAAGTCCACTATGACTCCTAAATCCTTCTCCTAAGGTGTACTCTAAATTTTCTGATCACCAATTGTGTATTCAAACCTAACACTTTTACTTCCTATGTTTAACACTTTACATTTACTGACATTAAATTTCATCTGCCACAAATCTGCCCAAGTCTGTATGCTACCCAAGTCCTTCTGTAATGATATAACGGAATCCAAATTATCTTTTAATCCACCTATCTTGGTGTCATCTGCAAACTTAACCAGCTTGTTACTTATATTCCTATCTAAATCATTTATATATATTAAAAAAAGCAGCGGCCCTAGCACTGACCCCTGTGGAACACCACTCTTAACATTGGTCAATTCTGATGAGGTTCCTCGCACCATCACCCTATGCTTTCTCTGTCTGAGCCAATTCTGCATCCATCTAAAAACATCACCCTGAACTCCCACTTCTTTTAATTTGATGCCCAAACTCTCATGTGGCACCTTATCAAATGCTTTCTGAAAATCAAGATAAATAATATCATATGCTCCACTTTGATCATATCCTTTTGTTGACTGGTTGCATGGTGACTGTTCCTAATAACTCCTGTCCTTGTGTTGCTCAATCCTATACTTAATAATTCCTTCCATTAATTGTCCTGTGAATCATGTTAAGCTTACTGGTATATAGTTGCTTGGATCTGCCCTGTCACCCTTTTTTTTATAATGGGATGATATTTGCCATTTTCCAGTCCTTCAAAATCTCTCTAGTATGCAGTGACTTCCTAAAAATATGTGTCAAGGGTTTATATATGTACTTCCTAGCCTCCTTAAGAACTGGAGGGTAAATACTATATGGCCCTGGTGATTTGTATGATTTTAGACTATATTTAATCTGAACAGTACTTCTTCCTCTACAGTTTCCAAATCCATCAGTACCTCCTTAGTAACCACGTTTACCTCTGGAAGGTTATCCACTAACTCACTTGTGAAGACCTTAGAAAAATCAAAGTTTAGGGCATCCGCTATTTCATTGTCTGTATCTTTTATTTCTCCTTTCCTATTTCTGATGCACTTCGCCTCCTCCTTGATTGTTCTTTTACTACCAAAATACTGAAAGAATCTCTTAGGGTCTTCTTTTGCCTTATCTGCTATATTCCTCTCCAACTGTCTTTTAGCCTCCCTATTATCCTTCTTAATAGTTGCTCTCATGCTCTCATCCGCTCTATGATTCACTTTGCATTCATTAGTGTTATATGCCTTATAAAGCAGTTTTTTTTTCCTTTGCAGCTTCTTTTTTAAATCTTTATTAATCCACTGTGGAGTTTTTTTTTTTTAATTTTCTATGAGTCCCAAATGTAGGTATGTATCTGTCCTGCATAACATGTACAACATTTTTAAACCTTTTCCACTGCTCTTCGACTGTCTTCACACTTAAAAGCTTATCCCAGTCTATCCTCCTTAGGTTTTG
Organism: Polypterus bichir lapradei; assembly: GCA_026402145.1. Classification (NCBI taxonomy): domain Eukaryota; kingdom Metazoa; phylum Chordata; class Cladistia; order Polypteriformes; family Polypteridae; genus Polypterus; species Polypterus bichir. The sequence goes on along the minus strand of JANRMT010062837.1, from coordinate 16,520,016 downwards.
TCGCATCTGTTCAAAATTTGCCCTTCCAAAGTTCAACTTTAAAAATTGTAGTCTTTGCATCTGCACTCATACAATATACTGAGAATTGTACTATATTATGGTCAGTTGGCCCTAGTGGTTCAACCACCTCTACACCCTCAATTCTGCCTTGATTATTACAAAATACTAAATCCAGACTAGCTTCACCCTGTGTTGGTGCTTTAACATACTGTGTTCAGAACAGTCACTGATTACCTCTGAAACTCCTGCTCTTGTGCTCTTTGTTTTTTAGCCAGGTTTCTGTTATTGCTATAATATCATAATTATGCTATTAATTATACAGCTACAACTCACTTCTAGCATTAAGGCAAGCTATTTTTAATGTGTTACTCCTACATTTAAATGTTGGCTTAGAGTGTACATTGCTATTATTGAAAAAAAGGTCCTACTGTATATCCTTTTACTTCCAGTTCTTTATCTCTGAAAGGTTTTTGAACAGATGTGCCTAGCAGATACTGGCTACCCTGTAAAGACTTGCACTAAATACTGTAGCAGAGGTCAGGCGCCTGCTCTGCCGAGATCGCATATATCCTTCTTCTCCCACAGACAACAAGGCAGTTTCAGTATAATATCAAAACATTTTTTTAATCTAAACTAATGTTTATATACAGATGTTAAGGTTTATATACAGGTAAACCAGGCATATCAAATATTAGAATAAGTTAAAATGGATAGAATTGTTCAACCAGAATGATTCAGATCAATGTCCATACAGAAAGATATATATTTTTTTTTTTATTACTCTTAATATTTGTCTCTGTCGGGGGACATTTTCACTTTTCTAGGTGACACTTTACTTTCCCCTCCTGACAGCACAATATTTTGTTGAATCTTAATCACTCCATTACCAAAGACATTGCAGAGTGTGTGAATATCCTGAAGAGGCCATATGGAGAAGAGGTGGGCTGGCCTACAATATTAAAAGGATAGTAGTGAAATAATGGAGTGAGATTATGTCACCTCAGATATATGCCCAAGCGTTTTTCAGCTCTTTAGCAAACATTAAAGGCATAGAACACAATGCACCAAACACAGTGGCCAATGGCTTCATCCATCCATCCATTATCCAACCTGCTATATCCTAACTACAGGGTCACGAGAGGTCTGCTGGAGCCAATCCCAGCCAACACAGGGCGCAAGGCAGGAAACAAATCCCAGGCAAAGCAACAGCCCACCGCAGAGCGATGATTTTATCTTATTGGAAATAAATTGGCTAGTGGAAAGAGCGTAGGGAACAGTATAAGTGATTTCTGTTGAATGCCATGATGACCCCTTCATCCCACCTTTTTGAGAATCTGTATGGAGTGTCTGACTAAGGAATGTTTGCCATTCCTTAAAAATGTGGATAACATATTTTACATGCACAAAGTCTGACACTTGATGTACAGTCAAACTGGCAGTGGAACGGTGATGATGAACCTCATAACTGTATCTAGATGGGATAGAAAGGGGCATCATGGAATAAGCAAAATTAAAATGGGGAAAGACGTTCATCTCTATAATTGAAAAGTTTTGCATGAAAAGACAAAAGAAGATGTGACCAGGAGGAAACAAAATGTTTAACTTCCTTATAGACATGATTGAAGTTTTTAGCTGTTAGATCCTGGAGGGATGTAAAGTTGTCCAAACCCCTGGTGTCTTAACGAATCTGTCCAAGGTATTATAAGGGATGACAAAAGGATAATGGAGAGGATTAAGAAGGGGAAGAGAAGATTTACTCCAATTAACAGTGTTTTGTAATTCGAATAATTAATATAGTCCTTACCCTGTTTTAAAAGAAGTGTAATTAAAGCCATATTTATTGTGAGGTTCAATTTGAAGTTGAAAATGACTTATTCTAACATTTGGAAGACAGGGGCTGACAATTGCTTCTGAAAGGCTGACAAGAGATTGGGGAGCCTTAGAGTTTTCTTTGTAGCTAAATTTCAATTATGTTCATCTAGTAATTTATAAATTTTAACTTTTGAAAAAGCAAACTGGTTTTGATGCTGAATAAAATGTAGCAGCCATCACTAATGATGATGAATAGTACTGCACACTACAGACTTGGTCACCGTCTTTTCTTATTTTGTGCTTTTGTTCATCACATGTCACTGAATGTGGCTGGCAACACAGTGCAATGAATTGAGTCACAGATAAGCAGCTTGAAGCTGGCTGTTTAACTGGAGCGGTAGTAAGCTGCTTGTAATCCCTGGTGTCCTTTGTTTGTGTTCCATTTGATGTTATCTTGGAGAGTATTTGCCTGTGGGATGAGAGGTGACACTAGACAATTCCTCAGCAAAGACAGCATGTGTCACCAAATGCAACTAACCACACGCACAGCCATGCAATAAGCTCTGTCACAGGAAAGCAACTAGGTAGAAATTTGTCCACTTAGGTAAGGAGAGGTAAAACCTGCTGTTACAGGTTCTCAGATTCTGCAGGTTCTCGGCATCCCAAATACAAATCTGATCTGTGCTGTAGGGTATGTAACACTCTTAACAATTAACTGACTTTGAATACTTACCTGTTTATCAATCCTTTGCTATTTGTAATCTATCTGAAAATCTGCTGTTATGACTCTTGAAATCACATCAGAATCCCATATTCTGAGCCTGCATCCAGAAAATTTTCAAAGAATGCTTGCCATCAAAGTTACTTAAATTTCCCACCAGTCCTGAAAGGGGATGAAGAGAGTACCTGTCAGCTGTTCATAGGACTGCATTTCATGCTCTTGTTGTTTAAAAGTGTTCTGTCTTTGATTTTTTTCCTATTATTTTTGCCCCATTATCAAATGAAAATGTCTACAAAATACTTTATAATAATGATATATAATACTTGTATTTTTGCAGTACCTAAACTAATCTATTACTCATTTAGTCTTTTGTAACAAGACCTTAACAAAGGCTTCTTTTGGTGTTAATAACTGTCACAAAGCATCAGTAAAGTGCTTATTCGTCTGTGCAAGATGGCCACCTAAAATAAATTTACTTTTGAATGGTCAGAAGTGGCTTAAGTGTGACAAATGTTTCTTGATATTGCATACTTCATTATAAGACTTGTGAATCCTTCATATTCATAAGTAATTTTACTAGAATATCAAATGCCACACTGCACAGAAACAAGTAAGGAAATTACTGATAGTTTATAAGCATAAATAAGTAAAGATCCTTTTATTAAGTTATTTTTTTTTACATGAAGAGTAAATGAGTAATACGTTCATTTTTGCAGTACCTACACTAAAGTGTTACCCTAGTATCTGAATCTGGATGGCATCAATTTATTTACTGTTGCTCTGCAACTAAGCATACACATTGTTTAGTCTATTAAGTAGTAAACATAAGTTATTTGGTGTTTTAAATGCTTTATGCAGAATAAATAATTTCTGCTTCCCTTGCGTGGCTTATGGCAAAAACCCAGAGCGTGGCAGCAGTGCGCTGGGGCGTGCATGTTTGTCTGACATCATTTTCTCCATGCTGACATGTTAAGTACAATATAAACCGCCTTTAACTTCTAGAATTCTTGTTATTCACATTTGTTAGATGCCAAGTAATACTTAATAAAACATGCATTTCTGCTAAAAAGGTCATAAGAGTCAGACCTGCTTTTTTTGTATTTTACACATGTAAGATGCATTTTATTTATTTATTTTATTACTCTTCAGGGTGAAGCCAGATAAAACAGCTTGTAAATATGAATATATGTTTGTTTGTGTACATATAATGTATATACACTTGTACAGTATATGTGGTTTGTACTTAATTGAATATATAACATGTATATATTTTTCACCTCTTCCATATTCTTTGCAGTCTGTCTTATGAGCTGTCATTTATTGTTTTGTAATGATCTTGCAGTTTTGATTGCAGTTTTTTTTAATAATCTTGATGCTGTCTGAGTGATTTTCCTAAAAGCATTTAATATCCTTTCCAGATAAATTCCACTGTTACGTGATCTTGAAGGTACAAAATGTCAAAAGTACAACTATCACTGTTCGTGGTCACCAGCCATCCTGGGAGCAGGACTTCATGTTGTAAGTAGAAAATGAAATGATATAAGTGTTGATTTGAGTTTTTGTAATATAATGGTTGGAGCTGATTAGTTAGTTTAGCAGAGGGTTCTTATAATATGTTACATTTTCAATGACATCTAGAGTGGTGCATTTCTGAGATATATATATATATATATATATATATATATATATATATATATATATATTTTACACTTTATTTGTGTTGAATTATGTAGGGATGTTCAAGAATAATCACTTTATCAGTATAAAACACTTTAAAATGTCTTATATTCTTTGTTGAATAATTTATTATTGTTGCAATAAATGTTATGCTTAAACAATCAGCTGTACTGCTTTCTAAGCTAGACTCACATACTCCAAGCTGATTAAGTTAAAAACGTACCTTAAATACGTAATACTAACAGTACACTCTGCATTATGATGTGCTGAAATGGGGTGACCGTGTATAAAAAGCATTGTATTTTCTACATGTTGTGACTGAAATGTACGCAAATGCCCTTAAATGAAAGTCTGCAATGTTCACTTTAATCATGTCTAAATTGTTTGATTTGCAAATTTAAACTGTGGATAAATAAAAGGATAAATCAATGAATAATGTTTCTTTGTCCCAAACATTATGGAAGGCACTGTACATGTATGCAGTGCCGGAATATGAGAGCATGTGGTATAAGTATCTCATCTCCCAGTGTGCCACAGCTGTGGTCTTTTATTGGCCTGAAATGCTGTTACTTTTCCATCTACAAGATGGAGTAGAGAGGTATGAGACAAACTAATTGTGTTCATGCGTATAGTTAAGTCGTCTGAAGTATTCTACGAAGCATGCTTAGTAAGTAAGTCTTTCTTAAAATGAGGCACAAGGCTTATCTGAGCCTTATTATTCAGCTCTATCATAAAGGATTTGGGCAAGTCGCACTTGATAACCGAGGCAACATGTGCATGATACGATTACTGGTAGGAGTACTGTTGAGATTTTTTTTTTTTTTTTTTTTTTACCCTTTCCTTTGTATCTGTGTTAACTTACCTTTGTGTGTTCAAGGTTAATGGTGTTCTGCTGTGCTGTGGTCACCTTAGATCTTGCAGGTATGGGGGAGAATAGTATGTATGTTTGTCTTAGTGACATGCTCAACCAACACAGGCATATTTTATAAGGCTGATGTTGGCAAATAATTGGAATGGAAAATTTGAATAAGTAGTCAACTAAACTCTCATGCGTATCTTTCTATGTATATTAGGTTCATCAGATTTTGTTTTTCATACAAGAGGACTGGGGCAGAGACATAATCGAAACTTGATGCATTCCTTCATTAGCAATAAATCTTTAGTAATTTTTAAAATCAATTTCATTATTTTAAATGTCTTAGTTTATATTCAACTGCTTAGAAACCTTGCAAGTCATTGCACAGTTTACTATTTCTCTTCTGTAATAACAAAAAAGGAAAATTCCCAAAACCTACTGTTTTAAAATCAATTCTTTTTTTGGTGTACTAACAACACCTGAAGTAGAAAAGAAGCCCACTGCATATATTGTAACCTAGCAGGATTCCTTTTTGTGTTTTTGGAACTTTTTGACGTATAAAAGAGTGAGTGTCACCAAATTGTAGCGGGGCTACATAGCAATAGTGTTTTCAATGTTTGTACTGAATGCATTTTGTTTCCATCATCACGTTTGCTATTTATAATGTATGTGTCAGTGAATGTCATCCCCGCAAATACAGGGGGGATGGATGATGGAGAGAGACCGCTGCCCCAAGATGGAAAGCACCTGTTTACAATCAGTCAATTACGGCCGGCTCATTACTATATAAACAATCAGGAGGGAACAGAGGGAGAAGGAGAAAGACGGAGATTACATTTTCACGACAACAAACCAACTTTATCTGCTGTTTTCCACATCGTGCTTTTGATACCAATTTGTTTTTCATTCCACCGGACTTATTTCAATTCAATCATCGCCAGAGACCCCGGGGTTGGACTACATTGTTCACCACAAACCGAGGATTCTCGGTGAGGTCGTTCCATTTTTTTTCCGGAAAATTCAAACACATCACTTATCTGTTGACCAGTCATCTGTATTCAGGACAGTTGTATAATCGGACTCAAGTTCACTATCATTGACATTTTCCATATTCATTCATTGTTATTTGTGTTTTGTGTTTGTTATATGTTATTGGGACAACGGAGGGTTTGTTATTGTAGATATGGTGTTGTCACGTTGTTGCTTTGGTGGTGGTTTATAAATATCTCTATATATACTTATTTTGTACGTGTGAAAGTTGCATTTTTTGTTATTGTTTCATTTAATATATTTATCCACTTATTTTTACATATCTGCTTTTGTGTGCTTATGTTTAAACCGTCGATTGTGGGGAAAATTTTATTTGTTAGAGGTACGGCTTGGTATTCATAGATTAGCCTCAGTAATTTATCCAGGCCACAGGTCTTGGAAGAATAGTTGCCTGCTGGGTAAGGGGTCGGCCATTACCAAATGGTCTGTCACTTTTTCTGATTTCTTTTCTGAAAAAACATTTTGTGCTCATCACAGCAAATGTGAACTTCAGTCTGCACATGCAAGCTCTCCTAATCGCAGATTTTGGCTTTCTACTAGCTGTGTTCTAGTCGAATACATGGGTATATATTATTATTATTATTTTCTGTACTAATTACCGTAGATCCCGGAATACAAGCCGACTCGGTATATTAGCCGACCCCCTTCTCTACCTACTAAATTACATGTATTTGCCGATGACCGGTATTTAAGCCGACCCCCTTCTCCAAGCAAAATTTTCTAAATTTCCTTAAAAGTTTCTCTTCAGCTATATTTATCATGTTTATCGGCGAGAATTTGAGATTGCCGGCATTTTTGATGGAAACCAGGAAGTGATTGCGGAGAAGTTTGGTAAAATGAAGCCTTTGTGTTGAAACTATATACGCAAATACGGTACATCGGCGGGTGGATTTCTGGAGACTCGTTATAAATTTGACTAACTTAAATACGCAATACAGTGGACCCTTGACTTAAGAACTTAATTCGTTCGCGAAGGCTAACCCATAATTCGTTCCGAACCTCCCACTGCAACACTTACTTAACCTTTTCATAATAAAAAAAGGGTTGTATAATGTGCATAATTTACCAAAACACCGATAATTTTTCTAATGTACTAATCAAAAAGTTAGCAGCGGCTCAGGGCTCTCCTTTTCAGTGCACTTTTTTGTTGTTTTTGTACTTTTTTTTTCCCTTGTTTGTGCACGATCGGTTCGGCGAACATCCGCTACACCCGTCAGAACCTTATAGACATCGGTGTCCAGAGCCAGACATCTGTTTCAAGTGTTTTTCATCACACGCACAACATCCCAGACAACATAGCAAGACCAGTGCGCTCTCTGTGGATTGTTGTCGGGTCTAGGAGACGACGCAGACGGAGGGGGGAAAGAAAACAGAAGCGGGGCCACAGATCCGGCGTTATGCTAAGGCTAAAAAAACAACCATACAAGCCCTATACAGAACTTTTTTTCTGCACTGAAGGAGCTGCTTTTAATCTCATTGTAGATGTGTATAGTGACAATAAAAGGCATTCTATTCTATTCTAGAAACAACAATTTCATACTGTACTCACCATTTAATTTGACATCTTTGGGCTGCAGGAAAAGAGGAGGAGGAGGAGAATGCAAATCTTTTCTTTGTAAAATTGTCGAGATGGTGGATTTCGACATGCTGTACATATTAGCGAGATCGGTCACACGAACAGCACTCTCATATTTCCACACAATTTCCATCTTCGTTTCAGTTTTGATCGCTTTCTTTACCTTCTCTTCCTTCCTTAGCAATTATGTGTCTTGCTTGCATGGTCTTAGTGAATTATATATATAGGTAAATCACTGCAATGACCGAAATTACATCCATAAACACATGTATCTGGGCTCCAACTGACGCTACTAACGCTCTCGGTTGTTTGTTTACAATCGCGCAAGCGGATACACGTGACCGCATTCGGGTCGTAACGCAAGATGTTGGTCGTAAATAAAAAGAAAAATTTTTATTTTAAACTTCCCGATAATCTATACTAATAAAAGGTAAAGCTCTCACTGACTCACTCACTGACTGACTGACTGACTCATCACTAATTCTCCAACTTCCCGTGTGGGTAGAAGGCTGAAATTTGGCAGGCTCATTCCTTACAGCTTACTTACAAAAGTTGGGCAGATTTCATTTCGAAAGTCTACGCATAATGGTCATAACTAGAAGCTATTTTTCTCCATATACTGTAATGGAGTTCAGCTGGAGGGGCGTAGTTTCGTATGACTCATCACGCCTCTCACGTAATCACGCATTACGTAGAAAGCCAGGAAGAGCTACAAAACGCGCTTTAGAAAACATGCATTATATAATTAAGAAGGCAGTGAAACAATTAGAAGCGAGCGAGTGACATATAAAACCATATTCAGCGCCTCACGTGAACTGACGCAGTGCGCAGACAAAAAGCAACAGTTCCAAAGAGTGCTGAACAAAAACCGAATTACACTGCTACGCTCAAATAGATAAACCACACGCCGTGGCGCGATAGTTGAGCATTCGCATGTAGCGCCCACGTCCCAGGTTCGATTCCCGAGAGGGGATTCACTAAGTATGTACGTGCACTTCTCGATTTATTTTAACCTCGCATCCCCTTAGTTTGAGACGTATGAAAACGCATGCGGTTAACGCAGAAAGACAGATCACCTATTCACCTATTGAAGCTTCATGAATAATGGATACTTTATTCGTGATCAATGATTGTTTTGGTAAAGCCATGCTCAGTGTATTCATTAGATGAACGGTAAAAAAGTAAGAGCGAGGGGACGGTAACTTACTAAAGCACACAAGCAAAACCACAATAGCACGCGGGCTCGATGTACTGACTTGCGCGATCACATTCCAAAAAATATTTCTTTTCAAGTTCTATTTAGTCCATATGAGTCAAACTCAAGGCCCACGGGCCACATCCGGCCCGGCGTGTAATTATATCCGACCCGCGAGATCATTTTATATACTGTATTATTGTTATTAATGGCCCGGGTATATGAAGCGCTGGTAACACAATAAACTACAGATCCCATAATGCAGCACTTCAGCGCCTTGCCGAACACTTAACACGTTAATCAAGTCTAGCTTATGATACTGTAAATTATTGAGAAGCTAGCCCACACGATGCCGAAGAGAAAAGTTGATTCTGAAAATAGAGCCTTTAAAAACCGATGGGAGGCCGAGTATATGTTTACTGACATTGCCGGTAAACCCGTGTGTCTCATTTGTGGAACGTGTGTACAAAAACTGGGGTCTCCTTCCCAGCAAAAGTCGAGCAGCCGGCGCGCTTCTGCCTTAAATCAAAGTGAGCACTTTTAATTTTTTTCATCCTCCCCCTGAGCTATAGCCCAGAAAATTGCAAACACGGGACCCCTTTTCTACACCACGGCAAAATAATATTAAGGCGATTCACACTTTCTTTTGCACGTATACGATTAT
>JANRMT010062837.1:16491869-16504479 GCA_026402145.1 Polypterus bichir lapradei | reverse complement strand
TTTTTTTTTTACACTGTCTTCCTTTAGCGGGACATTGACTTTTTCCACCGTGTTCTTTGTTTCCGCAGTAGCTGCACTTATGAATATGCTTGTATGTATCAGACGCTTCATATTTTTTTGCTGCCTTTTCAATTGTGTAATTCGGTTTTTGTTCAGCGCTCTTTGGAACTGTTGCTATTTGTCTGTGCACTGTGTCAGTTCACGTGAGCCGCTCGGTGTACATGCATCGAAGTTTCACAGCTGTGCTGGTGCCATGTCGTGCTATGTGCACGGCTATATTTAATGTTACCCAAGTCCCGGCACTTAAAACTTTCTTTCGCAGTTTCGCTGAGTTTGTGCCAAACACCACCCTGACCATCTCATCTTCCTCTGCATAAGCACAGTCCTTCACCCGTGAATATTTAGCGGCAGTGTTTCTATTGGATTGCCGCTGAAGGACGGCCTTATATGGGCAGGCACTAAATTACAAACGCCAGCGGCAGCGTGTCTATGAACTTAATTTAAAGTTTAGGTTTACACCGTACTTTGTTTCCGTAGTAGCAGCACTCATGAATATGGTTGTATATGTCACTCGCTCGCTTCTTATTGTTTCGCTGCCTTCTCAATTATATAATGCATGTTTTCCTCAGCGCTTTTTGGAGCTCTTCCTGGTTTTCTACGTACTGCGTGATTATGTGGGAGGCGTGATGATGTCGCACGAAACTCCGCCCCTATGGCTTTCGAGCTCATCTCCATTACAGTAAATGGAGAAAAACAGCTTCCAGTTATGACCATTACGCGCAGAATTTCGAAATGAAACCTGCTTAACTTTTGTAAGTGAGCTGTAAGGAATAAGCCTGCCAAATTTCAGCCTTCTACCTACACGGGAAGTTGGAGAATTAGTGATGAGTGAGTGAGTGAGTGAGTGAGTGAGTGAGTCAGTCAGTCAGTCAGTCAGTAAGGGCTTTGCCTTTTATCAGTATAGATTTAAGCCATCCATCCATTATCCAACCCGCTATATCCTAACTACAGGGTCATGGGGGTCTGCTGTAGTCAATCCCAGCCAACACAAGGGCACAAGGCAGGAAACAAACCCAGGGCAGAGTGCCAGCCCACCACAGGGCACACACACACACACACACACACACACACGCACACACTAGGGACAATTTAGAATCGCCAATGCACCTAACCTGCATATCTTTGGACTGTGGGAGGAAACCCATACAGACACAGGAGGAACATGCAAACTCCACGCAGGGAGGACTCGGGATGTGAACCTGGGTCTTCTAACTGTGAGGCAGCAGTGCTACCCACTGCACCACCGTGCCGCCAGCACCCTCCCTATGCCCCTAATTCGGAAAGAACAACAGGACCAATATAACATTGGCTACAAATAATATCTTCACTAAATAAAGATAAATGCAAGATATACAAAACATTCAAATAGAATAAAATACAATAATACAGACTAAAATACAACATACAATACTACAAAAAATCCTTGATCAAATAACATAAATCGTGACAAAAATTTAAACCCTGTGTACCTGAGCAGACAGAGGGGGTAAACTGAAAGAAGGGGCAGAATGTCAGGTCTGTTTAATGTCTTCCTAAACAAATGAGTTAAAAAAATGAATGGAGTCAGCTGATGTCATTAATTTTGCGAGGTCATTCCACAGTCTGGGCGCTATACAGCTGAAGGCCCTGCTGTCACCCACAGCGTGCAGGCACGTTTGGGGCACAGAATAAGAGGACCTTAGTGGGCAAGTTAATAACAGAATTTGATATTCAATCCTGTAAGACACAGGGAGCAGGGAAGGTGCAGCAGGATGGCTGTGATGTGCTTACTGTTGTTGGTTCGTGTCAGGACTATTGCAGTTGAGTTTTGAATCAACTGGAGGTATGATAGAAGATTAGAAGTGGCACCTGCCAGTAGTGACTTACAATAATCAATTTGGGATGTGATAAAAGCAGGGACAAGATTCTCAGCATTAGAAAAGGAGAGGAATGAGCAAACATAAGAAATGTGACACAGGTGGAAGTTTCTTAAGGTGGCTTACATAGGTGAAATAAGAAAAGGAGGAATCAAAGTGAAACCAAAATTTTTTGCAGTAAAAGAAGATCTGATGAGATCGTCACCCAGAATGGTAGAAGAGGAGCTTGTTTTCTTAAGTTACACTTTGGCGCCACTTTGCAGAAGTTCAGTTATGTTGTAATTTAATTTTAAAGAGTTTTGCTCTGTTTAGGTTTTAATTGTAATTTAATTTCACTGAGGCAAGTTGTGAGCTGAGAAAGCTGTGATGAAGTGTCACTTTTAACACTGAAATAGATCTAAGCATCATCTGCATAAGAAGATAAGCCAGTCCAAAGCTATGAGTAACATGCTCAAAGGGAAGCACAGAGATACAGAAGAGCAGAGGATGTCATTTCGTTAACAAAGGGAAGTCAGATGGAGGAGCTCCTGTGAGAAATTAAGGCATGAGTGTTGCCCTGGACATGACATAAGCTAGATTGCCACAACACCATATGCAATAACTTTTACTTTTACACAAACTGGGTCAGTAGCTTCTCAAGAGGAAGGTAACAATGCTTAGCACAATAAGGAAAAATAAGCCAGAGCACCCATCTCAACTGCTGGCCACACAGAATAGGCCAGTGAAGACCTTCACATTTGTCTAAACAAATGACACATCCTTGGTGCACAATGTGAGCTGCACAGAGATAAGAGATTCCATGGTCAGAAATGATAATGGACTATAATGCTACAAAAAGAGGAGTGGAGGATTTAGACAATACATTATGCTGGATGCTGGCCACAGGCAATTTTTTCAACATATTGAACATCTCAGAAAAAAATACTTTTGTCATTTCGACAACCTTGAACCAAGAATGGAACAGGGAAAAGGAGACAGAGCCTTTTTGAGGAGCAGGGTAAACCATTGGTGACACCTCACATTCTACTGGGACAACATCTGCCAAAGACCCCAGCATGTACAACCATTGTGTTGATTTAACAGTCCATTCCACAGGAAAACCAATCATAGCACCTGTAGTGTGTATGCATAGTGAGTGTGTTTGTGTCTCACTGTGTTATTTTAGCCTGCTGAACTGTACAGTTATTACAGTATTGTGTAGAAAATGAAAATATTCAGTTCTGCTTGATAAACAAATATAATGTGATCTGAGGGTAAAGAGTAAACAGGTTATTTACATTGCTTGTTAAAGTAAAGTGACCATCTGATTAAAAAAAAATAGTCCCTCAATAAATAGTACATATAAAAGAAAAACGTAATCATAAATTGAGATTCAACACAATTATTTTTCATGCTTCTCAAAGAGAAATTAAAATACGATGTTTGTGAAGTGTGTGTGTGGGGGGGATCTATCCAAAACTATCATTGAGTGTATTTCAGTAATGTGTGTAGTGACTTATAAAACCACAATATTACATTAAAATACACTGCTCAAAAAATTAAAGGAACCCTTTTTAATCCGATTATAGCATCAGGTCAATGAAATTTGTAGGCTATTGATCAGGTCAGTGAAGTAGCAAAAGGGTCTGTTATCAGTTTCAGCTGCTTTGGTGCACTAGAGGGGCAAAAATGAGATGACCCCCAAAACAGGAATGAATGGTTTAACAGGTGGAGGGAGGCCACTGAAATTTTCCCCTCCTTATCTGTTTTGTCACTCGTTTTGCATTTGGCTATGGTCAGTGTCACTACTGGTAGCCTGAGGCGATACCTGGATACTACAGAGGTGGCACAGGTAGTCCAACTTCTCCAGGATGTTACATCAATACGTGGCATTGCCAGAAGGTTTGCTGTGTCTCCCAGCACAGTCTCAAGGGCATTGAAGAGATTCCAGGAGACAGGCAGTTACTCTAGGAGAGATGGACAGGCCCAGAGAAGGTCCTTATCCTATTGGGAGGACCGGAGGAACAGAATGAGCACTGGCAGAGCATACAAAATTACCTCCAGGAGGCAAGCCACTGGTGTGAATGTCTCTGACCTCTGACAAAAAGAAACAGACTTCATGAGGGTGGCCTGAGGGCCTGACATTCTCTAGTGGGCCCCGTGGAGCTTGATTGGCATTTGCCATAGAATACCAGAATTGGCAGGTCCACTACTGGTGCCCTGTGCTTTTCACAGATGAGAGCAGGTTCACCCTGAGCACATGTGACAGACATGAAAGGATCTGGAGAAGCTGTCGAGAATGTTATCCTGACTGTAACATCGTTCAGCATGACTGGTTTGGTGGGGGTCAGTGATGGTCAGTCTGGGGAGGCATATCCACAGAGGGATGCACAGACCTCGACAGGCTAGACAACGGCACCTTGACTGCCATTAGGTATCGGGATGAAATCCTTGGACCCACTGTCAGACACTATGTAGCTTATGTCATGTCCTGGACAACACTTATGCCTTAATTTATAATATAATAATTAAGTCATCTTAATTTTATAATAATATAATCTTATATCACAGCTCCAGCTGATTCAAAACTCAACTGCAGCAGTCCTGACATGAACCAACAACAGCGAGCAGATCACAGTCATCTTGCTGCATCTTCACTGCTCCCTGTGTTTTACAGGATTGAATATCAAATTCTGTTATTAACCTGCCCACTAAGGTCCTCCGATTAGGTGCCCCACACTAACCTGCACTCTGTGGGTGACAGCAGGGCCTTCAGCTGTAAAGTGCCCAGATTATGGAATGACCTCCCAAAATTAATGACATCAGCTGACCCCATTCATTTTTTTAACTCATATGTTTAGGAAGACAGACCTGACATTCTGCCCCTTCTTTCAGTTTACCCCCTTTATCTGTCCAGGTACTCAGGGTTTGCATTTTTATCACAATTTATGCTATTTGTTCAAGATTTTTTTGTAATATTATATGTTGTATTTTAGTCTGTCTTATTGTCTTTTATTCTACTTGAATGTTTTGTATATCCTGTATTTATCTTTATTTAGTGAAGATATTATTTGTAGCCAATGTTATTTAGGTCCTGGTGTTCTTTCTGAATTTTGGGCATAGGAAGGGTGCTATATAAATAAATTGTGTTTTTATTAATATTTTTATTTTTTTTTCTTTTGATGGCCCATCATTTATAAATAATAAGTGACAAAAACTAGAGCAGTTCTATATAAGGCAATTAATATATAGCATAATTCAGTGTAGAATATGTGTTGCCGTTTTCTCCACATGTTTAAAAATATTAGATTGGCTTAAATATTCTAAATTGGTTTAGAGCAATATTGCACACATGCATAGTACATTTTAAAAACGTGAAAACATTGTAATTATATTGTATATTTCGTTTCATGAATGTAAACGAAAAATTGTTTTCAATTAACACAGATGATTTTAATTTTGTCGACATGTTAAATGGTTCCCACAGACTCGAACACAACGTAAATGTTAATGGTGTATTTCACAGAAACGATCCATATTGTTTAGTTTGATATATGACACAACGTGATGGCAGAAACCCTCTGAACTTCACAATGATGCGTATTATTTGGTTTGATGTACTTTTTTTCCCTTCTCATTTTTATCGCATAATTTCTGAACTGGGCCTTCCACCCGACGTTGCTTTCCGGGCTTTGCTGAGACCTGCTGAAACCTTCAAAAAGTAATTTTACAAAGTCAGTCCTGAAACGAAGGTGACATCACTTCTAGGACTGTAACTGTGGCTCTATAGACATATTACTAGATGCTGCATGACCAGCAGCATCGTACGTCAACATCGCCGCTATATTGCGAGTGGCACTGCTATGGAGTGAAGTAATGGATAAAGATGCCTCATGCATGGGATTGTACAAACCGCTGTACGCCCTAAACCAGATCCCGGGGGATTACATTTTATAGGTAAGGCTGAACAATTGTTTTGGTTTTATTTGGCCATTAGAAAATCCTGTTTTATAATCTTAACTTTAGCTACGCCAGGCTAAGCTAGCAAAGCTATGCATTTATGTGCTCAAGTGAGCCTCCAAACAACGTTTTGGCTAAACTTACTGTATTTAGTCACTAACTATGCAGATTGTTGTTAGCCGTTAACATTTATCAAACTTTGAATGTTTCCCAAAGAAATTCACCTCAGGAAGCAGTAGGAGATAGCCCTTAGATAGGATTTTGAGAAAGCTGTCCTGTGATGTGTGCCGTGCTAGGTAACAGATGCTGTATCAGCATCATATGATCAAAGCTACCACTTGCTCACATTAAAAAAACAAAGGAGGTTTGATGATTCCTTCTGAGGGTACAGTCAAGGTGATCAAAGTAGCTGAGCGTGTTATCCTAAAGTCGACATTAGGGCAAGCTGTCAGTGTATCTTTTATCAATCAGCTTGTTCGGGCTGAGATTGGTTCAGATGATGTGTATTTTCACAAGGAGCACATCGAGGAAACGCAGTTTGAAATTGACAACCATCATTTTATGCGCATGTCTTTAGTTGTGCCTGTCTTCCACAAACTAAGGCTGCACCATATTGCCAGACTGGATACTCTAAAATTACAGTGTAGCGGGGCCACATAGTTAGTGTTAAATGTCAGTTCTGAGTGCGTCTCGTTTCATTGTCCCGTTTGCTGTTTGTATGTGTATCAGTTAATGCCGTCCCCGTAAAGGAGGATGGATGATGGAAGGAGACCACAGCCGCAAACCTGGAAAACACCTGTTCTTAATTAATCAATCACAGCCGTCACATAGACTATTTAAGTAATCAGGAAGGAGAAGAGAAGAGAGAGGGAAAGAGACAGGAAACTATTTTGTTTCAACCACGTTTCAACTTGCTTGCTGTTTTTTCACATCGCGCCTTTTCACCAGTTTGCTTTTCATTTTGCCGGACTGTCTTTCAACCTCCATCTGCTGAGACCCCGGGGTCGATTTGCCATCCACCATCCGCCGAGGAATCACTGTGAGGTTGCTCCAAACGCCGGGAAAATCAAACAACACATTTACTGCTAGTTCAGTCATCCGTATTCAGGACAGTTTTATAACCGGACTCAAGTTCACAATCATTCAGTTTATCAGTCATTTTGTTATTCGTGTTGTGTGTTATATGTTACAGGGGCAAGGGAGGGTTTTTGTTGTATTTATATTTGGTGGTGTCTTGTTGTTGCTGGGGTGGAGGGATATTTATATCTGTTTTCTATTTTTTGCATGTCTTGTTTCATTTAATACATTTAATCCGTTTAATTTTACATCCTGTTTTTTGTGTACTTATATTTACACCGTCGATTGTGGGGAAAAGTTTAATTGGTTAGAAGTACGGCTTGATAGTTGGATTATTTCTCAGTAAATTATCCAGGCCACAGGTCTTGGAGGTGTAGCTGCCGGCTGGGTAAAGGGGTCGGCCGTTACAACAGAGTGGCAACACACGGAAAAAGCTATGTAAGAGAGTTCTGTTTCATGGATTTTCGTTCCTATCCTGTATATATTTAATTAACCACATTGTGTGTGTGAGAGAGAGAGATTGAGAGAGGAATGAGTGAAAAGTTTTCAGAAATTGTTAAGCTAATTTATATATAATTTTGTTGAGTGTATCATTTCACTGTTAAAAGAAAGACAAACAAACATAAATGGCAGTGACTGCAAAATTCACAATTGGTATGCCAGTTTGAAAAGATAAGTTTTGAGGGTAGTATTAAAATGTGTTATTGAATCGAGCTGACGTATATGAGAGGAAAGAGAATTCCTGAGTTGAGGAGCACTATGAGAGACGCTTGAGTCCCCATAGAAAAGCGTTTGTTGTGTGGTACAGAAAGTAGAACTGCAGATGAGGATCTGAGTGAGTGAGAGGAGTGTAAGTCTGTAGGAGACAGGTCAGGTTGTGGAGAGCTTTAAATGTTAAGAGCAGTATTTGTGTTGTATTTTGTAGTTTACAGGGAGCCAGTGAAGTTGAGAGAGAATAGGTGTAATATGTTCAAAGGATTTAGAACAGGTTATTATACTGGCAGCAGAATTTTGAAGAAGTTATAAGCAACGGGTAAGTTTTTGTGGGATGCCAGATAGAATAGCATTTTAGTAATCTATACATGAGGTGACTAGGGTATTAACCAGCACTTCAGTACAGTGTTGTTTAAGAACAGGACGAAGTCTAGAAATGTTTCAGAGATAGAAGAAGGCATTCCGAGAAATGTTACTTATAATGGAGGAATTATTTAATAATAATAATTGTTTTAATAATTGCCATTATTAGTGTATAAATGGATATAAATAATTGCATTTAAACGTTTCGCCAAAATCTGTTGTATGTAAACGATACTGTTTTAAACGTTGTTTTTCATCAGAAAACCCGGTTTCCACGTCTACCTGTATTAGTTTAAATGGCACTTTTGCCACTCGCAATATGACGGACTCGCGGACATATCGTGTCGACTGGGCAACACAGTGAATGCGGCGTCTATCTATATATGTTTGTCTATAACTGCGGTGACGTATTGTGCTGTGGCACTGCAAGTGGATACTACTCGCCTCACTCGCTCCCTCTTGCTCTCTCTTGTCCGTCCCATGACAGATTCTTCTCAAAAGCATAGTTACCGGAAAGCATTGATCTCAACCGCAGTACGCCCCATTTTTTTCTTCACCTCATGATACGCTGGTTTATCATTGACCGAAAGCCGCCCGGTGATTTCTGTTGTTCCGTATTGGAAGCATTTCATTAAAGGGCGATTTGCTTCAGCAAGGAACTTAGTTCTATTTGCTGAAAGCATGTTATGGAGGAAAACACAGGAGTTGCTCTGTTTCTTTTAAATGTTGATCAGGGATCAGGATGACCAGAATATGCCTGCTTCACAAATAACTAATGTCTAACTGTTTTTATAGTAAAACTGACAAAACTACACATGCACGCACACACACACACACACACACACACACACACACAAACTCACAAATCGTGGGTCGCACACACTACTGATTAAGTGTATCTGTCAGGGGCGATCTTTTTTTTTTTTTTTTTTTCCCCACCCCATAAAACGTTCGTTTATCAAAGATATAAAGCTACACGGTGATTTTCTATTATTCCTTATTGGCAGCATTTCATTTAAAGATGATTCACGTCAAGAAGGAGAAAGAGTCTCTTATTTTGACAGGACAATCTTTTTTAGGCGAAAGTACCCGCACATGCATGCGCTGACACAAGAAGAGAATATGCAACTGGCCTATCTGAACGGATTTATATATATCCAAACCGTTGTGTATATATATATATATTTGAACCAGTGTGTATATATATCTAAGTGTGTGTGTGTGTGTGTGTATGTATATATAATATGGGATTGGCTCCAGCAGACCCCCGTGACCCTGTAGTTAGGATATAGCGGGATGGATAGTAAGAAAGGTGCTATAAAAATGTAAGGTATTATTATTTATTATATGTGAATGCGTGATCAAATTCAGCCGCTACGTAGTGGAGTATAAATAGGGACACTATGTGCTCGACAATACCACGTGTTCATTGAAATAATTACACAGCAAGGTGCACATGCAATACAAACATAATGTGTATATTATTGAAGTAATGGTTCATATAAATTGATTATATACATATTTTTAACAAGTTGAGAGATGTAAACTGTTTAAAATGCACGAAATTATAAATGTATTTATTTATAGTTGTACTATAAGGAACTCTAAAATATCTGTGCCTCGTACTTTTTAGTGTCCCTTCTCTTAGTTGCACTGAGATGTGATTGTTGCGGAAATCCTCTTGTTCGCATGCCTTTGCTTGCCGCTTGTCTTTTGTTTTAACGCATGCTCCGTGCAAAATGCTGTCATATCAGTCCCAATATCACCCACTTGCAGAGACAAACGTGCACGCGCAGCGATGTCCTGATGTCTGCGTTCTAAGGCCGTAGGTATATTGAACGCTGTTGACGTTTTACCGGGGTGCTCTGTGATTGGCGGCGGACAGTAAACTTTGTTAAAATGATATCGAAAAATACCAGTCGTCAGTTGTATTTTCAGTAGTTTTGGCGTGTTTACTGTTCTGTCACCAAAAAATTCTTCAACATCAACAAAGAAACATGGATAGTAAGATTTAGTAAAATATCAGTAATAATAATACATTGCTGGACACCCAGTAACACTTTACAAAGATATTTAAAAGACAGCTTGTTAAAATAAATGTAGCAATTCATTGTCATACTATAAGTGATCGCTTGCTCGTAAATATTTACACAGGTGGTTGTTCCTGGGGATAAAGGAAAAAAAATCCACAGGAATGGCTTTGTTGTTGAACTCAAATTTCACCTCCGCCATATGAGTCATTTAAAACTATTGGAATGAAAATGCATGTCTCATCCACTGGTGGGGACGCTCCTTTCCATGGTTGCTGCAGAGCCGTAAAATGTGTGCCCTCTGACTGCTGATTATAAAATGAACACCGGAGAGGAACAATTATGCAAAATTGATATTAAAAGATCGTAGGTATAGTCTTCTATATAACCTTCTTCACTATGTGACCACATCCAATCCCCTACAGGGAACACTCATTTCCATGGCTGGAGCAGATCCATGGGCTTGTGTACACCCTGCCTGCTGCTTTCAAAATGAACCCTGGATAAGTAATATTATCAGAACTCCATGGTAAAAGATTGATGAAAGTGTTCTACATCACTTTCAAGTCTACTGTGTCCCATTGTCCTCTCCACTCAAAGGGACACTCACTTCTACAGCTGAGCTTTTGCCTCAGAGTTGTGAGCCTCAATTGCTGCTTGCAAAATGAACATTAGACAGCTAAAATTGTTATTGGATTTGCTTTGGTTTTTTTTTATCATTATCTATTATTCATTCAGCCTCGGGGGGGGGGAGGAAGAAAAAAGCACATTTTCCCTTAGAGGACAAATAAAGTTCTATCTATCTGAAATATATGAGACTTTGAAACATTAATATTATTTGTCAAATGTACCAAATTTTCACTGATACACATTTTTATGACAAGTCAATTAAAGAGTCAGACAAACAGCAACTGAGATATTAAAACATTTTATTGCATCTGTTCTGAAATTTAATGTCAAAGTTAAACCAGGCCAGAAACATCTTTGTGAAATAATTTCAGCAGTTTTATAAATTCCAGAATGTACACCAATAGCACTGGCATGAACTTCTTTATAACTATCCTTTGTCACCTAAACTCAACAAATAACTTTCATATTCCTCCTGTTGCCCTGCTTGTCTATTTTAACAATAGTAAAGGTCATCCCCTTGAAAAAAATATATTCACACAGCAATTAATAATATGGTTATAATGTTAAACACTTCAAAAAAACCTACATAATGTACATTTTCTTTAAGTTGACTTATTCAGTGGATCTAACACTTACAACATGAGGGACTACAACACACATACACAAATATCATTTAGTATTGTTTTAAATAGCCTTAAAAATTATTAGTATCTGTTCTCTATCCAAGCCACCCATTTGCAAAAGAGATTTATAGACTTGGCCCAGAAGACAAAAAATGAGACTGAAAGAAATGCCAGTCTAGTGCTTGCCACACTGACACTCGCTCATAGTACTACCGTTTAAAAGTGCCACCCAACCTGATGCCAACTCTTTCAGATTAGTAGTGAAACCTGGAAAATGTATTAATGGACACAGGAAAAAAGTAAAAAGACTTATTCTGACAGTGACCAAATTGGGAATTGTTGATGTGTGAAGTGGCAGTAAAAATCAAAAAAATATTTTAAAAATCTGACTACAAAATATATCAAGAAACCTCAAAAGGTATATAATTTATGAAAACTCCATAGAATACAGTCATACTAATGTCAGAATTTGTGTTTTATTAGCTACTTTGTGCACACATTGAAGCTGTTTTATGGAAAACACACGCACATGGGTAAATAATTGTCAGCGGTTACAATTTAAATGTATATTTGCAGTATATACTGTATCCTGAAATGCCAAAATAGAAATACTTTACTTTAAACAAAGTGATCACAAAATATCCTAATCAGTTTGACTTTGTTGGTAGCCTAGTGTGGCACATATCTTGGAAGAAGTCTTATCGGCTTTATTTAGATTTAAACCCCTGTTTTTGGTTTTCCGGATACACACTTTTAAGATTTTTTTTTTTTCCTTTGAATTGTTCCTATTTCATTAGTTTCACTTTTATTTCAGAACTTATGGAATCTTTCGAGTCTGAACATGCTGAATCTTTTAAATGAGGTCCGTGAGACGTGTTTAATGACTTTGTACCATAATTCAGTATGGCACAGACAAAACGATCTACATCAGCAGTTAATAATTTTTTTTGCAAAGTAATTAATAAATGCATGTGAGGTAAACCCCTTTTTGAAATTCTCAGACTTAAACTTCAAAGCCTTACAATATTTTTACATCAAGAGTTCCCAAACTTTTTTCGGCCGCCGACCCCTTTACCAAAAACTTTTAAAACCGTCGACCCCCTAGTCATTTACTTTACTTACTCAAATTAATACATTTGTACAGTACTCAATATTAAATATTTCACTAGATATCAGATTTTAATCACTTGTAATTATGATTTAAAAAGATAAAATGGCTACGGAATATGGCATGTTCTTGTGCAACGTTTAATATCGAAACCTGCACTAATGAAAATTTAAGCAAAAAAATACGAGCAGAGTTTTTTTTTTTTTTTTA
>JANRMT010062837.1:16469084-16490222 GCA_026402145.1 Polypterus bichir lapradei | reverse complement strand
AAAACAATTACATTGACAATCATGTTACGTTATTTTCAAAATGTTTCCTTTTTTTTTTTTTCATTGCTTCTTTAACACACTACTTCTCCGCTGCGAAGCGTGGGTATTCTGCTAGTATATATATATATGACAGCAACACTCATAAAAGTGACAAAACAATTACATTGACAATCATGTTATGTTATTTTTAAAATGTTTCCTTTTCTTTTTCATTACTTCTTTAACACACTACTTCTCCGCTGCGAAGCGCGGGTATTTTGCTAGTTAACTAATAACCTCCAAAAATGTCTGCCTTCTCTACGCTTTTTGTTTTTGCTTTCCACACTTTTTTACTGTTATAATATTTATCAGCTATTATATTAATGGGACCGGTTTTAAAGTTTTCCCTGGCGGATGCCCTGTGGGCCCCCCGTTCCCACTAATAAGAATAAAGCAAAACTGATACAAACGGGGTAATGGTAGTTTAGAATAGTTATAGTAAAGGAACTTTAAGTTACCAGGTTACTTTCATAGCAACAAACGTTATGCACCAATAGTTTGAATATTGGAAGACCAACTGAATGTCTTTTTCCTTAGTATATATTCAGATTGACTTTTTTATATTATGAATATTTACTTGTTGTTGTAGATATGCTTTTCAATTGAGTGAAGGTCACAACAAGAAAATGTATACATTGTACGAACTACCTACAGAATTGAATTTGATAATTAAAAACAAATTAGCCAAAAATACAGAAACTAGATTTGAAATGCCATCTGTTTTATCGATAGCATTGAAATAAATTGTGTACTCTCAACAAAACAGGACTAACCTCATAAAATATTAATAGAAGGGCCAGTAAAACAGCCAGCATCTTCTCCTTTACTGGATCCATACGTAACTTTCAGCAATTACAAATTAACTATTACAATATTACCTAATACTGAGCAAAACTCTTAAGTCTTTATACCTGCAGGTAAAACGTTCTCTTCCTAGCTTACTGGAGATAACAGCACTTGAGCTTGAACCTGAAACCTAGGCTACAATAAAGGTCTTCAAACAAAGGAATTGTCTGAGAAACAAGCAATATCAGATACCTCTTAAACCACACTAAAACTTTAAGGGAAAACAAATGGGTCTACACATCTCACTGCTGAATGGTTTGATTTCTAGAGAGAGGAATCAAGCAATTAATCAATTGACTACTGAATCTCTGTTTGTTGAAACATACACAAGTTCCAGTTAAAGGAATCATAGGCGGCTAATGCAAAAAAGCCAACTAAAAGTTTAAGGTGTTATGTGTTGGTACTCTCTGACACCAAAAATTTATTAACCACAAGAAAAACTGAGAAACTGCCACTTAAGTCAGGCAATCCTTATATCAATCAAGATTAAAAGGTCAATAAAATGCTATCAAATGAAATAAATAAGCATTAAGTGTTTTAAACACAGAAAGAGAAAGAAAAGCAATATATTCAAGGACTGTGATAGGATGCTATAGTCTGAATTTAACAAAGATATGTTTTATCTAATGATTTGTAGCACCTTGACATACCATAACTCTGGGCAATTTGCATAAACGAGTTGGGCAAAACTATAAACCTGAAATTTCAGGACGTGTTAGCTTGATGCAAAGTGTAAAAGCTGCAGGATTTCAGCAAGAATCTAACTGATCTCTCTATTATAAAAAAAAATCCTGGAGAGAAACACAAGGGCGTTGAGACGTGACCTTCATGTTAAGATCACGGAAGACATTTAAAAGAAACTTTGAGATGAAAGAGATTGGCCACAGAGCATCTCGCAGGGACATTAAACATGAGACTTTGTGCCAAGAGATTGATCCAGGACCGTCTCGTGATGACGTAGAACATGAGATTCTTGCAAGACACGCCCTACTTACAATCAATATCAAATAAGCCAAGAGGCAGCAAAACATTCAGTCGTCTAAAGGATTTGAGCACACACAGATCCAGGAATCTCAGCGCATATAAAGCGTATAAGGACAGTACATTATAAATGAACCGTCAACGACTAAGCGAAGAAGAAAGCAGCGCAGAGAAAAGAGACTCAAAGGCGTTGGAGAGAAAAATGAGCAAAAAAGAAAAAGAATAATCTAGGTGCAAATTCAGAAAATAAGGAAAGTAATTATCATCCCAGAACAAGTGGAATTGGAAAAAAAAGCACGTCCAATCCAGCTCAGAATTAAAAAACAAAGTAGAACTTCATAAAGACATTCACAAACGTTGGCGCTAAGCACATGCAGCGCAGGTTAGAGATTATGAAAGCAGTGGAATTTGAAAGGCTCAAAAAAAAAAAAAAACCTTGGCACAATACACATGTGGAGAAAGATAAAGGATATGAAAGCAAGAAAATTAGAAAGTATTAAAAACAAAGAAAGTAAAGATCGCAGTTGCGCAAACAAACTGCCTCATTTAGCTATGCACCTGTCTAACTTTGGTTTTGCACAATAATCACTGCACTATTGCACCTTAACAATTAATTCTACTTTATTCACATAATTTTACTTATTTATTATGTTCTACTATACTGTTATCTTTCAATCTATGACTTTTTGTTAATCTAACTGATATTCTTCTAACTTTGCACAGTTTTTGATAAGCGGATCAGGATGCATTTCACTGCGTGTTGTCCTGTATAACTATGCATGTGACAAATAAAGAATCTTGAAATCTTGAACATGCATTTATTGCTTACTTTATAAAAAAAAAATTATTAACTGCTGATGATGTAGATCGTTTTGTCTGTGCTGAAATTCCAAACAGAGAAACCTATCCTGAATTATGGTACAGAGTCATTAAACACGTCTCACTGACCTCATTAAAAAGATTCAGCATATTGGGACTCACAAGATTCCAAATATTGTTTATACAGAAGTTCTGAAATAAAAGTGAAACTAATGAAATAGCAACAATTCAAAGAAAAAAAAATCTTAAAAGTGTGTATCTGGAAAACCAAACACGGGGGTTGGCGAGCGAAGCAAGCAGGGAGCGAAGCCCCCTAGTTTCAAATAAATAAATTTAAATGCTAAAATTTTTATGTCCCTCAAAGCTGGAAAGAGAGAAAAACAACGTGGTAAGACAATGTGTGAGTCTCAATGTCTCTGGAGTAAACCTGTGTTTCAGTCCCCCGATGACCGAATTCCCCACTATCATAGCTACTCAATTTCTGGTGACTGTTGCTGAGGTGGCCCGTTGGGACTCCTCATGTCTACCTTTCACCTAAGAGTTCACGTTCAGCTCTACAAGAACCTGAAAATGGCTTGACACTTCCAATTCTAAGGTTGACGATCCCAGACAGTGTGGAACCATTACCTTGTGCCTGGGTCAGACTGTGACCCACCTATCTCTACCTGTCTGGTCTGGAGTCTCCTACTGTGCTATCTGAGGGGTGTACACCATCTTCATAAAAGAAAACATGTATTAGGCCCACCATGTTACGACTACAAAGCAGGCCAGTCACATTCTCCAGTTCACTCTTAATATTCCAACTGATAAAACTGTCATTCTAAAGTGCACAAAATAAACTGTATACTACTGTAATCCACACTGGTATCAGTTATGTATTCAAAAATGTCCAGTTGTTTTAAGAAATAAACAGAAAAAAAACAAATAAGAAAAAAAACTAAACAAAAAAAGATCAATACCTATAATACATGCCTCCACCAGATGAGGCAGAAAACTTCATATAGCCAAAAAAAGCTAATCACACTAGCTAAACACTGTTTTCTTTGCTATTGTTACTCCATAACAAGACATAAATAAATGCACCAACTACAGATAACTATAGGAAAAGAATTTACAGTAATTAGCCCATATAACAAAGCCATGACCATTTATACCTTACTGTGCAAAGATAAATACTTTGAGAGCTGGTAGGTCTCATTATTAATCATAATATCAATTAAAACTATATCCAACAAATTGCAAAGACAGATAGAATTTTATTTGTCCCCTGGGAAAATGTGGCTTTTTACAAAAGCTCAATAGATATATACACACCCACACACTCTTCTAAACACACACCTGAATGACAAAAAATGAAGAAAATAAAAAGAAAGAAAACTTCTGACTTGGCAGTCCATGTCACAGTATGGCATTATGCAGATGATTGCTGTTGCTATAAAGGAGCCCCAGCAGCATTTTTTGTTACACTTGTGCTAAATAATTAATTGGCTGAAACTACTTGGTGTGTCACATAGAGGAAGTGCAGCATTGTTCATAATAGCAGTCATGTTTGTTTTAATTCTCTCCTTCACTTCTTCTCTCCATAACTGTGAATGCCCTTTAAATTAGATTTTTGATTCGGTGGTTCTCTCTTGAAGTAATGTTACTGACCCAGCACACCACAGCATAGAAAAATCACACTGATCATGGCATGGAATATATAAAGATCATCATTACCCACATTAAAGTAACACAGTCTCCTAAGAAAAAGCAGCCTGCTCTGCCCTTTCTTGTCATTGATAGTACTTGTAAAACTGCACCACCTTTACATCCACTTCTAAAATACTGACCAGACATAGAGGCTCTTTGGTGTGGTGAAAATCAATAATCAGTTTCTTGGCTTTGCTGATGTTAAGTTGCAGACAATTATTTCTGTACCAAGAAACAAACTTCACTACTTGATTCCTTATACTCTGTATCATCCTCCTTATATATATAACTCATAAGCACAGAATATCTGAGAATGTCTGTAAGAGATATGATCTGGTGTTATATGTATAGTCCGAGGTGTACAGAATAAAAAGAAAAGAGACAGGACTGTTCCTTGTGATACTCCAGTGTTGCTTATATCCATATCAGAGACATAGTCTGTGAGCATTAGAAACTGTAATCTGACAGAAAGATAGTCCATTTTCTAGGACCCCATAAGCTCATCTGCCTGCATGTCTCTGAGCATATCCCTTAACAGAGATGGCTGGATATTATTGAAGGCATTGGATGAAGGAAGAAAAAAAAGTGCAAATCATCAAGCTCATTATTGGGAACGTTGTGGCCAAGTTGCCAAGAACTACACACAGTATACAGCGATGCTGGTGAACTGAAATAATAGGTTTAGCCACTGGGGTGTAATTCATGCTTGAACACCCCAAATATATCTTTTAATATCATCAAAATTAAAAGAAATAAACATTTGAAATACATCAGTCTGTGTGTAATGAATGAATCTAATATACAAGTTTCACTTTTTGAATGGAATTACTGAAATAAATCAACTTTGTCATGATATTCTAATTTTATGACCGGCACCTGTATTTTATGACAGTTCCAATTAATTGATTAATCCTCCAACCATCTGGAAATTAATTCCTGGCTACACCCCAGATTACTATGCTAAACTGGTAGAATGGTGCATGGCATTTGAGAGAAAACAGGAATACCATCTCTCTCTATTTGTTGATATCTGTGAAACACATGTCTTCAATGGCTGGGTAGAAAGAAACAATATGCATAATGAACAAACAGAAGAAAAAAAAGGTTTGAATTGATTTATTAAAAGGACATATGAATTTTTATAGCACTTATACAGTCTGTTCATCTTTTGGTTTTTGCCTGATGCCAACTAACTGGTCTGCCTTTAACAGCAACAGGCATTTTCCAGTCTATTCCTACCCGCTGCTGCTGCATCTTTACTATCACTTTAAAAATTTACTGATGTATCCCACGACTTATCCTACTTTTGTTGCTAGTACAGAAACTGTAACAGCGTGTTGCAAGTTTCAACATTTTTACTGTGGTGTTTTTTAATTTTCTATTTTTTGATGCGCTTTAAAATTTACACCTAGAGATCAGGCTTTAACTTACTTGTACATTTCTTACATGCTTCTTTTATTAGTTTTTCGCTATTGGTATTTGGAATGCCTACAATTTTTCATTACTTAATTTGCCTTGCTTCTCATCGGGTACTTATTTTAAACTGCTACTTTCATCAAATGTTTGGTTACCAGGGGCCTCATGCATAACGGCGTGCATAGAATTCACACTAAAACATGGTGTACGGACAAAAGTAAGCCAACGTCCACATGTGAAAAGTAATGCTCGTGCACGCACCTAACACGCCACCCCGACTTTTCCCAGAATTTTGCATATTTTAATATGGAAATCAATATAAACAGCCCTTTCCCTTCAGTGTTCAGTTAAAAGACAATGGAAAAAGCATGTGAAATAAGAATTTCAGTGAATGCAAAGTTGCAAGGAAAAACATACTATTTGTTGGCTTAAGCAATGGTATAAACAACAAAAGGAAGACGATCATGTGATCCAGAGTGTGGAGAAACTCTAAAGTTCAAGTTCAGAAAGTAGTACAGTGCCCGAAATAAAATAGAAGTGGTCAGATATCCAAGTTGCCGTAAAAAGGCGAGTTGTTGACCACCGTCTGAGTGTCATACGGAAGTGTATTAGGGTACAGAAAAAAGAAAAAAAATAGGGACACAATGAAAAAAGATCAAATGTCCACTTCAGTTTTGCAGTTTATTTTGTTATTAAAGTAGAACATTGCAAACTTAATTTTAAAATCAATGTTTAATTTAATAGAGCTTCTCAGATCCCATTGTAACTAAAGTAGCATGTTAAATGCTTTGTATTCTATGTGTTCTTCTATGTACTCTGTGTGTGTGAATCACAAAGTGCTTCTTAAACGGGCTTTCCCTTCGCCAACAAGACACAGAATACATTATATTAATGATATTACAACTCTGTGAACAGTTTAAATACTAAGATGTATAGCTGCTATCATTTTCATAATATTCATTTAGCTTTGTAATAAATGTAAGTTTAGAACACAGATTCTTCAAAACTTTTAAGGAATATTGAAATGTCTTCATTCTGCATGTTTAATTATTCCTTCCATCTATCCATCCAAGGTTGCGCCAGTCCCAGCAAGCATACAGCTCGAGGCAGGAACAATCCCTGAAAGGGGTGCCAGCTCATCATTACTGCTGAGCCACCACGCCTTCACATGTTTAATTATTAACAACTAGCAAAATACCCGCGCTTCGCAGCGGCGAAGTACTGCCTTAAAATTTTTATTAAGACGACAATTTAACCTTTTTAAACTGAGGGAAAATATGCCAATAATTATTTGTTAAGGATCTCTTTGTATACCATGTTGTCAGTTCGGCCCTCCGGTTGTAATATGACCAAGCTGTGCGCTGAGCTTACTCTTGAGCATGCAACGTACAGTTGGCCATGTGAACAGTAATCTTGTCTCAAATCTCACAGCTTGGATTGCTGCTGTCATAATCGGTTTGAGTTTCATGGTTTGTTTCAATTATGACAGTATTTGCAGGATTTGTTGTGTTGAAGTGACATTCGGCATCTGTCAAGCGTTGTAAGCACACAACCGGTTTCATCGATAAAATCACATCCAGCTTTTGAGAGTTTAAACATTCATAAACATCAAAGTGTCCACTACTGAAATCGTCACCTGTGAATCTAAGATGTTTAAGAGGCATTGGCGGTTGTCAAAAGGTGTAAAATATTTGGCCATTTCAGTACACTTGAAAGCGACAACCGAACAATTCAGCGGCAGCCATCAACTCACATGCAGAACCATAGGTGAAGGGCTTAAGCATTTCACTCTTATAGTGCTTGTGTGTATTATAATTATCTCCTGTACCGTCATCAGTCCACACCTTGAACCTGTCCCAGTCATTCAATACATAAGACACAATGTTCTTCCGGATATCAAGAGTGAGCCTGATATGGCCGTGCAATATGTAACAAAGAGAATGGAAAAGGTAGGTGCAGTTCTTTGATCGATAGTGATCACCTCGATAGACATGGTAATGGGGGATGGAATGATAAAGGAAATGGGTACCTGAGCAATGTAAAGTAAGTCTAAAATACCTATACAATAACTATAATTGTAATAAACAAATAATAAAACAGCGGAGAAGCCGTGGATTAAACAAAAAGGCTGTAGTTTTAAGTAGGGAGATGTGAATCCCATGGCGAAGCAAGGAAGGGAATGTAAAGACCAGAGCGACGAACGGTCTTATATAGGTAGGCAGCCAACAACGTGGGAGGCGTTGGGATGGGGGACCCAACGCCACCTCACACGGTGACCGAGCTGCAGGCTATGGACGTATATATGTACGTAAGTAGGATTCAGTTAGCGTTGGGAACCCGTGTACCAAATTTCTTGAAGATGGGCCCATAAGTAACAAAGACTGTTGAAAAGTTCAATATGGCGGCCGACAGTGGCATCATACCACCGAAATAAGTACGTACATTGGTTTCGGTTAGTGCAGGGAAGCCGCCTATAAAATTTCGAGAAGATCGGGCCATAAATAAGAAAGTTCAACATGGCGGACGTTGTTGACCGTTATGATCATTACGCATAGAATTTCGAAATGAAACCTGCTTAACTTTTGTAAGTAAGCTGTAAGGAATGAGCCTGCCAAATTTCAGCCTTCTACCTACACGGGAAGTTGGAGAATTAGTGACGTTGGAAAGTTCAATATGGCGGCTGACAGTGGTGTCATACCACCGAAATAAGTACGAACATTGGTTTCGGTTAGCTCAGGGAAGCCGCCTACCAAATTTCGTGAAGATGGGGCCGTAAATAAGAAAGTTCAACATGGCGGACGTTGTTGACCGTTATGACCGTTATGCGTAGAATTTCGAAATGAAACCTGCTAAACTTTTGTAAGTAAGCTGTAAGGAATGAGCCTGCCAAATTTCAGCCTTCTACCTGCACGGGAAGTTTGAGAATTAGTGACGTTGGAAAGTTCAATATGGCGGCCGACAGTGGTGTCATACCAACGAAATAAGTATGTACATCGGTTTCCGTTAAAAGTTTAATATGGCGGCCAACAGTGGCATCATACCACCGAAATAAGTACCAAATTTCAGCCTTCTACCTACACGGGAAGTTGGAGAATTAGTGACGTTGGAAAGTTCAATATGGCGGCTGACAGTGGCGTCATACCACCGAAATAAGTATGTACATTGGTTTCGGTTAGCGCAGGGAAGCCACCTACCAAATTTCGTGAAGACGGGGTCAGCCTTCTACCTACACGGGAAGTTGGAAAATTGGTGACGTTGGAAAGTTCAATATGGCGGCCGACAGTGGCGTCATACCATCGAAATAAGTAAGCACATCGGTTTCAGTTAGCGCAGAGAAGCCGCCTATCAAATTTTGTGAAGATGGGGCCATAAATAAGAAAGTTCAACATGGCGGACGTTGTCGACCGTTATGACCGTTACGTGTAGAATTTCGAAATGAAACCTGCTTAACTTTTGTAAGTAAGCTGTAAGGAATAAGCCTGCCAAATTTCAGCCTTCTACCTACACGGGAAGTTGGAGAATTAGTGATGAGTGAGTGAGTGAGTGAGTGAGTCAGTCAGTGAGGGCTTTGCCTTTTATTAGTATAGATATAGATTATTTCAATGAAGTTAAACATTATTCTGTATAATGTAATATACATACTTTACTGCATTTCATCTTAAAATGATATCAACAGCTCCAAGAAGATAGCGCTTGGAAATCTACATCAACTTAGAAGCCAGTCGTCATCATATGTAAATACACCCTTTCTTCTATTGAATTGAATTTCTTTATTGTTTTCGTATGGTACAGTAAGATTCAATATGCAAACCCTCCATAAATGTATTTTCCTATAAAATGATAAAATAACAGTAAGAAGAAGAAAACAATAAAAAATATATAATATGAAAGCATGTACATATAGTGCAGTTAATGAAATGGTTCATAAAGTGGCTCAGGTTGTGCAATATTACAACTGTAGTGCAAGTTTTCAGTGAGGTAATTGTAGTTATAAGTACAAACAGTTCTACCAGGAGCACTTGATGGAATGATTGAGTGCGTTTAGAGCTCTTGGGATGACTCTGAAGCGTTTGTGCTGTATGGGAGATTTTCAAATTGACTGTGTGCATGGCTGTGGCACCAAGTGCTAGATGCTGTATCCCGATAATCCACTTTCTGATCTTCTGCTGTAGGGCTGTGATTCCACACTCAGATGCAGTGGGTTAAAATACTCTGAGTGGTGCACTGAGAGTAACAACACTAAAGCAGCTATGGCATTTGGAATAGTCTGTCCATTCCGTGGACTATTATATTGTTACAGATTGATTACAATCAGTTGCCTTAAACTAATAAATGATATGTGGTTAATTTCAGTGTATTTGATAAAGCCATGTCTGGGATGTCAATTTAAAAAATAAAGAAACAGTAGCACTGCTTTGATGCTGGGTGCCATCAGTTTGCAAATCCAGGGCAAAAACTTGCGTACGCAAAGGTTTGAGCTGGCGTGAGAATATGAGAGACTTTACGCCAAGTTTAGTTTTTATACATCACAATGTGAGCATGGAAACAGGCAAACACAACATTTTTGTGCATACACACTGTTTATACATGAGGCCCCATTTCTATTAAAGGGAACTAGGTTTTCTATCCTCTCACCAGTCCTCAAGAAATTAACAAAAAGAGCTTGGTGTGAAACTAGTGAGAACTGTGTGTCTAAAATACTCTCCAGTTATTATAGAGTCCTTTCCCTGTTCAGTGTTACCATTATCACCATGGCAACTACTTCTTGCTTAGCAATCTATCTCAAGTATCATTCAATGATATGAAGAGCTTGGTCTGCATTAGACTGGCTTGAAAGAAAGAATCATAAAAAAATGAATAAAAGAAACTTTTAATTGGCATTACCTATAAAGAATCAATTTAATGTTTATTTGGAAATTGCTAGAATAAACAATAGTGATTTCGCTAGGAGTAAGAGTTCAGACATGATCAAAATTTAAAAAATTAGAAAAATACTATCACTGCAGGTAGTCCCCAAGTTGCGGACATCCGACCTATGACTTACGAATGGGGCTGCAGCTGCAATGCATGCGCCTCAGCAACTGGTGCTCCGTCATCTTCGGCCTGGGGACGCTGCAAGCGGTGGCTGGACGGAGGCTGGAGGGGGGGCGATTTTGCTGCTTGCGCAGTGTGATGTCCCTCGGGCGGCTCCTGACGGCAAGCGCTGACCCATGGTTCATAGTCACCAGGGCCACAGCTATTGCTCGTGTGCAGGACGGAGGCTTGATGGGGCGGTTCGCTGCCCACCCACCAAGCCACCGCAGCTACTTGTCCTGACTGGACGCAGGCTGGATGGAGTGGAGGGGGATGTTTCACTGCCTGCCCACCACACACAGCTGCCCCGTTCGTTCTTGGTAGTTGGCTGGTAATGTTGCAAGCGGTGACCTGGTTGTGGCTGAATGGAGGTCATTGATGGTGAACGGGGCGGCGGGAGATAGAATTGCAGTGTGCCTCAGGTGGCTGCCTGTTGAATGGGGGTGGTGGTGGGTGATTTACTACCCGCCTTTAGCCGCACCCTGTTCGTTCTCAGTGGGCGGACGCTGTAGGCAGCATACTGTAGTGGAGGTGACTGTTTGAACCCCACCATCGCCGCCCCCATTCATTCTCAATAGCAAGCCTGCTTGTAATGTTATGCACATAGCAGGAAGTTGTCTCTTGTCAGTACATTAGACATGTTGACGACGGGTGCCTTCCTGCTGTGATAGCACGTACAATGCTGTACAGAAGAACTCATCTTAACCTTTTGTATTCACCCTTTAAGAATGTCTCTGAAACACAAATCTGATGCGAGTGCTGGTGATACAGTAAAGAAGAGAAAAAACCATCACCATTGAAAATAAAGTAGATATAATAAAAAGGTCAGAAAGAGGTGAAACTCCATCATTCATTGGCAGAGCACTTGGTTACAGTCGTCAACAATAGCATTTATTAAAATAATGTACCTGTTCCGACTTACATACAAATTCAACTTAAGTACAAACCTACAGTCCCTATCTCGCAAGTAACTCGGGGACTGCCTGTATATTGAACCTTGATTGTTGCAATATAGAAAAAGTTGAACTTTTGTCAAAGATTAACTTTTCAGTAGGGCATTTGTCACTAGTACATGGCCAAAGCAAAACTGGAACAGCTGACGATTACAAAGATTAATGGTTCTGAGTTGTCCACTCAAATTTTTAACCTAAACCCCTTTGAAAATTTGTGAAAAAAAAAGTTTTTTTTAAAAGCACTGTCCTAGGAACATAAAGATGCTGCAGTAAATGTACCAAATCAAGAAGTATTGGCAAATCACTTCAAACCATTCAGATATCTTCCCTAAATGACTTAAAACTGCAAAAGTGTTTTAACCAAATGTACATGGTCTGAATATAGTGTCGTCTATATCCCACGGTTTAAAAGTATTAATTTAAAAAAAAAAACATTCAAAATTCAAAAAATTTAATTAACCATGTACCTGCCTGGCTGAACATTGCTGAAGTGTATCCAGCATGAATTATCCATCTATCCACTTATTTCCATCACCTGCTTTTAAAATGAGGGAGGGAGAGATAGAATAAGGCCAACATCTAAGCCCCACAATATTTCCACTCTGACACTTGAATATTAACAACACCCCAGGAAAATGTCCATAAAGATTAAACACATCCAATAAACACATATCTAAATATTCCTTAATTTGCTAGAGTAACTACTTACAAACACGGTACACAAAAATAATGACAAAAGTACTAAACAAACACCACAAACAAACCCCAATACAACGATATTTAAAGTCCAGGAAAAAGTCATAACTGTAGGTGATGTGGTTCTAGAAACAAACAATGGTTAAAAGGATGGAAAGATGTGGCGGAATACTCCCTTTTAATAAACTGCTTCCCGAAACTTGAATTGTGAATACAGTCCTACCACCAGAGTCCACAAGAATAGTCTTCGGAGGCGTGCCTCTTCTCAAAGAGCATCAGTGGATTAGATTGGGAGGAAAAGGAACCCACCACCGCCCTTAAATCAGGTGGCTAAGCACCATCCTTCTCTGCTACAAATGCCCATTTAACAAAAGGTTTAGGAGCTGCTGATGATGAAGTCGATCACAAAATGGTACAAACAAAAAGTCCCGCTATATCCTTCTCTTCTGTTTTTTATCAGTACAGTGCATAAAAACCACAAATTACAAATCCCACAAACCCCTCCACATTTAGAGAAACCTGTTTAAAGGCACAAATGCCAGTTTATAAACAGGAATCAGCTTGACTAGTGTTGTTATTTATATTAACACTAGAATCCCTGAAGCCTATGAAAAAACTTGCAATGCCGGGTTACCTTAAATTCCCTAGCACCTCCTCATCAGCATCTTTTGTTTTGCAAATGTGTCGATCAGCACCGGCAGCCTGCTATCCCATCCCCCAAAGACGCAGCTGAAGTCGTACAGAAAGTTCTCCCAGTTTAGTTGTGGTTATCTGGGCGTAAGTTGCCTTGAATTGTAGAGGGTAAATAATATATTGTTAATTGGAGCACATACATTTCATGTGTGTTCCAGGTCTACAGAGATCTGTGTAAATGTAGGATGACAAGAAATGAAAAGTAAGAAATGTTGAACACTTAACTAGAACAGAAACTTTTTTCATGTTCTACTAATAATTGGCAAAATATTGACGTGAAGTGTATAATGTGTGAAGAATGAATTCCAAATATCAAATAAACTCTTTCACAAAACTCATAGATATAACAAAACAAGTGCACTTTTTTTCTAGAATTTAACCAAAGTAAAAGAAATTGGGATAGGGTACAACTCACATACACACAAACACACATATACGTCTGCTTGGCTGGTGCAGAGGTAAGAACTGCTGTCTCCAAGTCGAGAGGTTGTGGGTTCGATCCCGGGTTCTTCATGCATTAACTGTTTTGAGTACTGAGCGGCTATTATTATTACTATTATATAATAAAAACATACATTTGACACGGTGGTGCAGTGGTAGCGCTGCTGCCTCGCAGTAAGGAGACCTGGGTTCACTTAACGGGTCCTCCCTGTGTGGATTTTGCATGTCTGTGTGGGTTTCCTACGGGTGCTCTGGTTTCCTGCCACGGTCCAAAGACATGCTGGTTAGGTGCATTAGCGATCCTACATTGTTCCTAGAGGGTGCATGGTGTGTGTTTCCTGTGGTGGGCTGGCACCCTGTCCGGGATTTGTTCCTGCCTTGCGCCCTGTGCTGACTGGAATTGGCTCCAGCAGACTCCCATGACCCTGTGTTAGGAAATAGCAGGTTGGACAATGACTGACTGATTGACATACATTTGATTTATTTGAGTCTGTAACAGCCAGTGTAAATTTATGGTACCTGCATAAGTTTGCGTTTTGTTTTATTATTCACTTTTATTCTCTCAGTCATGTTCACACTCCCCCTCCAATCTGAGACTGTTAAGTTTTCAAATACCTGTAAAACCATGCAATAACAGAGGTGAACTTAGATGAGGATGAGGGTTCTACATCGGAGAAAGAGAATAGAAGCCTTCCCCCGGGAAATGTCCACTCACACATATGAAGGATGCAGCTGCACCAGGCATAAAGGCAAAAGATGACACTGTTTGGATCCAGCAAGAGGTTAAGCGTCATCCTGCCAGGGACGCGCTGCTCACCCCTGTACCACTGTACACCAGTTTCCTGATGAGAAGTCAAGTGACTGAGTGTATGCACCCAGAAGTTGCAAACGGAGGCTAAACATAGCGACGGTTGTCCGGTGCCTACCTAATCGCTCTGATGCAGGGGCATCCTGGCTTGTTTAAAGGTCCATATACTTAACAGAACATTGCACATTGTTTCGTTCAGATTAGTTCGTCCTAGCGAGAATTATTACAGAATATTCGGGGCCTCTTTCGAGTGAACTTCCCTGTATTTGGACATTGTTTGCTTTGGATTGCCTTAGTCTTTTTAGGCACTTCCTTTGCCAATGTGCTCCTTGGAGGTTATTTTTGTTAACCAGAGCCTTTTGAAAAATATTTTTTTTTCATTCATAAAGATTCAGTTTTTGCCCTTTAATATCTAGCCAGCATTTGATGGTTTCCCCTTCTAGTGGTCATTTCGAGTATTGCTTGGGGACTTTCATGCTCAGGAACACTCTAGTTCATAATAATTTAATTTAATGATTATGTAATAATACTTCATTTTTGCTTTTTATTACATGTTTATATTTTAACTGTCATTTCAGTGATGCAAAGATCACCATCATGTTCTGCATCTGCTGTGAGTCACAAACTCTTTTTCAAGAATCAAGGTACTCTGATGCTATGTGTTGTAGGGCCAGTAATGTTATAAAAGATGCAGCACAGTAGGAAACTTATTTGAATATTGTAGAAATAATAAATGACTAATTTTATGTACAACTTTGAATGTATGAAATACCCATGAACTTTGACAAATGATCTTTAAACCATTGTAGATGCATTTGTCCAAACTTTCTACAGTAAGGTTCTGCAGCTTTAGTTTACTTCATAGACCAATTTAGGTAATAGTGTGCCACATGTTCAAATAATTCTACAAACGTTTAGTAATATTTAAGGCAAAACATTTCACACATAAATAGTGGAAACATTGATATTACAAATAAAATAAAATCTCTTGTTTAAAGAAACTTCTGGTTATGGCATAATTATCTTGTTTCATTTCTCTCCAAATATGCTCATACAGTTATAGCTTCAGATGTTCATTAAAATTTGTAGAAAGGAGATGGTCAGAATAGTCAAAAAACTGTATGCCAACATTCTATTTGTAAACTAATCTAACAGTCCATGTTTCTAGACTATTTCCTAATGGGCTTAATGAACACTCTGTTTTTACAGGATTAGCTAAGAAACTTCAATTTCATGTGAACTTATAATGGTAAAAGAGCATACCATAAAGTTACCATAAGCAACTTTGAGAAATTTGTTTTCTATTGAAAGTAGCAGACACTTTTGTGAATTTAACTTTTTAAGATAGAACCTTACAACCTTACATATTTCTAATGGTATCTCTATGTCTGACCTGTCTTCAGTAATAGCCCTAAATTTTCTGCCACTTGATTATTTCATTTTATCCATCCAGATTTTTTACAGAAAGTCATGACATTTCAGAGGACAAATGACACTGTTTGAATAGATACTTACCAACCTAACAAACTGCTTATTTTTTAAACCAAAGTTATTATATTTTAGCATCTACTTATTTTTTCACATTTTAAAAATTCTTATGAACCCTTAAGACTCCAACATTGAAGGACCAAAAAAACGCTAGGTTACTACACATAATATACATACACATGTGCTACATAATAATGTATAATATTATTGAATAACAACAAGAGTGTTGTATGTTACAAATGGCCAAAACGAGGTTTCTACCCAGGGTTGCTAGGTTCGCTGTCTGTGACATGGTAAGGGTTAAGATAATCTAGGATAATTTGCCTGGAGAATCATTGCTCTTTTAAAAGGCGAGGTTCAAGTGGTTTGCTTAATGGGTGCTTTCTACAGTAAGTCTACTGAGCACTGTCACCTTCAGAAAAGTGATAAGCTGGTAAGTATGCGACTGGACCTACTTTGACTTGCTTGACATATTATCTTTGAGAACTTGTATAGAAGAGGTACACTAAAAATGAGTGGGTGCTTATCTTTTGATATTTACTTTCAATAAACAAATTATTCTAAAATTCTTGTCCAATTAATAAATTCTGACCCCTTTTTTATTAATTAGATTATTAAGTGTTTTTGAAAAAAAAAAAAAAACAGCTCAATAATTACTGAATTTGTAAAAGAAACAAACAAACCAGGGGCGCTGTACAATGGCTGACCCTGCACTCTAACCTCCAAAGGTCATGTGAAAAGACAATTTCCCCTTGAAGATTAATAAATTATGTCAACTCAAAATTAAGTATTTGCCTTTTTCTGGTTTCCTGAAGAACTGACAATATTTAATTAATGGGATTTTTGACATTTTAGGTAACTAAATATAATATTCAATGGTTAATGTTTTGTTAAGAAAAAAAAACGTTTATGAGTATATTTAAAATTAACAATGTGTGGAAAGGATGTGGGCAAAAGTTATGTGTCAACAGATTCAGTCACTAAATTGCTTAAAAGAGTTTTCATGTTTCTTAAAAAAATCTTCAGTAACAGCTGAAGATAAATTTGGTGGAAAATTCAATATGTCACTGCACTTTGATTAAAGCATCACAATTAGATAAAAAGTACGCTTACATACACTCTACACCCTTTCACACAGCATACTATCAGAAAATCTTCTATCCCACAATATCCTATTTTCCCTATAATATATATAAATTAATGAATAAAGCATTGGGTAGAATATATTTTTCCATAGTAATAAACATTTCTGTTTAGTATACCTTGTTTACATTGTATCTCTTGATCAAAATAACCTTGTACATAGATGTGCGTAAGCTTCTGCTTCCTTTTTGCTCTTTGCTGGAGTAGATTGAATGCCACTGACCTTCTTGAAACAAAAATGGCAAGTGCACTTATATTTTAAAAAAAGAAGCCCAAGCACCTCTACCACTTTTGTGACATGTGGAATTCTCTCCTCTTTCTAATATACTGTACTTAAATTTATGTACTGGAATAATTAAATAAAATTAAAATAAAATACAAAATAGGACTGTTTCACAAATCAGGATTTGTACATTATATCTAAAACCTGCTTTGTAGCTATGGCAGTATTCATTTTGGAAGATAATGCACTGGAACATCAATGGCCTCCTTTCTTTAAGATTTTTGTCTCAGAAAAACATTAGCCTGACTTTTTGTAGTAAAACTTTTTTTCAGCCATAGTGACAGAATCTGTTCTATAGTCTTTACTACAAAAATTATTATGGTAATTAAAAATACCAAAACTGATGAATAAAAAGCATTTTCCCAAATTGTGTTATGAAAAAAAAATTCAATTTTTTGTTTATCCTTTATTTTAGGGCAATACTACAAAATATACTAGTTAAGACATTAAACAAGGTACAGTATCATAACCTCTTGAAACCTGCATTTTCGTATTATTCAGTTCAGTTCACTCACCGTGTTCTGGCCATAACATTGTTCTTCTTTGGCTGCTGATTAACTGGGCTTCCAATATTTCCATTTTTAAGAGATCCTTTTCTTGCTAATTCTCTCTGTTTCTCTGTAATCACAAAACATGCAAAAGTGGCATTCAAGCAAAAAACTTGCTTATGGATGCAGGAGCCAGTTGAGCTCAAGACAGCTGACAATCACTGGTATGCATGAGTCTTTTTAACAATGTTGTTCTCTCTGAAGGCATCACAAGGAGCAGAAGGAATTGTTACTTTTATCCTCCCCTTTACAGGCATTCATCAATTGGTTTATTATTGTCTCCTTAAGTTTGGAAACAGTGTGCACATTATGGTGCAAATAATTTGGACTTGGTACTTGTACCTAGTACATTGCAGTACTGCAGGAAGCAATTGAGTTTAAATTGCAACTTCTCAACAGAATTCATCTACAATCATGGCCAAAATTATCAGCACCCCTGCAAATTTCCCAGAAAATGCACCACTTCTCCCAGAAAATTGATGCAATTACAAATGTTTTGATATACACATTTATTT
Source organism: Polypterus bichir lapradei (assembly GCA_026402145.1). Classification (NCBI taxonomy): domain Eukaryota; kingdom Metazoa; phylum Chordata; class Cladistia; order Polypteriformes; family Polypteridae; genus Polypterus; species Polypterus bichir. The sequence continues at coordinate 16,471,791 of JANRMT010062837.1, read as the reverse complement.
CCTTAATGTGCATTGGAACAACACAAAAAAAAACAGAGAAACAAAGGCCAAATCTGACATTATGTCACACAGAATTCCAAAAATGGGCCGGACAAAATTATTGGAACCTTTTCAAAATTGTGGGTTAATCGTTTTATTTCAAGCATATGATGCTTGTTTGAACACACTTGTGGCAAGGAACAGGTGCTGGCAATATAGCAGTCACACCTGAAGCCAGTTAAAATGGAGAAAAGTTGACTCACCCATTCTGTTGTGTGCCTGAATTTGTCACACTAAGCATGGAGAACAGAAAGAAGAGCAGAGAATTGTCTGAGGACTTGAGAACAAAAATTGTGGAAAAATATTAACAATCTCAAGGCTACAAGTCCATCTCCAGAGACCTTCATGTTCCTTTGTCCACTGTGCGCAACATAATCAAGAAGTTCACAACACATGGCACTGTAGCTAATCTCCCTGGCCGTGGATGGAAGAGAAAAATTGATAAGACTGCAACGAAGGATAGTCCGAATAGTGGATAAACAGCCCCAATCAACTTCAAAACATATTCAAGCTGTTCTGCAGACTCAGGGTGCAACAGTGTCAGCTCGAACTATCCATCGACATCTGAATGAAATGAAACGCTATGGCAGGAGAGCCAGGAGGACCCCACTGCTGACACAGAAACATAAAAAAGCCAGACTGGAGTTTGCCAAAATGTACTTGAGGAAGCCAAAATCCTTCTGGGCGAACGTCTTGTGGACAGATGAGACCAAGGTAGAGCTTTTTAGTAAAGCTCATCATTCTACTGTTTACAGAAAACGGAATGAGGCCAACGAAGAAAAGAACAAAGTACCTAGAGTCAAACATCATGGAGGTTCCAAGATGTTTTGGGGATGTTTTGCTGCCTCTGGCACTGGATGCCTTGACTATATGCAAGGCATCATGAAATCTGAAGACTACCAAAAGATACTGGGGCGCAATGTAGGGCCCAGTGTCAGAAAGCTTGGTCTGCATCAGAGGTCATGGGTGTTCCAGCAGGACAGTGACCCCAAACATACCTCTAAAAGCACCCAGAAATGGCTGAAGACAAAGCGCTGGAGAGTTCTGAAGTGCCCAGCAATGAGTCGGGATCTAAATCCGATTGAACACTTACGGAGAGATCTCAAAATTGCTGTTGGGAGAAGGCGCCCTTCAAATCTGTTAGACCTTGAGCACTTTGCAAAAGAAGAGTGGTCGGAAATTCCAGTTGAGAGGTGTAACAAACTTGTTGATGGTTATAGGAAGCGCTTGATTTCAGTTATTTTTTCCAAAGGGTGTGCAACCAAATATTAAGTTGAGGGTGTTTTTTTGTGTTGTTCCAATGCACAAAAAGGAAATAAACATGTGTATACCAAAACATTTGTAATTCCAACAATTTTCTGGGAGAAATGGTGCATTTTCTGGGAAAATTCCAGGGGTGCCGATAATTTCGCCCATGACTGTAAATGTATGTTTATTATATAATAAGACTTCAAAGTATGACTCTAGAACCCCCTACATATTAAGCAGAAGTAGCTTTTAATATTCTTGGGGTGAAATGAAACAAATGTTTTTTATTAAGCTTTTTCCCTACAATTTGACAGTGGATCTTCTTCACTGTACAGCTTACACAGCTGGGAAAACAGAACAGAAGTTGTCAAAAATTCTTCTGCAGGTAGGTCAACATACTATAGCATACTGTGTTTGCTGCTAGTGGAAGAACCGTACAAGCAAACTTATCTTTGAGAAACTTTGCCACTAGCCTGGAGATAGCAGATACTAATATTTCAGTGATTTCTATATGTTTCAAAGAAATATAAAATTTATTTCTTTATTTGGCTGACTTTCAGTTATAATATGTTATAAACAGTTAGAACTGTTCAAAAACAAAATATATGTATTCTTTTAAGGCATAAAGAGTAAAATACATACTAAATACCTTCTTTACAGCACAGACATTTATGTGGAACATTACAATGAGCACCCTAGTAAAACATTTCATCTTGCAAATATAAAAGTAGTTAAATGTTTGACTAACATCACTCATAATTCTTAATTCATGTAGTGCTATAAATACAGAAGTAAAATGCAATGTTTTTAAAGGTTTACTTAAGAGATACATTATAAATTAGCTATTTTAGCAGTACCAGCTGAATATTCATTATATTATATATCTGTCTTAATATCAGGTCTTCTAACAGAGGTTTTTGCTTCTTTTTTTGTGATTCTTCTGTGTGTTGATGGGATGGTTGTTGTATGTTATATTTCTTGAGCATTTATAAAAAAAGTAAATTTCCCCTTGGAAATAAAGTACTACCTATCTAATATTTACAGTACGCTAGACTGCTTTCATGTCACAATAAATATATTCACATAAGCAGGGCACTATACAGTTTTAATAAATTCACAAAGGGGAAATTCACTTGTTACAAAAGCAGCATAGAACATAAAATCAGGATGCAAAACAGCAAAAAGAAAGGGTGGAATTAATAACCGAGATTTGTACATATACAGTGGTGTGAAAAACTATTTGCCCCCTTCCTGATTTCTTATTCTTTTGCATGTTTGTCACACAAAATGTTTCTGATCATCAAACACATGTAACCATTAGTCAAATATAACACAAGTAAACACAAAATGCAGTTTTTAAATGATGGTTTTTATTATTTAGGGAGAAAAAAAAATCCAAACCTACATGGCCCTGTGTGAA
>JANRMT010062837.1:16440406-16459725 GCA_026402145.1 Polypterus bichir lapradei | reverse complement strand
ATGTCTCTGAACACCTCACAATTCATTCGGCTGCTTCTGTCCTGTGTCACATCATCAATAAACACTAGTGTCCTGTACTGCCTCCACCGTGTTTTACAGATGATGTGTGGTATGCTTTGGATAATGAGCTGTTCCACGCCTTCTCCATACTTTTTTCTTGCCGTCATTCTGGTAGAGGTTGATCTTGGTTTCATCTGTCCAAAGAATGTTTTTCCAGAACTGTGCTGGCTTTTTTAGATGTTCTTTAGCAAAGTCCAATCTTGCCTTTCTATTCTTGAGGCGTATGAGTGGCTTGAACCTTGCACTTCACCCTCTGTATTTACTTTCATGCAGTCTTCTCTTTATGGTAGACTTGGATATCGATACGCCTACCCCCTGGAGAGTGTTGTTCACTTGGTCGGCTGTTGTGAAGGGGTTTCTCTTCACCATGGAAATGATTCTGCGATCATCCACTACTGTTGTCTTCCATGGATGTTCATGGATGTCTTTTTGCATTACTGAGTTCACAAGTGCTTGCTTTCTTTCTCAGGATGTACCAAACTGTAGATTTTGCCACTCGTAGTATTGTAGCAATTTCTCGGATGGGTTTTTTCTGTTTTCGCAGCTTAAGGATGGCTTCTTTCATCTGCATGGAGAGCTCCTTTCACCGCATGTTGTCTGTTCACAGCAAAATCTTCCAAATGCAAGCACCACACCTCAAATCAACTCCTGGCCTTTTATTTGCTTAATTGATAATGACATAACGACGGACTTGCCCACACCTGCCCATGAAATAGGCTTTGAGTCAATTGTCCAATTACTTCTGAGCCCCTGAAATGAAGGGATTATGTTAAAAAAATGCTTTAGTTGTTTCACATTTTTATGAAATCTTATTGTTCAATCCACTGAATTAAAGCTGAAAGTCTGCACTTCAACTGCATCTGAGTTGTTTCATTGAAAATTCATTGTGGTAATATACAGGACCAAAATTAGAAAAAAGTTGTCTCTGTCCAAATATTTATGGACCTAACTGTAACTGCAAGCACAAATGCAAGCACAACACTGATGCTTCCACTGCGAGCTAACCGCTTAAATTGAACGAGTGAGACACAGGATGCTGGGCGGATGTTGCAGAATTCACTGTGGCGTTCGCTACACAAACTAGCGGTGGGGTATCTGAAGCGGACTCGTAACCCGAATTTTAGCTCTCAACTCAAAGCAAAAAAAAATCGGCTGAGAGACGGCTCGTATCTCAAAAAAACTCGTTAGTTGGGACACTCTTAAGTCAAGGTACCACTGTATATATATGCTTATATTACACTTGCACAAACACACACACACACGCATATACAGTATATATTTTTAAAAATTAATTTTATCCACTCTATCATCATGCTATTACATAATTGCCACTTTCTAGTAGCTATGAACGTCTTTCAAAATTTGGTAGGGCATGAGACAGGACCTGGTGTTCACAAACTGATCTTTTGCAATACTTCAGCCAGTAAAAAAGACAATTATGAAGTAAAAAGTAAAAACAGTGAAATGCTTAGTGGTGTAGTCTTTTTTCAAATAATACGTTGTGACTGTGGCCACGGCCATCGCCCAGCCAGGACACCAACGGAATGGAAAGACTAGGGAAGAGAGCATCGGTGAGGTAGTACCTCCCCTGGGATGCTAGAGGGCAGCCCACCTGAGCACATTTCGATTTGGAATTTGATACATCCCTGTTGGGTTCCGTAGGGGCCACCAGGGGGAGCTGTAGAACCCTATACAGGATTTCCACCACACCTGGGAATGATTTCAGGTAACACTGATGAGCCACCTGGAGCACTCCCAGGAGCAGAATAAATGGAGCCACCTCATTCAAGGAGCCAGAGTCGGGAGGAAATGGACTAACTGGCCAGGAAAGTAGTGGAGGCGGAACAAGGAAGAGAAAGGGAGGGAAGTAAAGAAAGAAGGAAGGAAGGAAGGAAAGGGTACAGTATTGTATCATGCTTGGGAACTGTGATACTGTGGGGAACGAGACAAAATCATTAACCACGTGAATAAACGTGTCTTGTGTGCTAAAGTTCTGTATTGCTTCTGTCCAAGATTTGAGGAGCTGTACGCCCCCTGCTGTCCACAAGTAGCATCCCAGATGAGACTTCCTGGCCATCTGATAGTAGGAGACCCGGTTTAAATAATTCTTGTGGCAAACCCGACACAGCAGCGCAAGGAGCACAGGCATGACAGCAGCGGCACATGCAAAAAGGCACTGAAGCGTGCCAAAGCACCACTTCCACCCACAATGGGAAGAAGGACCAGGCAAGGAGTGAGGGTAGTGATGAGAACGCCGACACATGAAGCAACGCAGCTGTCAGTGAAGAAACATACCAGACGAGGGGACCGAGAAGGAGGTGATTGCGGCTTGTGGGAATGTTGTGTCCCTTGAGTGTTTCTTGTCGTATGTTCACCCTTACCTCCTGAGTGCTGAACGCCCATGTGGTTTGACATCAGTGTGAGCTTGATGAACTCGAGTTACAAAAATGCCACCCCGCTACTCGCCCAGGGGAAGCAGACACCTGCTTGCAGGACCCAGAGAGTTGCCGGAGCAGAAGGTTGCCCCTGTATTGCCAGGACCGGTATGCGGCACAAAGGGATGGTGAGTGGTCTTGACGCACTCCTCAATGCAGGTAAAAGGGTGGAGGGCATGTGTCGGGACCTCGCCACTACAGGAGTGTTTCACGAAGCTTGTTGCAGTATTCTCCGCCCCATGCAGATTCAGCGGTACAGGTGAGTAATTCCTGTACTGTAAATAAAACCAGGGCCGGCTTGCATGTGCTGGCACCAAAAGCACCAAGTGCCAGCAGCAGTCTCAAAAAAGTCAAAAGGGGTGTTGACAGCACGTGGTCTCTATGTATGCCATAGAGAGACTCAGACTGCACCTCTGAGTATAAGGAGGATCCGCAGGGGAAAAACTGGGTCCCCAAGCAGTGCAACATGTGAGCTAGTGTGCTCATGTGGGTTGGAGGACTGGTCTGTATGGGAGTGATGTGACGGCCCAACTTTAGCTGGGCGTAAGGTAGCACAGGCGTTCCCACAATGTTTTCAGGTCTGTAGAGCACAGATACGGAGGAGGGGAGCAGCAATGTTACAAGTGCCATCGAATCGGCCACAGGTAGAGGTGCTGTCCTGATGGGGTCAGTATAGACGTCTAGAAAAGGCATCAGCACGGCGCCTCAATGTCCCCATTTTGTCTTTGCTTTGCACAACAGAACTGTGATCCAGATGAAATCGACTCCCCATCCGACGGAACAACAGCCTTCCTGGGACTTGACACTTCGCCCCCACGATGCTCAGCTGAGGGAGGAGCAGTGTGATAGACAGCCTGGTAGCTTGCCCAGTCAGGATGCTCCTATAATGGAAGGTCCAGGGAACAGAGCCCCGCTGGGTTGCAGCAATGCCTCAGACTCCTGCAGGGCTGCATGTGAGCTGGAGCTTGGTTCAGCCATGTTGGGTTCTGTGGGTGCCACCAGGATGTGCTGCAGCTGCTGCTCAGCTCTAAATTGTAGCACTTCCACCACAACCGGAAGTGCTGCTTGAACTAGGTCAACGAACACCTGGAACACTTCCAGGTGCTTTATAAAAGGAGCCAGCAGCCATTACTCCAGAAGCCAGAGTTGGGAGGGGGTGGACAAAGCTGGCCAGGTGGTGTGGAGGCAGAATCTTTGAGAGAGAGAAAGAAAAGGACTGTTCTGTGTTTTATGTACTGTGATGAGGGGAGCAAAGAAAAGTGCTCCCAAGTTTTAAATAAACCTTGTGTACTGGACTATAACTTGTGTCTGCCAGTCTGTGTCGGGTTAAGGGGGCTGTACATGCCCCGGTGATCTATACTAATAAAAGGCAAAGCCCTCACTGACTCACTCACTCACTCACTCACTCACTCACTCACTCACTCATCACTAATTCTCCAACTTCCCGTGTAGGTAGAAGGCTGAAATTTGGCAGGCTTATTCCTTACAGCTTCCTTACAAAAGTTGGGCAGGTTTCATTTCGAAATTCTACGCGTAATGGTCATAACTGGAAGGTATTTTTCTCCATTTACTGTAATGGAGTTGAGCTTGAAAGCCGTGGGGGCGGAGTTTTGTGTGACATCATCACGCCGCCCACGTAATCACGTGAACTGACTGTCAACGCACTATGTAGAAAACCAGGAAGAGCTCCAAAATACGCTGAAGAAAACATGCATTATATAATTGAGAAGGCAGCGAAACAATAAGAAGTGAGCGAGTGACATATACTACCATATTCATCAGTGCAGCTACTTCGGAAACAAAGCAAGGTATTAACCTAAACTTTAAATTAAGTTAATAGACAGGCTGCCGCTGGCGTTTTTCATGCCCACGGGTAATGCGGAATACAAGTTTAATGAGAGGACGCAGGATATAAACGAGAGTTTTGATCACTTTGTAACTAAGTTAAAATTGCAGGTGAAGGGGTGTGCTTATGCAAATTCCGAGAGACTGTGTTTGTGGGGGATTGACAGTTAAGGCGGGTGGAGGAGTCACGTCATCATATCCCCTCCCATTTACCTCATTTCGCTCTGAGCTGAGCTCCGCGGCTGACGCCGTCTTCCGAAGCAACTTCGTCACACTGCCACCAAAAGTCAAAACTTAAATATATAAAGTCAGCGTCGGAATATATAAACTCAGCGCTGGAATATATAAAGTCAAATCTTGAATATATAAAGTCAGCGTCGGAATATATTGTCACGCTTGGGTCACAGATTTGCACTGAGACACAGGAGGTCGTAGAAACAAGAATGATTTTTATTCAAACACTGCAAATACATGAGCTTAAACGTGCTCCATGACAAGTCAGAGATGACAGTTCCGCTAGGAGCAGAGAGAGAGAGAGAGCGATAAAAGCAAGCAAACAATCAATTTTCAACTGACAGGTGCTGCACAAGGCTTTTAAGTTAGCGGAGTATCGCGCGAGGTTTGCATTACGCGTTATGGCGCAAGTGAGAAAGTAAGGAGCAATGTGAGGGTAGTCTGTGTTTCAGGGGTTGTGGTTTTCCAAGAGGCGTCTGTATCTTCTTGGGGTGCGATCAGCCCTCCAGCTCACACCCTCCCCCTCAGCTTTATTCACATTTCCGTGAATCAAGCGACTCTCTGTACCAGGTTCATTTAGTCTTGATAATACGTCTGCATTGACGTGTTCAGAACCTGGTCGATGTTTTACTGTGAAACGGTAAAAGTTGTAAGCCCAGAAACCATCTCATGAGGCGAGAGTTTGTATCTTTCTGTCAGTATGACCATTGAAGTGGAGCATGATCAGTTACCAAAGTGAAGTTTCGTCCCCACACGTAATAGCGAAGCCCTCCAGCTCACAATATAAAGTAAGCGCTGGAATATATAAAGTCAAAACTTCAATATATAAAGTCATCGTCGGAATATACAAAGTCAGTGCTGCAATATCCATCCATTTCCCAACCCGTTGAATCCGACCACAGGGTCACGGGGGTCTGCTGAAGCCAATCCCAGCCAACACTGGGTGCAAGGCAGGAACCAATCCTGGTCAGGGCAAATGCATCATTTTCAAAACATTAACCGAACAGTGTTTTTTAATTTATTTTTCTGAATACGTTTTTGTTAACTTACTTCAGTTCAGAGTCGTTTCAATCAATATATTTTGACTTTGAGTTTATATATTCAGGAATGAGTTTATATACTCCGATGTTGACTATATATAATCAGGAATGACTTTATAAATTCCGACGCTGACTTTATATATTCAGGTTTTCACTTTATAGATATATATATAAATATGACAACAACACTCATGTCAATGACAAAACAATTACATTAACAATCATGTTACGTTATTTTTAAAATTTTTCCTTTTCTTTTTCATAACTTCTTTTATACACTACTTCTCCGCTGCGAAGCGCGGGTATTTTGCTAGTCCATAACATATAAATGAATTAAGGAAGACAGCTTGTAGCATAATATAAAATTTGTCTTAACTGATTAAATTGTTTTGTGTTCTGAACGTTGATACGTTCAAAAAAAAAAAAAAAATTCAGTATATACAATATGACACAAAACATTTGGAGAAAGGGTAGGAACAAAAGTGTATATACAGGGGAATCAGAAGGTATTCACACCCCTTTACTTTCCACATATTTATTATATTGTAAATTTAACTTTAAATAGATAAATTAAAAATTTTCATCCATCAAACTGCATTCAATCACCTATATTGACAAGGTGAAAACATGTTTTCAGAAAGGTTTGCAAATGTATTAAACATCAAAAACTGAAATCTCTCTTTTAAGTGCTGTGGCACTTCAAACTGTGTTAAGATGCATCCAGTTTGTTTTAATTATTCTGGAGATACTACGTGACTAGAACTTGACAGGAGACTGAATTAACCGTATAAAGTTTAGGAAAGCAGGAACCAGTATATGTAAGATCCCACAATTCAAATTGCATGTAAGGATAAAAAGGCATTAAATCCAAGGAACTCTCTGTAGACCATTGTGAGGTGTTTAAACATAGATCTGGGCAAGAGGTATAAAACAAACCATTTATAAAGCTTTGATTGTTTCCAGGAGTGTAGTGACTTCAGTAATTGTGAAATGGAATAAGTTTGGAACCACCAGGACTCTTTGTAGAGTTGGCTGTCTGGCCAAACGGTGTAATAGAGCAAGAAGGGACTAGGTCAGGAAGGTGACCAAGAACCCAATGATCAATCCAACAAAGCTTCAAAAGACCTCTACCGAGTTGGAAAAACCTGTCAGAAAGACGACCATCTCAGTAGCACTTCATCAATCAAGCATTTATGTTAGAGTGGCTAGACATAAGTCTTTATTGAGTAAAAGGTATATGTCAATTTAAAGGACTTCAAGAGCATAAGGAACAACATTCTTTGGCCTGATAACACTAAGCAGAACTCCAAGGACTATGTCTAGCAAAGACCAGGCACTGCTCATCATCTGCCTAAAACCATCCCTAAAGTGAAGCATGGTGGTCACAGCATCATTCTTTGGGATTGCTTCTCAGTGGCTGGGACAGGGAGTCTGGAATAGGTTTTCTTAAAGGAACTCTTTATAATTTATTGCATTCATCCCTCCCTCAGTTCTGATCAGAGTGAAGTCAACCTCAGATTGGGGCGACAGTTTACTTTTCACAGTGACAATGACCCAAAGCTTACAGCCAAGACATCGCTGGAGTATATTCTGGACCAGTTTCTGACTGTACCAGCCAAAGCCCAGATTTAAACCCCATAGAATAGCTGTAGAGAGACCTGAAGATAGCATTTTATATACATGTCTCATCCAGTTTAACAGAACTTAAGAGAATATGCCAGGAAACATGAGATAAACTGCCTAAATCCAAGTGTGCAAAGTTTGTAGCAACTTAACAAAGAAGACCAGAAGCTGTAATTGCTGCTAAAGGGATTTCTAGAAAGTACTGAACTTAAGGGTCTGAATACTTATATGAATAAAAGATTTCAGTTGTTGATTTTTAATATATTTGCAGACCTCTCTGAACATGTTTTCATTTTGTTATTTTATTGGGATTAGATTGATGGGCAGAAATGGCAAATTTATCCATTTAAAGTGAAATCTACAACATAATAATGTGTGCAGAAACTGAAGGAGTCTAAATTCTTTCTGAATCTATTGTATATCGAATTCTATCTAGCACATCAAAGAGCTTAAAAAAAGAACCTGAAAACAAAACTTAATGTCTCTCCTGCAGACATGATAAAAACCATTACTAAAACTGCAAAATAAATATTTGCTAAACACAGAAAGGTTCAAAAAGTAAAAGAAAAAAATAAAATAAAACACAGTTATGGTTTTTGTGATACAATTACTTTTTCAACATTTCTGGAATATCTAAAGATAGTCAGCTTTGTTCTCTCCTTAGGTTATACTGGGGCATAGGCAGCACCTGGCTGAGAGATAAAAGGCTGGGAAAAAAGAAAACCCTTACAGCTCACAAAAGATGACAGGAAAGCAAGATTATTTTAGCATATGTCACCATGACAACATGTTTGGAGTCACAATAGAAACTCAGACAGAGGCCAAAATGCATACAGAGGCAACACAGGCTGCAATGATGCACAGACATGATATGAAGAAGTATATACATTAATTCAGCTATGTCCTAAACCCAGTTTTCTAATAAAGTAATATCAGACGCCACAGTATAACCTGGAAGCAACAAGAGACAAGACTCAACAGGATAGCAGTGCACAATGCTTTCACACCTGAGCAGTTTTCAGATACCAGTCTACCAGTCTTTAGACAGTCACAGAAAACAAGAGTCCCTATTCAAGACCTTAAAACATAGTTCCAGTCTCCAAAGAAGGCAACACATTTGGGAATGAAAACAGGGTTCAAGAACTACACAAAAGTGTCAAAAATATACACTGCAAACATGCCAAACAAGTACACTTATTGGCTTGAAATTTAAACTCACAAGAGAAAATTAGATGGTGTTATAAATTTGGTATCATCTGGTATGGCTTCAAGTTTAATGGCAGCAAAGTCAAAACAGGGTTGAAAACACAGAAATACAGTCATATAAAAAAGTTTGGGAACCCCTCTTAATTGTTTGGATTTTTGTTTATCATTGGCTGAGCATTTAAAGTAACAACTTCCTTTTAATATATGACATGTCTTATGGAAACAGTAGTATTTCAGCAGTGACATTAAGTTTATTGGATTAACATAAAATATGCAGTATACATAATAACAAAAGTAGACAGGTGCATAAATTTGGGCACCCCAACAGAGATACTACATCAATACATGGTTGAGCCTCCATTTGCAAATACAGTAATCACTCCTCGATCGCGGGGGTTGCGTTCCAGACCCCCCCCCCGCGATAGGTGAAAATCCGCGAAGTAGAAACCATATGTTTGCATGGTTATTTTAATATATTTTAAGCCCTTATAAACTCTCCCACACTGTTTATAAATATTCCCCGCACAGTTATACAGCATAAACCCTTTGTATTCTCTTAGATGTTAGGTAAGATTCATTGAAATTATGTATGTAAACACACTGTTTATATACAGTAAAACCTAAATATTATTTTAATGATATCGAGTGTCTCCGATATCACATAAGTTACAGCCATTATGATAGACAGGCCACCAGCAATAAATACGTACAATGCAAGAAAATTTGTATACAGTAAATGTGTGTACAGTGACACTAAACGTACGTACATGTACTAAGTACTGTAAGTAGAAAATTAATTATGGTTACTCACCAACAATGACATGATGACTTGTCCGATAACGATGAGTTTAGTTTTACTGCACAACAAAGGAGAGCGTTACAGCTCTTCTAAAGGAGCCTTTTCAGGCGACTGTGTAGCACCGCCGTTGTTGTTCTTCCGGCAGTCTTCAATCCAAATCCCTAAAGCAGATTCCATCCAGACTACTGCCTTATTACATCCACTTACAACTCATTTTGCACCCTGGTTAAAAGGACACTGCAGCCGTAGATCTTATATTCCTTTCCTACTTTTTAAATAAAAAGAATTGTAGCCTCATTGATGCTGTAATGGCGTCCTACAGCGGTGCAACTTTTCCCTTCTTTCAACATATCCAAAACGTTTACCTTTTCAGCAATCGTTAACATCTTCCGTTGGCGCTTGGGCACGGCCCCTGAAACAGTAGCAGGAGCAAATCGTTTTGAAGCCATAATGAAGGGCTTGACTATGCACAAAGATAAACACAAAAGAGCACAAAAGTTAACTCTTTACACAGCGAAACACGTTGATGCTGAATGAGCGAGACGAGACTTCCTGGTTAACGCCGCGGAATCGAATTCAGAGCTCCGTCGCTGAGCCATTCAGCACACAGGAACTTAACTGCATGCTCTGATTGGTTATCTTCTCAGCCATCCGCCAATAGCTTCCCTTGTATGAAATCAACTGGGCAAACCAACTGAGGAAGCATGTACAGGAAGTAAAAAGACCCATTGTCCGCAGAACCCGCGAAAAATCCGCATTATATATTTAGATATGCTTACATATAAAATCCGCGATAGAGTGAAGCCACGAAAGTCAAAGCGCGATATAGCGAGGGATTACTGTATACCAACTTCTAGACACCTCCTATAGCCTTTGATGAGTGTCTGGATTCTGGATGGAGGTATTTTTGACCATTCTTCCATACAAAATCTCTCTAGTTCAGTTAAATTTGATGGCTGCCGAGCATGGTCAGTAGGGCTGCAACTAATGATTATTTTGATAGTCGACTAATCGTTCAATTTGTGTTCCGATTAGTCACGATTATTTCATGCCTGACTATTTTGATGCCTGCGACTTTTGGTTGCACATCCTGTTCTGGGCTCCAGTGCATGTCTTACCTCATCTGCTCACATCTGTCCACCTGTGAATGTCACCCTGATGTCTCTGCATTAACACGATTAAAATTAATAATAATCAAATTAAAATAACCAGTAAAACATATGAATTTGAAAATAATCAGATGTATTACATTAGTGTGACCATCACAATAAAAAATAAATACATTAAACAACACAAACTAAAGTGCACATAGTCTTTAAACAAAAAAACTGCATTTAACTTAACCAAAAATGGCCACTGGTGTATCTTAAAGTCCAAAAGTTTAAATAAAACTTCAATACAAATAAAATAAAACAATAATGTACATTTAGATTTAGATTCATATATTCCTGATTGCACTGCAGGAACGTGAGCATTTCGACATGCTCTGGTGTGAGGCTGCCTCTCTTCTTTGAGACAATGTTCCCAGCTGCTGAGAAGAGACGCTCAGAGGTAGCAGGAATACACAAGAATGATTTTGCAGACAGAGAAAGATATTTTAATCATCACACTCTGAAGGAAAAGTGTTGTAGTTTATCACATCATGTACTATATTATGCCAAAATAAAAAAAGGACTAAAATATGTAAGAAGCTAGTTACTGATAATACTCCAAAATATAAGTTACCTAACATTAGTTAGAGATGGTTTATTATTCATATGAACTCAAATTTTATACGAAAAAAGAAAAAAAAAACTAGGTCGGCTCAGCTACTCCTATTCACTCGTTTACTATAGCTACAATCGCGTTAGCAAAGATAACTGAAATTATATTCACTTAACCCTTAAACCGCCGCAGCCGGCTAGAGTTGGTTTCCAGTGCATTTTGGAAGCACGCCGAAGCCGAGTATATGCGGCGACAAATTTGGTGACGTACATTCATTTAACTCCGCAACCGGCTAAAGTTGTCTCTCAGTGCTATTTGCCAGCACGCCAGAGCCGAGTATATTCGGCGATGTATATTTATTGAATGCTGCAACCGGCTGTAGTCGTGCCTCAGTGCAATTTGCCAGCACGCAGGGAGTGAGTATATTAGGCAACATACATTCATTGAACCCCGCAACCAGCTATATTTGCTTCACAGAGCATTTTGGCAGCATACCAGAGCTGATCACTCAGTGCCGTACATGCATTGAGCAGCCAGCTCATGAGCACTGTCGGCCCTGGCAGAACAGCAGCCTCATAGATTGTTGCAGTAGTTTTTCTTTTATAGTTTTTACAGTTCATTTGTAGTGTGTAAAATGATCAGTGTTGCAGTAATTGTGATGCTCTTTTGCATGAGAAAAAAATGTGTTCCTTTAAAATTTCACGTTTTCTTTGTGAATTGTGACGTTTACTTAAAAACTGCAGCTAAAAAGTATTTGGCGTCCAGGGGTGCATTAACCCCCAAGTATGTGTTGGTTTAAGGGTTAACTATCATTGTCGAAACCTTGATATAAACATTATAGTACAAACATCAACGTTAACACGTGACACTCGCTTTACTCGCTAAACTTACCTCTCAAGAGACGGTGGCATCAGAGCACCAGGATGCTTGTGCTTCAGATGCTCATGCATCGCGGTGCTGCTGCCATGAAAAGAAAGCTCCGCTTTCCATAATCTGCATTCAACTTTTTTTCTTTTTTGGTGAAGAGCTCCCACACTTTAGAAAGTTTCTGTCTCACCAATGTGGTTCTTTGTGACTGGAGCCTCTATTGAAGGTTATGACGTGTCGACAATAAAAAATTTGTGGCAACAATTTTTTTTAGTCGATGTCGTCAATTATGCCGACTAAATGTCGCAGCCCTAATGGACAGCCTGCTTCAAATCATCCCATAGATTTTCAATGATATTCAAGTCAGGGGACTGTGACGGCCATTCCAGAACATTGTACTTCTCCCTCTGCATGAAAGCCTTTGTAGATTTGGGAGGCAGGTAAAAGGACCAAAAGAAGGTAATTCCACACTAGGCCAGGGGGTGGTGGGGTGCAGTAAACCTTTCTCTTATCTCGGAGGAGCAGACACGGCAAACTCTGCCGGTTTCCGATGATGTGATTTCCGGTTCCGCCATGATAAAGTCACTTCTGCTTCTGGCTACAAGAATGTCACTTCCGGTTCCGGCCCCAAGAACTTCACTTCCAGTTCCTGCTCTAGATGACATCACTTCTGCCGACCAGCCATAAAAAAACCCAACCACCTCTTTGCAATCAGTTCTGTTGTGGACTCAATCTGTACAATTCTGTGCAACCAAAACTTCATTTTTGCACACTAAATCAAGAATATGGGTGGTTGCCCCAAACCTCTTTTGGTGTCAAGGTCTATTTATTTCACATTGGCAAAGTCGGCAGGATGTTTGCCTCCTTGTCGGACCAGTAGCAGAACATGAAAAAGACCTTGACATCCAACCAGGATGTTCAACCTGTAAAAGATCAGGTAGGGGAGTACTGTTCCCGTGTTGGGGAGAGTCGCTGTGGTTAAGGAGAACCCGGGGTGCGCTTCGACCCAGGGGTCTAGAATAGGCCCACTGGGTATGTAGATAAATGGCCTTATGGACTACAGCCAGACTCGCAGGGGGACAAATTGGGGACTTATAATGGGCTCCCGGGAAAAGGGACCACTCCATAAAACCCCACAAAGGGAAAAACCTTTGAGAAAGGTGGGAGTGCCCCAGCCCAGCACGCGAGGACAATATTCCAGTGGGAACACAATCCCTCTTTGCCAGGTGCTCCCCATGCTTTCAGCCTATGGGCTAAAATCGGATGCTGGCTAAGACCAGATCAAAATAACAACCAACAGATGGTGGAACAGATAGCCTGCTCTTTTCTATTAAGAGCCCTCCCAAAAAAATCTCACCCAGCCAGTCTGCAGAGAACCAACTAAGAACATGTTCTCTCTGATAGACAGCACAGAAAATATAACAAACAAGACCTACTTGGGAGAACCAGAACGGGACCCGTGTGAAACCCGACATACCTGCGTCTCTACATATGATGGCAACAGTTTTCTTGCGGCAACGAAGGTGTTTGTGGAGAGACAGAGAGGAAGGGGTGGTGTACTCTTGCTAATCCTCTGGCCTCTCCCCATAAGGGAGTGGTAATACTAAATGGATTTAAATTACACGCCTTATTTGATTCCGGCAGTAAAATTTCAGTTGTTGTTAGCCACTTGGTGTTACCGCGATGATGACTTAAACTGAAAACCAGTCTAACTTGTGTACATGGGGACATCTGCCAGTATAACACTGTCTCCTGCTACATTAGCTATGAGGGGACTATGAAAAGACCGGTGGTAGCGGTTATAAAAAATCCTCCATTCCCGGTGATACTGGACCGAGACTGGTCAGAAAGTAAAAGCAATTTAACACTCACCATCTCCTATATAAACACTGGGCCTGGTAATGGACACTTACAGAGCATCTGCAGCTGCCTCCACACTGTGTTCACAGGCAGAGGAGAAACAGAGTTCAGCTTCTAACAGTGACGTGGAAACTCCTGGGAAATCACATGTGAATGCGTCATCTTCAGACCCCTTAACACTAGAATAACCAGACCCTACGAGAAAACTCGTAAATCCGACCCACCTTAAATCCGTTCACACCTCTCCGTCAGTGTCTTTTATCCTGTAAATGTGCCGATTAATACAAGCAGTCTGCTATTCCATCCAACACCGTCGCAGAACGTTCACTAAGTTCTCCCAGCTCATGCCTTGTTTGATTATCTGGGAGTGAACTACTGGAGGTTTAGAGTGGAAATAGATCGTTATTTGGAACACATGCATTTCATGTGTGTTCCGTTTCTACAGTAATCTGTGTAAACACATTGTTAAAACAAACTTTTTCATATTCTAGTAATAAATGTTACAAAATGTAGGCATACACTATAGAATGTGTGAAGCCTGAAGTACAAAGATCAAATAAACACTTTCACAAAAGGTTCAAGGACAATACAACAAATACCGTGGCGTAGCGATAAGATTTGCTGATTTATAATCATAATAATATAGAGTCCCCGGTTCAATCCTGACTGTCTCCCATATTTACTGTTTGCAGTAGTGAGCTGCTCTTATTGTTAATATTATACAGTACAAACATACATTTGGTTTGCGTAAACACATTATTAAAAAGAAAAGTTTTTCAAGTTTTAGTAAGAATTGACAAAACGTGGACATTATGTTTATAATGAGTGAAGCCTGAAGTCCAAATATCAAAGAAACACTTTCACAAAAAGTACAAATATAACAAAACAAGTGCACTTTTATTCAAGAATTTAACCGAAGAAAAAAGAAAGCAGGTTATGGTAGGCGGTTGATATGACAGCTTGTGTGGTGCAATGCTAAGAACTGCTGCCTTTCAATCAAAAGGATGCAGTTTCGATATCAGCTGCATCCCAAATTTACCATTTTGAGTAGTAAACTAGTAAACTATCATACAATAAAAACATACATTTGATTTGTGTCTGTAAATTTATAGTACTTGTCGATTTTTTTTTTTTTCAGTTTTATTCTCTCACTCACGTTCAAGCTTCCTCACCAATCCATGTGACGCCTTTTTCAGATAAAGACGTGGTAGGTACAAACTTGTTTTGTTATACCTCCTCTTTATTTGAAAACCATGTCAGATCTTGTGCGCAAACGAGACAGGGAAAACTGTGGACATGGGTGTGAGTGTTGTGTGTGACTAATAATGACTGTGGACATGAATTGTTTTTATCCAGTTTTATTCTTGAGTGTTCCTGCTCACACTGAATTAGTATGCACCTTCTGATCCATAATGTCAAAGCCTCTCTGGCAAAAAACAGAGACTTAGATATATATGACATTTGGAATAATTCATTTTATGACCTGTATTGTACATTTCGGAAAATGTTGTTGCACTAATGCAACATTATATTCACTTTCATATTCACTTGCCGCCAGGTAGTTTTAATGTGCTTTGAAAGACAGTGGATACACACTTGTCACAAAATATCCGTGGTCACCTCCACAGCCATTTGTAGTTCTTTGGGGCTTTAAAGAAGTATACCACGTTGGGTTCCTCATCTGCAAGGAGGTCCCCATCCCACACAGAAGAAGGGTGGGAAGGGCCCACCAGTGTCAGAAGAGCCCAGTCACTTAGCTTGTTTATACATGGAAACAACAGGCCATGCATGCATTTTAGCAGCAGAAATGATGTTAATTTTACTGGATAAAAAAACACTGGTATTTGGCACAATAAGAACTTTAAACACAGAGTCTAAGGCAAACAAGATGAAAGATGTTCTATGAATTATTACACGTACACGAACTGAAAAGTGCTACAC
Organism: Polypterus bichir lapradei; assembly: GCA_026402145.1. NCBI lineage: Eukaryota > Metazoa > Chordata > Cladistia > Polypteriformes > Polypteridae > Polypterus > Polypterus bichir. Next base: position 16,444,111 of record JANRMT010062837.1, on the reverse strand, counting down.
AAAAATAAGTTCAACTTCACTGAACTCAATAACTTATAAAGGTTAGCAGCAGCAAAACCCTGACTTTTGCTATCGAATATTAGGAAGTGTTCATCGCTCTTTCCCATGAAAAAATACCTTGCTCTCAACAGGCAAAAAGAAAGCAACTTCCTCATGTTGTGGATTCTAGGTATGTTACAGTCTCCTCACAAATGAGTGTTGAGTTGATTGTCAGACAGACCATCACATTAGAGTAGCGACCATCATGCAAAAGAGTACAAAGCTACTAGATCAAGCATTAATAATTATTAAAAAAAAAAATAAATTATATATATTGTCATCGTATGCTGAGTTCACGATCCGACCCTGCATTTGGGACTGCTGTTTTCATATAAACATGCGCTATAACAGAGGTGAACTCAGATCATGACGACGCTTCTACATCGGAGCAAGAATGCACTTTTGCCATTGCTGTACTTTGTATATGTACATGGGAAGCTCTGCACTCCATTTGTGACTTTACGCTGTAGGAAGTAAGTAAATAAATAAAGGTAAATAACATTTGATCTGCCTCTTACATACAAAGTACAGCGACGGCAGCTATAGACTCTTAACTGCGCAAGCAACCCTACATGCTAGTGTTTAGATCTGGACGGTATATGTGCCCCAAAAAAAAGTCTAACTGTATTCTCATAGCATTGCTTGCGTACCAAAGTCTCAGCAGGCACTTTTTGTGGCATTACACGTATTGTTATAGCGTGTCTTTATGTGAAAACAGCAGTGTCAAATGCAAGGGTGGGGGGAATCATGAACGCGACTGAGAGAATAAAACTGAATTAAAGAAAAACAAAGCTAACCTTTACAAGTATCATAAATTACACTGGCTGTTATACACTGGAATCAAATGTATGTTTTTATTCAAAAATAGTAAGAATACGAACGGCTCACTTCTCAAAATGTACTCATCCGGGATCGAACCCTGTGAAGTTTTGATTACCAACCAACAGTTGATACCGCTGCACCACCGAAGCAGTAGTAGCAAAAGCATGCCAATGTCGCACCCTAACGCGGGTTCTTTTTCTTCGGTTAAATTCTTGAATAAAAGCGCACTTGTTCTATTATATGTGTACCTTTTGTGAAAGTGTTTATTTGATATTTGGACTTCAGGCTTCATGCATTATACACTTCATGTCTACATTTTGTTAATCTATACTAATAAAAGGCAAAGCCCTCACTCACTCACTCACTCACTCACTCAGTCATCACTAATTCTCCCATTTTGCGTGTAGGTAGAAGGCTGAAATTTGGCAGGCTCATTCCTTACAGCTTACTTACAAAAGTTGGGCAGGTTTCATTTCGAAATTCAATGCGTAATGGTCATAACTGGAACCTATTTTCGTCCATATATTGTAATAGACAGCAGGTCGATGGCCGTGGAAGGCAGAGTTGCGTGTCGCATCATGACGCCTCCTATGTAAGTACGCCGAGAACAAGGAAGAGCTCCAAAGAGCGCTGAACAAAAAACACATTTCACAATTGAGAAGGCAGCAAAAGATTATGAAGCGAGTGACGCATACAAGCATATTCATAAGTGCAGCTACTGCGGAAACAAAGCACGGTGTGAACCGTAAGTTTAAATTAAGTTTATAGACACGCTCCCACTGCCATTTGTCATGCCTACAACGAATACGGTATTGTTTAATGAGAAGACACGAGTTATAAACGAGACTTTGGATCACGTTGTAACAGAGTTAAAATTGCTATAGCAAGAAACTATTAAGTGCCGGATCTTAGCTAACATTAAATAAAGCCGTGGACATCACGAGATAGCACGAGCACAGCTGAGAAGCTTCGATGCATGTACTCCGAGCGGCTCAAGTCAACTGACTTTGCAGGACTGGAAAAGATTAAATTAACTTCATACACACGCTACCGATAAATATTCGCAGGCAAATCCACAACTTAATACCGGGAATGCCTGTTGAACATCTTACATTCACGAGTACCGATTTGGGTGGTGAACACTTCGATGAATGAAACCTGTTACCTTTACAACGGTTCACAAACACGGAATATAACTTGAACACAACACATCCTCCAAATACGAACCTGATTGAAAGAAATAATGATAATCAAATCTTTGATGACAGCAACACTCATAACGGTCACAAAACTATTACATTGACAATCATGTTACATTGTTTTTAAAATGTTTCCTTTTCTTAGCACAAGCACAGCTGAGAAGCTTCAAAGCATGTACTCCATAACGCATTAAAAAAAATAACGCATATAATCACACTTAGCATTCCAAGCAAAGGGGAACTTTTGTCAATGCATGATTTCCTGGTACACCGATTACATTGATGCACACATCAGAGCTACAAAAATGTAAGAGTCGGAAGAAAGCGCGTTGCTAGGTCTGATCAGGGGGAAATTTCATTTCAAAAGACTACCTGGCAGAAGCCCTGATATAAGCGTGGTTTTGTGCAAACTGTGCAAAAAGGAGTTTGCATACCACTGAAGTACTTCAACCTTACGGTACCATCTAAATGCAAAACATGTTACAGTGAGCACAGAAACTGTGTATGCTGTTAACACTAGCAGTGCGAGTTCGAGTACCAACAAAAGGTGTCGGCAGCCTAAACCTGATGAAATGACTGGCTTCAGGACCAAAATTAGTAAGTCAACATCGGTCAAACTTACAAATTCTCTCGCAAAATGGATTGCTTTGGACTGTAGACCACTAACAGTGGTGGAAGACAGGGGATTAGAAAATGTGCTACAGTTAGCGACAGGTGATCCAACTTTCCAACTGCCGTGCCGAAAGACTATTTCAAGTAAAATTCAACAGCTTTATGACACTGAAAAGCAAGCAAAGTTAGATGCATTACAGAAAGCGGACTTTGTGGCTCTTGCTGGGGATCATTGGACTTCCGTGACCGTTAGTAATTCTAATTACATCTAATTACAAAATGTTCAATGATCACACTGTTTTAGCCTAATGTACAAAATAATTTTGGCTAAGGTTACTCAGAATTTAAAGGTGAAGCTGGTCAAATTACCTTATATGTTTCTGCCTTATTTTTTTAAGAAGAAAAACCTGCACTTTATGTTGAAGTTTTTGTTATTATTTAAAGACAATACCATTCTGAACATGTACTTAAAGTACTTAAAACACCACTTTATTTTTAAGTCTGCCCAATTTTAGCCAGGGATGATATTTGTGTTTCTGTTTTGAATTGAAATGCAGTTTAAATGCATTTTTTTCTTCAGAAATTAAAAGAGCTTGAGTTTACAATATTCATGTCCATGTCTATTATTTGATTCTGTCGCCCACTAAAACCCTTTTAAATTAAAAAAAACATTGGCGCTTTGGGGCAAATTTTCTTGTGCAATTACATACGATTAATCAAGACTAATTAATTACAAAGCCTCTAATTAGATTAATTTTTTTAATAGAGTCCCTCCCCTAATATATATACTCAGCAATAAAAGAAACGTCCCTTTTTCAGGACTGTGTATTTCAACAATAATGTTTTAAAAATCCAAATAACTTTACAGATCTTCATTGTAAATTGTTTAAACAATGTTTTCCATGCATGTTCAATTAACCATAATCAATTAATTAACATGCACCTGTGGAATGGTCGTTAAGACCTTAACAGCTCACAGAAAGTAAGCATTTAAGGTCACAGTTCTAAAAACGCAGGACACTAAAGAGACTTG
>JANRMT010062837.1:16391597-16415406 GCA_026402145.1 Polypterus bichir lapradei | reverse complement strand
TATATATATATATATATATATATATATATATATATATGTATGGATGGATATGTGGATGTATGTATATATGTATATATATGTGGATGTATGTGTATGTATATATATGTATATGTATATATGTGTATATATAGATGTGTATATATGTATGTGTATATACTGTATATGTGTTTATGTATATGTATATATCTATGTATATATGTATATGTGTATATATATATGTGTGCATATGTATATATATGTTTGTGTGTGTGTGTGTGTGTATCTATATATATATATATATCTATCTATATATGCCAGCAACACTCATGACAATGACAAAACAATTACATTGTCAATCATGTTACATTATTATTAAAATGTTTCCTTTTCTTTTTCATTACTTCTTTAACACACTACTTCTCCGCTGCGAAGCGCGGGTATTTTGCTTGTTATTACTAAAACATGAAAAATATTTCTGTTTCAATGACGTGTTTACATAGATCGTTGTAGACACGGAACACACATGAAATGCATGTGTTCCAAATAACAATATAGTATTTATAAAAGATATAGTATTTATAAAAGATGTGATTTTGCTTGACTTCTCACTCTATAAAACTCCAAGCAACTGAAAAGCAGGTAAACAGACTTCAGCTGAGAAAACTGTGCGCCGGTGGGGGATGTGATAGCTTGCTGCTTATCAACACATTTAAAGGACAAAAGACGCTGATGGAGAGGTGAGAAGCGATGTAAGGTGGGACGGATCTATGAGTTTTTTTCATAGGCTCTGGTAATTCTAGTGTTAAAATTTGACTTGAAAAAAGGCACGAGCAGCCCAGGTTCGGTTTGTTGTTATGACTTTGGCATGTCTGTACAGGAGTTCCACCCAGGAGATAGGGTCATGGTACTTGTTCCAACCTCCCACTCTAAATTGCTGGCTCATTGGCAAGGCCCTTACAAAGTTAAGGAGAGGAAGGGGCTCGTCGATTATTTGGTAAAACAACCTAATCGTCGCCAAGTGAGCGGGTATGCCATGTGAATCTGCTAAAACTGTGGAAGGGATCCTAATCACTCCTCCGGATAGCCCCATTCACGCCTCACTCATAAATCAGACCTTAACTTCCGTCCTAACTTGACCATCCATCAATGACATGAGCTAGAAGCAGTTATCTTGTCTATCCCCGAAGTAATGAATAAAAAACCCAGATGGACCTCCGTGATTGCGCATGACACAGTGACTGAACCCAGAGTGGTCGTCCGAGAATGCCCATTCAGACTTTCCGAAGCAAAAAAAAAAAAACAGAAGTGGAGCTGGAGATCAAATGAATGCGGGAACTAGGTTTGATAGAGGAGAGTCATAGTCCCTGTTCCAGTCCCATCATATTGGTCACAAAGCCTGATGGGAATTGGAGATTTTGCAATTATGTCCGTCGGCTTAACCAGATATCTCGATTCAACACATATGTGATGCCGCGAGTGGACGACCTCCTCGAGAAGCTAGGACAAGCCAAATTCTTGACCACCCATGATATGACAAAGGGGTACTGGCAGGTTCCCTTAACAGATTCCGCAAAGGAAAACGCTCCACTTTGCACCCCTAGAGGGCACTGGCAGTATTGTGTCCATCCATTTGGGTTACATGAGGCTCCTGCAACTTTCTAGCATCTGGTAGATAAACTGCTCCATCCTGATAGCTCATTTAGTGCTGCCTACCTGGATGATGTAATTATCTATTCCAGCACTTAGGAGGAACACCTTCAGAAAGTACAAACTGTATTGCGGTCATTAGGAGAAGCCGGTCTTCGAATTAACCCAAAGAAATGTTTCTTTGGAATAATCAAAGCCAAACATTTAGGCTACCTGCTGGGCCGAGTTTCAGTGCAACCACAGTGTTTTAAAGTTGATGCCATACTGAAATGGCTCCGTCCAAAGACCAAGAGGTAGGTCCAAGACTTTATCAGATTTTTGCAGCCTCAATCAAGTATAAGGGTGGCTGCCCCAAAATTCTCTTGGCAAGCTTTTACAATACACAGGGTGAGTAAAAATTATGTTAACATTTGAATGGCTGAAACAATTTATTCATAAAACATACTTCATACGTGCAAGATGATTTACAGGAATATATCAAGCTGTTAGCAATCATATTCAACACATGTAAAATATGTGGCATATAATTTATCCACAAAAATTGTATACAAGTAGACTGCTCAAAAAAATTAAAGTAACACTTCGAAAACATCAGATCTCAATGGGATGGATATCTATACTGATATGGACTGGGTAATGTGTTAGGAACTAAAGGATGCCACATCGTTTGATGGAAATGAAAATTATCAACATACAAGTGCCGGTCATAAAATTAGGATATCATGACAAAGTTGATTTATTTCAGTAATTCCATTCAAATAGTGAAACTTGTATATTAGATTCATTCATTACACACAGACTGATGTATTTCAAATGTTTATTTCTTTTAATTTTGACGATTATAACTGACAACTAATGAAAGTCCCAAATTCAGTATCTCGGAAAATTAGAATATTGTGAAAAGGTTCAATATTGAAGACACCTGGTGCCACAATCTAATCAGCTAATTAACTCAAAACACCTGAAAAAGCCTTTTAATGGTCTCTCAGTCTAGTTCTGTAGGCTACACAATCATGGGGAAGACTGCTCACTTGACAGTTGTCCAAAAGACGACCACTGACACCTTGCACAAGGAGGGCAAGACACAAAAGGTCATTGCTAAAGAGGCTGGCTGTTCACAGAGCTCTGTGTCCAACCACATTAATAGAGAGGCGAAGGGAAGGACAAGATGTGGTAGAAAAAAAGTGTACAAGCAATAGGGATAACCGCACCCTGGAGAGGATTGTGACACAAAGCCCATTCAAAACTGTGGGGGAGATTCACAAAGAGTGGACTGCAGCTGGAGTCAGTGCTTCAAGAACCACCACGCACAGACATATGCAAGACATGGGTTTCAGCTGTCACATTCCTTGTGTCAAGCCACTCTTGAACAAGAGACAGCGTCAGAAGCGTCTCGACTGGACTGCTGCTGAGTGGTCCAAAGTTATGTTCTCTGATGAAAGTAAATTTTGCATTTCTTTTGGAAATCAAGGTCCCAGAGTCTGGAGGAAGAGAGGAGAGGCACAGAATCCACGTTGCTTGAGGTCCAGAGTAAAGTTTCCACAGTCAGTGATGGTTTGGGGTGCCATGTCATCTGCTGGTGTTGGTCCATTGTGTTTTCTGAGGTCCAAGGTCAACGCAGCCATCTACCAGGAAGTTTTAGAGCACTTCATGCTTCCTGCTGCTGATGAACTTTATGGAGATGCAGATTTCATTTTCCAACAGACCTGGCACCTGCACAAAGTGCCAAAACTACCAGTACCTGGTTTAAGGACCATGGTATCCCTGTTCTTGATTGGCCAGCAAACTCGCCTGACCTATGGGGTATTGTGAAGAGGAAGATGCAATACGCCAGACCCAACAATTCAGAAGAGCTGAAGGCCGCTATCAGAGCAACATGGGCTCTCATAACACCTGAGCAGTGCCACAGACTGATCGACTCCATGCCACGCCGCATTGCTGCAGTAATCCAGGCCAAAGGAGCCCCAACTAAATATTGAGTGCTGTACATGCTCCTACTTTTCATGTTCATACCTTTCAGTTGGACAACATTTCTAAAAATCCTTTTTATGCATTGGTCTTAATTGATATTCTAATTTTCCGAGATAGGGACTTTCATTAGTTGTCAGTTATTATCATCAAAATTAAAAGAAATAAACATTTGAAATACATCAGTTTGTATGTAATGAATGAATCTATTATACAAGTTTCACTTTTTGAATGGAATTACTGAAATAAATCAACTTTGTCATGATATTCTAATTTTATGACCGGCACCTGTACAGCGGGCTGTATTCAAAGACACCCCAAAAATCAAAGTGAAAAGATTATGCTGCAGGCTAGTCCATTTTGCCAAAAAATTACATTGCAGCAACTCAAAATTCTACTCAGTAGTTTGTATGGCCCCCACATGCTTGTATGCATGCCTGAGAACGTCGGGGCATGCTCCTAATGAAATGACAGATGGTGTCCTGGGGGATCTCCTCCCAGATCTGGACCAGGGCATCACTAAGCTCCTGGACGTCTGAGGTGCAACTTGGCGGCATCAGATGGACCGAAACATAATGTCCCAGAGGTATTCTATTGGATTTAGGTCAGGCGATAGTGGGGGAAAGTCAATGGTGTGAATTATTTCATCCTCCAGGAACTGCCTGCATACTCTTGCCACATGAGGCCGGGCATTGTTGTGCATCAGGAGGAACCCAGGACCCAATGCACCAGCATAGGGTCTGACAGTAGGTCCAAGGATTTCATCCTGATACCCAATGGCAGTCAAGGTGCCATTGTCTGGCCTGTAGAGGTCTGTGCCTCCTCAGACCATCACTGACCCACCACCAAACAGGTCATGCTGAACGATTTTACAGATAGCATAACGTTCTCCACAGCTTCTCCAGACCCTTTCACGTCTGTCACATGTGCTCAGGGTGAATCTGCTCTCATCTGTGAAAAGCACAGGGTGCCAGTGGTGGACCTGTCAATTCTGGTATTCTATGGCAAATGCCAATCGAGCTCCACAGTGCCAGGCAGTGAGCAAAGGGCCCACTAGAGGACAGCAGGCCCTCAGGCCACCCTCATGAAGCCTGTTTCTGATTGTTTGGTCAGAGACATTCACACCAGTGGCCTACTGGAGGTCATTTTGTAGGGCTCTGGCAGTGCTCATCCTGTTTCTCCTTGCCCAAAGGAGCAGATACCGGTTCTGCTGATGGGTTAAGGACCTTCTACGGCCCTGTCCAGCTCTCCTAGAGTAACTGCATATCTCTTGGAATCTCCTCCATGACCTTGAGACTGTGCTGGGAGACACAGCAAACTTTCTGGCAATGGCACATATTGATGTACCACCCTGGAAAAGTTGGACTACCTGTGCAACCTCTGTAGGGTCCAGGTATCCCCTCATGCTACCAGTAATGACACTGACTGTAACCAAATGCAAAACTAGTGAAAAAACAGTCAAAAAAGGTGAGGAGGAAAAATGTCAGTGGCCTCCACATGTTAAACCATTCCTGTTTTAGGGGTTGCCTCCTTGTTGCCCCTCTGGTGCACCTTTTGTTAATTTCATTAACACCAAAGCAGCTAAAACTGATTAACAACCCTCTTTGCTACTTAACTGACCAGATCAATATCCTGACGTTTCACTTTCTTCATGCTATGCTCTGAATAAAAAGTGTTCTTTTAATTTATTTGACGAGTATATATACACATAGCAGTACCATTTGTGAGAGTGGAGGCAGGATAAGGGCTCCACCACCAAGGAAACAGAAAACTTGCTTAGCTGCTACTAACACAAGAGGGCCCGTATGTCAGCAAAACAAAACCTCAGCAGAAAGGCAAAGTCGCTTAGCCGGTATCCCTTTTACTTTTCCTCCCGCGGCTAATGCACAAGCGATGCAAGCACGTCTGCAAAATGAATCCTCCTAGGAGAAAGATGCCCAGAGTACTTCCTTTCAATTACCTGACATCTCTATATTTCAGTTTTTTTTCCTGACGATTTCATTAGTTTCTAGGACCATGGGATTTTTACAAGATGGGCCTACACAGCTATATATATATATCTTCTTATATAATACGCTACCGTGGCTGTTCGTTTGTCTGTCCAGGATTTTAAATCACCTGTAGCTCACAAACCGTTTCACCTATTGACTTGAAATTTGGTACACATATACTACGTGACATCTACTATCCTCTTTCGTGGTTATGATTTTTATTACTCTTTTTATTTTTATTTTATTTTATTGTAGAATCAACTCTCGGCAGTGCGCAGCAGGGCGGCCGTTTGAAGGCAGATTGAAGACTTAAGTAAAAATTTAAAGAAAACGTACTAGGTAATTGCAACACAAAAACTAACTTAATCAGTTTTAGCGCAAAAAGATGCCGACGAAAGAAGAGAAGCAGTGGGTCGCTAGGGTGGAGAAAAGAAGAGCTGCTCAGGAAGCAGCAAGCGCATTAACCTCTGAGCAAACGAATGCTAAACAGAGACAGAGAAAGAGCATGAAAACTAGGAATGCTCAAGTCAAATGTATTCACTGCACGTTATCGTGCAGTACACCGTTACTGGTAGGTAGGTATATATATATAACGTTCAGATCAGATAGTTCCAGTTTTGGAACACACATTGGCTGTCCCAGGAAGCAGCCACATGGTGTTTAAAGTTAATGTGCCGCATGTTGCTTTAACTTCTTTTTTGTTTCCAATTTATCAGTTCAGGCACTTAGTACTTTTCCTTCCATCAAGATGTTAGAAACACCTTGAAAAATAGTAATAAATCTTCATTATTATTATTACTACTACTACACAGGGCCTCATTTTTCCGGGAGGATAGGGAGGAGAAGGAGGGCTTGTTTTGATTGGAATGGGCAGCACATGGCTAATTATGCACCAAATTATCCATACGGTGCTTTGCTGTGTGGCCAGCACACAGGAATCAGTGTTGTATATCGAGTGGCAGTATTCAAAATATTCTCATTATGGTCAGCTAATGTACCCATCAAATAAAAATACAGCATTATTTGTTTTCTTTTAAATGCATGTTGGTGCAAACCTGGATGGATAGGATGGCAACATCACACATGCCTGAAACTGATCAAGCAGCGATTTCTGAAAGTTCTGTGCTTGGCTGCTAGAGCTCTGGGATATCACTCTAGCCTCACAAAAAATCATGGGATGCTTGGAAAACAATGTTCATCAAAGCTCTCCACACAGCAAATGTCTAGTAAAATGTTCAGCAAATAAGGTCACCAGCGAAAACAGCATATTTGCTGTGAAAAACACAATCAACACAACTTATGAACTACCATATACATTCTTACCTTCGCACGACTGTGAATTTTTTCTTCATTATCTGGACTAAATCATGAAAAGGTATAGAAGTAGATTAAAAAAAAGTAGAAAAAACAAATTACTACTGGAAGACAAAGTAAGTTGTTTCTTTGTACTTAAGGTATACCTATAGTATAGTATATAGGATACTTGAAATTTTAATTTCATGCTTAAATTTTGTCTTGTAATTTACGCAGGGAAGTAAAGGAAAAAAATAGTCACGTAAGAAAAATAAAAAGATTACAGCAGTACTGAAAAGTATGAGTGGGTTCCCAATCAGAAATATATATTGTATAACAAACAGGGAGAATTCAAAAATTAAACCTTCATAGATGTTTCTCTGATAAATTTGCTCAAAAAAGAAAGAAAATTAAGGAAAACAAATCAACTTTAGTCAGGCTTTGAAGATATTATGACTGTAGTACTAGGGGGTTGTACCGTGTTAGCGATTATGAATGTAGAGAAAAGCCCGTTTAGTTTAGTTAGCCAATAAAAGGTGTCATTTTGCTTGGCTTTTCTCTACAAGATATTATGACAGAGCCAAACAAACAGCTCATCAGTTACAAGTGTCTTAAATTTACTTTGCAGTATATACTTATGTCACATACTTAAATATATACACACAGCCACTGTATATATACGCACACATATATACAGAATGTGCATATAATGTCACAAATGCAAGCTGTGGAAGAAGCTTTTTGGCTTTGACCAGGTAACACAAATTGGGAAAGATGATGGCAAAATACAGTTTCACTTATATTTTGTTTCACCTACAGTGTGGAGAAACTTTACGAGAAAACAATATCACTTTCACCCCGCCAGGTGCAAGCTTCCGTCCTGGTCCCTATATATATTCCAAGGTGATGCTGGAAGTCATTGCTCATTTCAGACTCTGATTTCATAAAGGACAGACCTAAAGGCTACAGAAAACCTAGTTTATTGAAGGACCAGTGGTCCATCCATCGTGTTGCATTTTCATATTTTTCAAACAGAGCTTCTGCCTTCGTGCCCACACACCCTGGCACTTAAATAAAAATTAGGGTCATTTTCTGTACAACCAAGACTTCAAGTGGCCATCACTTCCTTCCGACTCATGTACTATATCATGAGATCATATAATTCTCTCAATAACTGTAGTGTATATATATATATATATATATATATATATATATATATAAAAATAGGTTCCTATTCAATGATATGATCATTTGCCAAAGGAACTTAGTTTATCCATATACGTACTATATGTTGGTGCTAACCTATCCATACAGAACGTAGAATATACAATGGGTCTCTTTGTCTTGGTGTAAAATGTGTTTTTCAGCTATATTAGGAAAATTATCGTAGCATGTATTAGATAGAACATAGCTGTATTCTTTAGGATTTGTCAATGTAAACCCAGGCTCTTTATATGTCAGATGCTCCCTCATTATCTATTGTAACTTTAAAAAAGGATGCATGCACTAGAAAAAAGTAGGCTTTGGTGAAAAAAGGATTACCAAAAAAAAAAAAAAAAAAAAAGAATGCAGGAACCAAATCTATTTGAAAGGGACGAGTTATAAGTAATATGATTTACAAATGTAAAAATGTTTTCCTAAATAAATCTTTAAATGATCATAAATTATTACCTTCATGGTTGTAGATCACATCACGTTAAAGGAAATGTTTGGTATTTTTCACGTTAGCTATTTTTTAATAGAAATAGTGTACAGGATTTTGTCAGAGGATGCTGTACTAAAGTTAATTGTTTTTAAATAAAAAATATTAATAAATTAAAATTCTGCACCTGTGTTTGCAATTCAAAATTAGGTCCAAAGGGCACAAATCCAAACATAAAACTTACCAAATACTGCATTTTCACAAATTTAGCAAGTGGGTTATACTTTAAGTTTTTACGTGTCTAACAATATACTTATAAATAATTAGAATGACAATCAAAATACTGGTATTTCCAACAGATCTTTTAATTGGCTGAAAATTAAATGCTTTCTTGAATAAAACAGAAAAGCCATCACAATGTTTATTGGAATATTTGCTGCTTCCATTGTGTGGTGATCTCTCCAAATCATTAAGAAAAATCTAGGTTTAAAAATATCACAGTGACTTTTTTTCCCCCCTAAGACTGTGTCTAGTGGGATTAGGATGGAGGAAGCAATCGCCATGTAGTGGATGCATACATCCAAATAATACTAACTGCTGGGTGTGCATCATTTAGGTTCTTTCCAGAAACACTGTTCAGTCCATTGAGCACAGCGCAGTATGGCTCAAGGTTCCAGCTGCCGTACCCACTGCAGCGTTAGACTGAAGTACATGCTCGTGTGCACTTTCATCATCAAAAATATTTATATGCAGCATGTTTGCATCGTATTTTTTATATAGTTATTAATATTTATGTATTTTTTGGTTGCTGTGAGTCTGTAAAGCACAAAGTGCTAATGACTTGTTCAGCATTTTAGTTATGTTCTGGAGAAGATAACTAAAATGTGCACTGCCAAAGAGATTCTTTAAAAAAGTGATGTTATAATAACATAAAAATCAGAAAGATAGAAGTTATTTTCCATTATATTTAATGGCAAAAATAAGACCTTGTTTGGATACCTGGGCCCTCATGTATAACGCCGTGCGTAGAACTCGCACTATAACATTGCGTAAGCACAAATGCCGAAATGTGCTTACGCACAGAAAAATCCAGAGGCAGGAATCTGTGCGTACTCCAACTTCGACGTTCTTCCACTACATAAATCCAGATCAGCGTGAAAAGTAACACTCGTGCACGCGCTTCATGTAACGCCGCAACTCCTCCCAGAATTACGCCTCTTTGAATATGCAAATCAATATAAATTGGCCTTAAGCTCAGCCTTCTGTGAAAAGACAATTGGAAAAACACGGGGGAAAATATAAGAATTTCAGCGAATACCAAGTGGAGGCAAAGGAAAAACATACTATTTGTTTAATTAAACCGTGGTATAATCAATAAAAGGAAGTTGATTGAGTGACATAGCGTGTTGGAGAAACTTGAAAGCTCACGTTCACAAAATCGCACAGTGCCAGAAATAAAAAAGAAGTCACATATCAAAGTCACCGTGAAAAGGCGAGTTGTAGCCCACTGTCTGAGCGTCATATGAAAGCTTATTAGGGTACAGAGAAAAAAAAAAGGCACACAGTGGGGAAAAAGCACGAAATGTCGACTTCAATCTTGAAATTTCCACTTTAATCATGTAGTTTATTTTGTCATTAAAGTAGAACATCATAAACTTTATCTTAAAATCATTTAATTAACCAGTTTCTCAAATCACATTGTAATTAAAGTAGCACGTTAAATGCTTTGTTTTGTATGTGATCTTCTATGTGCTCCATGTGTGTGAATCACTACTTGCTTCTTAAACCGGCTCTCTTCCTCCAACTGGACACAGAATCCATTACATTTGTGATATTACAGCTCTCTAATTAACTAAAATACTGAGATGTATATGTGATATCATTTTCATGAGGATAGGAGTTAAAGCACGTTATTAAACATGGGTTTCACGGCGCAGTGATTGTGTGCGACCTTCAATGAAATAATTTATTGCAGCAGTACTTAGGGGCGGCTCTAGGCTTCTGGTGGCCCTGGGCAGAAGAAGAATCGGTGGCTCCTTCGCCCGCCAATGTCAATAAGGTAGCTTATGCACAGTGGATGGCCACGTCCGTTGTAGACACTGCATAGCCGCCTCGTGCTCATGACACAAGCATTTAACTTTTGCCGAAATTTGTCGTTTCGTTTTTAGCTGTGTTGTTATTTTCTCTTTCTGTTTTATATTCAATATATATTGGTATAGCCGCCCCTGCAGTCTTTGCTTTTCTTTCTCCCAGTAACCGATCGCCACACAATCAGCTCTGTAATAGACGTTAAGCCATCTGTAAGCTTAGAGCGCCGATTCTTCAAAACGTTTAAGGAACACTGAAATATCTTCGTAGTACATGTTTAATTATTCTATCCTTCACGACAGTCACAGTGAAGAATATAGATTTAAATGAAGTTAAAGTTTTATCTGTATAATATAATAAACATATTTTGCAGCATTTCATCTCAAAAATGATATCATCATCATATTTCAATACGCGCTTTATAAAGTGGCTCAGGCTGTGCGATATTATAACTGTACTGCAAGTTTACAATGGGGTGATTGTACTTATAAGTACAAACAGTTCTACAAGGAGCAATTGATTAAGTGCGTTTAAAGTTCTTGGGATGAAACTGTTTCTGAACCACGAGGTCCGTACAGGAAAGGCTTTGAAACGTTTTGCCGTGGCTGAGACAGCGTGTGCTTGAAGCTGTATACCGATAATTCTCTTTCCGATCAGCTGTTGCTGTGATTCACACTCAGATACAGTGACATAAATACTCCGAGTGGTGCAGTGAGAGTAATATGGAAAATATGGATGATCCGCTGTGGCAACTACTAATGGGAGCAGCTGAAAGAAGAAGAAGAAGAAAAAGGTGCAGTGAGAGTAACAACGCTAAAGCAGTTATGGTATTTGGAATACTATGGCTATTCCCTGGACCATTATATTGTTACAAGTTAATTACAATCAGATGCATTACACTAATAAACAATATGCGGTTAGTTTCAGTGTATTTATAAAGCCGCGTCAGGAAAATAAGGTGTAACCACACAGGAACACTAGCATTGCTTTGACGCTGGGTGCCGCCAGGCTGCAAAACCGAGCGGAGAACTTGCGTATGACAAGGTATGAGGTACCGTTGAAAAATGTGTGGCTTTACGCAAAGTATAGGTTTTATACATCGCAATTTGAACGTGGAAAAGTTCTTACGCAACATTTCTGTGCGTACGCACCGTTTATACATGAGGCCCCTGAACTTTAAACAAGTGTACTATAAAACAGCAGTAAATTAGAGATCTCAAGTGTAAGAGCAACTTTCATAATATCCAAGAGCAGCGCAGTGCGAGTAGAAAAAAAAATCAGCCCCCAAATGCTGTGTCAATGAATTTGTTTAAGAGGCAGAAGGCTGTTTGTTTTACTAAGTGACTAACTCCACAAGTGAACAACTGAGAGATGTGAATAGGTTCATATTCGCTTTGTAGGGTACATACAAAAACAAATAGTGCATCTAGAGCAAGAGTTCACAAACTTTTTTCGGCTGCAGACCCCTTTACCAAAAACTTTTAAAACCGTCGACCCCTAGTCATTTACTTAACTTACTCAAATTAATAAATTTGTACAGTACTCGATATGAAATATTTCACTAGATATTGTGACAGATAGGGGGCGCTGTCGTCCCCTTGAACCCTCGGATCAGATGCCAGACACCAGATAAAAGTCCAAAAGTTGACTTTATTAAAGCAATACAGTGCACAAAGAACCCTCCACTCCACTATATTCATACAATACTCCACAATACAATTCTCAATAAATCCTCCACTCTTCCAGACACGTTGCCACCCTTTCTACCAGCTCAGCTTGTCCGTCTGGGATATCCCAGTCCTTTATATAGTCCGTGACCCAGAAGTGCTTCTGAACCCTCAGTCCATGTGACTTCCTAGCACTTCCGGGTCAGATCAAAACTCCTCTTCATCCCAGAAGTATGTCATTTCCCCTGTCGCTGTGACTAAGACGTACTTTCGGGTTATAAGGCACATAACAGTCCCTGGGCCTCCCTGCAGCGTCCTCTGGTGGCCCCCAGGGTAGCCAGCAGGGCTGTAAAGGAAAACTCCAATGTCCATGATTCCCTGCTGGCATTCGGGGCACCTCCATGCTGCAGGGAGGGCTCCATCTGGGGGTATTGGCCGGGATGATTGGCCGGCCATAGTCCACAATATCAAACTTTTCATTTTAATCACTTGTAATTAAAGACTGAAAAAAATAAAAGGACTACGGAATATGGCATTATCTTGTGCAACATTTAATATCAAAACCTGCACTAACGAAAATTAAAGCAAAAAAATACGAGCAGAGTTTTTTTTTTTTTTACATTTTTGACATTTATGAAATAAATATGTAAATTCAAAATAAGTACAAAATAGTCCAAGATGTATTGTCTGCATTTCTTTTTTGGTTCAGTCATATTATTATCTGAAGAAATAAAAACTTTTATTAACAAACCATTGCAACAGCCCTGTGATGAAAAAAAAAAAAACAAAGTATGTACTTACTTGAAACAGAAAATTTTTGTTCAAACTCGAATAAATAAACTGTGTCTCTGATTTTCTTTTTCGTAGTACTGCTCCTCAATAAATTATATTCAAAGTTCAAATCAGAAATAAGTACATGTCACATCAAACAAACCAATTTATAGTGTTTTATGAAAGCATGACCATACAAGACTGATAGATTTTGCTAATATCAAACATCCGTCGTCTCGTTCCACTGCGAGCAAGTGCAGACATGCAATGGTTTTTCATGTCCGCACTTGCTCAGATACGTTCGATAAGACAATGCACAGACATGTTTGTGCTACATGTATTTTCATGCATTTTTACGTGTGACTCTTTTAATGACACATTTTACCTTTTCGTTCGCAAGTTTGGTATGTAATGTGTTTTTATCAAAAAAGTGTTTTTTAATTATTTTACTTCTTAATTAGGTACCTATTGGAATCATTGATATTTTGAAGTAACAAACAAATAGCAGTAGTAAGGGGGTCCATTTTTGCTGTCATCGACCCCAAACATTTTTTATTGAAACTATCGACCTCTAGAAAGTTCAAATTGACCCCAGGGGGTCGATATCGACTACTTTGGGAACTCATGATCTAAAATAAGAATAATGTGGAAAGTAGTGTGAGGAAAGAAACAAATCAGTTGTTCGCTTACCTTCCGTTATTAGTTTTAGCATTTGAGTTATTTTTTTTGTAATACATTTAAATTATTCAAAGAGCGGCATTCAACTTGACTGACCCAGTAGACATACAGGTTTTTTTTTCCAAGTTTATGCTGTACGTAAACATGCAGATTCTTTTTAACTACTCTTTTCTTAATCACAAATACCAACAAATTTGACATGTTCTCTTTGGTCTACCAGGTTAGCACACATCAGGCAGATAATCTGGAGCCTTTACCAGCCCCCCCACCACAAGCTTCTAAACTTGATAATAATTTTTTTTATTAGAAAAAGGTCTGTGAGTCACTTCACTCTTGCATTCCCTTTAATGAAGTAGAAGCAGATAGAGAAATTATGTTTTAAAATGCCACCTTAACAAATATGGCATACGGCACATAAAGGTTACCTTAATGTAGTTCAACAGCAGCATGGGCTCCTTTTGGGAGCTGGCCTAATTAAGAATTGTCTAGAATTATCCAGAGGCCAACAAATGCAAGGCAAGCTCTACTTTGACGACTTTGTGCGCAACACCATCCAAACTGGACTTAAACTTCCTGTTTACAAGTACATGTAATAGTACTACAGAAAAGGAAGACTGGGATAATTACAAGTTAGGATCCATTTCAGTCTGTGGATAAGGCAACTGGTTAGTACTGTGAAGTTGCTATTTTGCAACAGAACAAAATTCATCAGCAGTGATATAGTATCAGCTAGATGGAGAATATAATTTATTTTACTACAAAGTGACATCCACATGTGGCAACACTGTTGTTCACTAATTAATAACTTATGATGTGCAACAACAGGTTTGACCACCCTAATCCACTCTCACCTCAGAATACTGCACCCTCCAACCATCCTTCTGCTAATACCAGCATAGGAGAGACATCCCCACCCACAATTACAGTAGCGCAGGTGAGCAGAAAGCCGAGGAGACTTCATGCCAGCAAAGCAGCGGGTCCAGATGGAGTATCACCACAACTGCTGAAGGCCTGTGCGCTGGAGCTGGGGATTCCTCTACAGCACATCTTCAACCTCAGCCTGAAACAGGGGAGAGTCCTGAGGCTTTGGAAAACATCTTGTAATCACCCCAGTCCCAAAGGTATCACGTCCTAGTGAGCTGAATGATTTCCGGCCTGTCGCTCTGACGTCACATGTGATGAAGACCATGGAGCGGCTGCTGCTTCACCACCTGAGGCCACAGGTCCGACGCGCCCTCGACCCTCTGCAGTTCGCATACCAGGAGAAGGTGGGGACGGAGGATGCCATCATCTATATGCTACACCAATCCCTCTCCCACTTGGACAGAGGCAGTGATGCTGTAAGAATTATGTTTTTGGACTTCTCTAGCGCCTTCAACACCATCCAACCTCTGCTCCTTATGGACAACCTGACAGAGAAGGGAGTAGATTCACACCTGGCGGCATGGATTGTGGAAAGACCTCAGTATGTGCGTCTCGGGAACTGCAGGTCTAACATTGTGGTCAGCAACACAGAAGCGCCGTAGGGGATTGGACTGTACTTTTTCCGGTCCTGTTCAGCCTATATACATCAGACTTCCAATACAACTCAGAGTCCTGCCACGTGCAAAAGTTTGCTGATGACACTGCTATTGTGGGCTGCATCAGGAGTGGGCAGGAGGAGGAGTATAGGAAGCTAATCAAGGACTTTATTAAATGGTGCGACTCAAACCACTTACACCTGAACACCAGCAAGACCAAGGAACTGGTGATGGATTTTAATAGGCCAAGGCCCCTCATAGACCCCGTGATCATCAGAGGAGACTGTGTACAGAGGGTACAGACCTATAAATATCTGGGAGTGCAGCTGGATGATAAATTGGACTGGACTGCCAATACTGATGCTCTTTGTAAGAAAGGTCAGAGCCGACTATACTTCCTTAGAAGGTTGGCGTCCTTTAACATCTGCAATAAGATGCTGCAGATGTTCTATCAGACGGTTGGGGCGAGTGCCCTCTTCTACGCGGTGGTGTGCTGGGGAGGCAGCATAAAGAAGAAGGATGTCTCACTCCTGAACAAACTGGTGAGGAAGGCAGGCTCTATTTTAGGCACGGAGCTGGACAGTTTGACATCTGTGGCAGAGCGACGGGCAC
This sequence comes from Polypterus bichir lapradei, assembly GCA_026402145.1. Classification (NCBI taxonomy): domain Eukaryota; kingdom Metazoa; phylum Chordata; class Cladistia; order Polypteriformes; family Polypteridae; genus Polypterus; species Polypterus bichir. The sequence goes on along the minus strand of JANRMT010062837.1, from coordinate 16,399,550 downwards.
TGAGCAGGCTCCTGTCAATCATGGAGAATCCACTGCATCCACTGAACAGGATCGTCTCCAGACAGAGGAGCAGCTTCAGCGACAGACTGCCGTCACCGTCCTGATCCACTGACAGACTGCGGCGATCGTTCCTCCCCCACACTATGCGACTCTTCAATTCCACCCGGGGGGGGTAAACGTTAACATTATACAAAGTTATTGTCTGTTTTTACCTGCATTTTTATTACTCTTTAATTTAATATTGTTTTTTTGTATCAGTATGCTGCTGCTGGATTATGTGAATTTCCCCTTGGGATTAATAAAGTATCTATCTATCTATCTATCTAAGACAGTTGCATGTGGTGCAATCATTTGCACATGCAAGCTATTGTTGCAGTTTAATCTGTTCATGTGTTCTGGTTATTTAAATTCTTTCCAATGAAAGAGCACAAACATGTGGGTTAGACAGTTTTTTGTTTTAAATGAAAGACAAAATGTGTGGGTTATACAAGGGTGCAGGTTGTACAGCTTTTTTACAGAAAGAGAAGAAATGTGCATGTTATACAGAGATACCTTGGTTAATGTGTGTGCAGGGTATATTCTGGAAAATACGGTATATCCATTTTTCAGGCCAAGAATTGTCTCAAATATTTGTCAATGTCTTGATAGTGCACAAATGAGATACATTTTTTTGAGATTCTGTCATTTTAAAAGACATCCAGCAGTGCTTATCACATCATTGCCTGTTCTACTCCCACAGCATCCTTTCATACCTGGGGCATGATTTTGTGCAGCTCAAGAATGCAGCAATTGCTACTTTGAGTGTTCCAGTTATTATGGCTAGATTTTTCTTCAATTTCTTGTTTATTTTCTTGCAAACACAGTAAATTCAATTTCTTTCTTGCAGGTCTCCACAGAATAGTGACAGTAATGCAATAAAAACAAAAGACACACTTACAAAACATCACATATATAGCATATGTGGTTAGAGCTTTACAAAGGTTAAAGATTAAATTCAGTAAAGTGTTTGCATAATTTCAATTTAATACAAGTTTCACAAAGTTGCTTAGATAATGAGATAATGGTATGATCTTTTATACCCTGTAAGCTAACATGCAATAGAACTATCTCAGCTATTTCTGTAATAACAGAATGTTAACAATTCATTTAGGAAATAGTCTCTCTGCTTGAAGCATGGACTGGTAGATTAGCTTACAAACAGAACAAAGGCATACAATTTTCTGAACGTTTTATCAGTAAATGAACTTATAAATCTATGAACGTATGCCTTGCCTGCGGAATTATTTGAGTATGTATGATACAATTGCCTGAATCGTTCTATGAAGTAAGCTGAAACTGCAGAATTTTGGAAACCTAGGACAAATGCAGCTATGTATAAAACTATATATACACCATACAAATACTGTAGGATTTTTTACGATTATTAATCAATAGGATGCCCACCCAGGAGGATTGTGGGATCCAAAGGAGAGGTTTTGTCTTTATCAATACCTGTAATAAATCAAGAAATTTGGCAAATCTCTTACTTTATTTACCTTCCCTTCATCCATTATAGGAGGCAGGACTATGGCCTTTAGACTTAGAAACAGAATAATACAATTAGACAGACAGACAGACATGTAGCCTCACTCTTTACTGATATTTAGAGTTCTACTTTATTTTGGCACAGATGAATAGTTTTACGATACCAAGTCTTTATGGATGATGTCTGAAGTTGTATGGAGTTGTTGCTTTGTTATTCATCCTGGATCAAGTGGAGTGTACACTCTCTAGGCTGCATGACACTTGTCAGTGCTGTGCTGCTGTTTTCTCAGCTTGCTTTCTTCTGTTAAGCCCTGTGCAGGGTCATCTGCAACTTAGGGAAAATTATTACTATTTCTGACACAAGAGTTTAGATGCTGAACTTCCCTTCTTGAAGTGATCGCTGCTTCACGGCCTTGACAGGCTACTGGTACACAGCTTTGGCTTGACAGACCGGGTCTCCGCTTCTGGTCCACAAAGAGATGGAGAGGGGAGCTGACAGCTTGTTAGTTTGAGTAAGATTTTAGAAAGTCACTTTGGAGAAGAATCCCATAGTTCTCTTGGATTCCCCAGAGAATTTCAGGGAGTGTGTTCAATTTGCACTTTTTCAAGCTTCTCTTTTCTTCTCTCTATTCCCTGCCATTCATTTCTTTTGCTCACTTACTTTAAGAGATGAGGTATTAAAGGAAGGCCAGACCTTCACCTGACTGAACTAAAGTCACTTCCAGTTACAAAACCCGTGTCTCATAAGCAAATTCCTCTGTCCATTACAGTTGTCATTCTTTTAATTATAGGTTTTGTCCTTGCTTGAGTCCATGTCATGCATTCTGGATCAAGAGATGTCAGTGCAACTCTGATTTACACCTTTGTCATCAGATGAAGTCCTTGCAGATCCTTGTACAAGCTGGAGTTCAGTCACTTAGTTCAGAATGCAAATGTGGGAAGATGCAACTGGATGCCTGCATCCTTGTTAAATCTGCTATGTTAACAAGCCTTGTGTGCCACAAAAACCTAGCAGAATGAGCAATTCCTACTTTGTCCTACAATGCTACATTTGATGTTTTGACCGGCTGTTTAGAAAACTTAAAATCTGTGGATAAAAGCTACGGGTATACTTTTTTTTTATTATTTCATTTGAAGAAAGTAACATTGCATACACTCAAATCAAATTTATACAATAAATAACTTCATAAAACTAAGAAAACATAAATGAAAAGAAAAAAGAAAAAAATCAGAAAGTTAAAAAAAGGAAAGAAAAAAAAAACAGAATTCAACCCCATCCAATCTACTAGTATAAGGCTGAATGACACTACGTTATTTGTCAGAAGGGAGGAGTGACAAAAGTGACTTTAATAAGCCTGTGCGAGCATTATAAATGTCCTAAATAGAAGGGTGCTTGATGTTGTTAATAATCTGTGTTGCCTGCCATCTTTGGATTTTGATCTAAGGAGGTGACATATTTCAAGATGTTATGATGCCAGTAAAGGCAAATTCCATTGCACACTAATAAAAGTCAATGACAACAAATGAAGAAATTCAAGCTTCATCAGGCTTCTGAGGAAGTAAAGGCATTGGTGAGCTTTCTTAACAATAGGTGAAATGTGTTGTCCTGTTATTTTATCACAGTGATGTCCGATTATGAAGGCGATGATATATTTAGCCCACCAGCTTACTAGTTTTTGCACTTTTTGTAGATTTTATATGCACTCCTCAATATATTGTAATTGTTGCAATTGTCACTTCATTTCTGCACTCTCTTGTTTGTTTTTCTTGTGGACACTGCTCTTTTGCTCTAGATTTGACCATCAATATTTTTAATGCCAATAATATATGTTGCTAGTCTTGTAATCAGGTGTCACTATTATGTATGACTTCATTAAGAATACCTTATTCTAATAGTGGTGCAGCAAATCATTTGATTCAGAAAACAAAACAAATGTGTTTGGGTGCAGGGGAATCTACATAATGAAAGAACCTTTCTTGCTTGCTCTCTTTCAACTTTTTGTCTTTTAATGATTGGTACCTTAGACTTCTCTCTGGTATTTTGACTATGTTGGCTTTCCCTGACCTTGTCTCTGCTCTGTTGTGAATTATGGCACCTCCCTTTATGTTTGAAGAAGTTAAAATGCACTTCCAGCAAGATTTTAGTGCTATATCAGTGATGTGTTCCATTTACTATGACTTTGTTATTTATTTCATTATAGTTGTCTTGTGTTCTCCTACATCCCGTGAAAAGACCTTTGCCTGTTTCAGTCACATTTGGTGCCATTTCTCAATTGCATCACCTGCTTTGATCTCACTGAGATCACAGCATGTATTAGAGCAAACTAGAATAAATCAGTGAGAAGGTGACGTCAACAGTCTGAAAATGAGAAGAAACGGAAAGTTATGGAGCCTGTAGCTACGGGGAGGCTTCATACAACTGTTAAGGTATTGCAATTACCATAAGGTCACTGGAAACCTCAAAAAAATAATTTTATTTTCACATCCTGGAATGAGTGTTTTCCAGGTATTTTGGTAGAAAGACAATGTTGCTATTAGCAGCTTGACTCGTATCTGGTTCTGCACCTTTACTGACCTTTTTTCATGAAAACTCCACCCACAACATACACCTTTCAACAGACAAGCGAACACAGCATTTTGTGGTCATAAACACACCTAAGAAATGTAGAAAAGGATATTTTCTGAAACTCAAAGTTTCCTCCACAAAGTTCACATATTTTTGTTCATTTTAAGGCTTTGCTTGGATTAATTCCCTTTCAGGGAAGCTGCCATGAGTGTGAAAAAAAGAACTTCCATTTGAAAAAACTGAACTTAACCTTGAAGGGCAGGAACAGTTATTTTGATTTACTGTGTCACAGATGACCGGGAACACTGCCTGGCCGGGACGCCTGGATAGTCCCCGAGTTGGGCAATACTTCTCCTCGGCCACGAGAGGGCAGCCGCCCGGGTATATTTGGGGGCCACAAGGACAGAGCTGGAATACTTATTTGGAGAGAACGTGGCCACCGCCAGGGGGCGCTCGGACAATTAGAGAAGCCGGGATGGCAACACTTCCGCCACACCAGGAAGTGCTGCCAAAAGTAATTCCAAGGTCACCCGGAGTGCTTCCAGGTGCTTTCCTGACACTTCCGCCAAACCAGGAAATGATGTCAAGGGGAGCACCTGGGGCTCATCCGGGTTATAATAAAAGGGGAAGCCTCCCTCCAGTAGACGAGCCAGAGCTGGGAGGAAGGAGACGAAGCTTGTGAGGAGGACAGGAGGTCAAGGAAACAGAAAGAGAAAGAAGAAGACGACAAAGGAAGAGAGTTGGTGCTTGCAGACATTGTGGTGCTCAAAAAGTTAAGAAGTGTGTTTTGGACATTCTGGTGTCGGTCTGTCTGTGTCTGGGGGTACGCTTTCCACAACTGCTAAAACCAAAGATGGATGTTCATGTAACACGTTGCAGTAATACTCCATAATATAAAATGATATGCACAAAGAAAATACGACTTAAAAATGGCCATCAATAGCAGTTGGCCTAATGTGGACCAGTTTATCAGATGGTACAACTGTTAATAAATGGGAGATATTAAATGCTTAGCTTTTTCATTTTCATAAAGATGTGTCTACACTGATAAAGTTTAAGAGAACATGCAAGCAGACTGAGAAAGTCTTGACAATACATACAGAGAATTAAAAAAAAGTAGTTTAATACTTTAAGCAGTTCACTACCCACCCATCACACAGTCACCTCCACTACAGTATGCTGCCTGCAGTGTCTGTCCACCAAGAAGGAACACGGTGCGGCCAAAGGCGGGTAGTGAGTCACCCACCACCGCCCCCATTCAACAGGCAGCCACCCTACAATGCAACTCCCCGCCGTCCCATTCACCCTCAATGGCCTCTGTTCAGCCACAACCGGGTCACCGCTTGCAGCATTACCAGCTGCCCACCGAGAATGAATGGGGCAGCCTCCGTCCTGCACATGAGTAACAGCTGTGGCCCCAGTGACTATGCTGCCAGGAACCGCCGAGGGACACTACACTGCGCTAGCAGCGAAATCACCCCCTCCAGCCTCCGTCCAACCACCACTTGCAGCGTCCCCAGCCCGAAGATGACAAAGTGGTGATTATTAAGCGCATGCATCGCAGCTGCGGCCCCATTTGTAAGGTGTAGGTCGGATGTCCGTAACCTTGCGACTACCTGTACTTGCATTCAAAAGCCCATCTACAGCTACATATTGCTCTTTGCATCTTCCGGTTTGAAATTCTGTGTACAAAATTCTCAATAGCCTTCATTTTCAATTCAAATCATATTAATTAAGCAGTAATTGTTTAGTATTTTCTGTAAATAAAATGGTCTGACTCTGCATGGAGTGTAAGCAGTTTCTTAAAAACAGAGATTACTGACCATGCACATTTTATCAAATTTTTAAGATGAAACTGGTCATTCCTAAAATTTATCCTATATTTCTTTCTTTTATAAGAATATGATGATATTTTTAGCTTCTCAGAGCTTGAGCAATCCATTAGAAGAAATCACAGAGAACCGACTAACAGATTATCAGTTAATATATACAGTACTAACTGTGCTATCCATGTAAAACAGGTTGAAATCTAAGCAATCAATCAATGTGGACCTCAGTATTAATGTTTGCTGGGAACCATCTATCAGAAAGTATTTTGTAATCCCTATGCTGATATTCACTTGACATTTTATTTTGCTTTATTTAACCTTTTCCTAGTTGGTTCATTTTAATACGCATGTTTTTGTCATCTCTGACATTCTGCGGAGTGGGGGTATTCAGTTTGCCTGTGGGTGCAGTATATCTGTATAAGTGCGTTTTTTTTTGTTTTTTTTTAATATAAATGAAGAATCTGGTAATTTCTATATTGTTAATGTGTGCTTCCGATATTGTTATATGTTTTTTATCTATTAATGATACGTACATGGGATACTGTATTGGGATTTCTCTTTTTGAAGATGTATTGGCGGTATATGGAGTAGAGTTTGAGATATTCATTTATAGTGTTTGAATATAGTGTTACACTTGTCTGTTATGGTTATAGGTTGAAAATTGTAATATTCTTGACGGTTACGTTTAGGTCTGTATCACAAACATTAGCACTGCTTTTATGAATTCCAAACCAAACAGCATTTAACAGAGACATGGCAACCAAATGGACAGACAGACGCATACCTTTAAGGTGATAGCTGGTAAAGCCATAATCAATAAGTAGATTAGTAGGGGTTAAGATGCCCTGAAGAGAGCTAAAGATGTTGGTATTTTACTGCCATTTCCCTAACACATGAAGTAGAAGTAGGCGGCATGGCCAAAAATTTATATCACTATATAGTTAAAAATTATCACAGTTACAGTACATACTACGGAATAATCTATTCTTTTCAGACTGACTCCAGTTTAGCCATTTCTGTTGGCCCAATTTTATGGATTAACAGTGGGTAGTTCTACTGTAATGTTTCTTTTCATATGGACCATTCTAATCAACTAAAGTAATAATAATATATTTATTTAATACCTTTCCCATGTTCAAACAGCTTCACATTATTTCAAAAGGAGCAAAACTGAAATAGCAGAATAAGCATCAAATACACAACACTGGATACAAATTAACATCAATATAAACCATTAAATTAAGACAAAAACAGGAAACACAAAATTAGAATAACAGACAATACCACAATAAAATAAAAAAATACAATTACTACATCAAAACTCTGAATAAATAATAGAATATGTGATACAAATGCAAATGAGCACCTGGACAAACAGAGTAAACTGAAAGAACGGTCAGAATGTCATGGTTAGTTAAATGCTCTCCTGAGCAAATAAATGTGTTATAAGTCAGCAGATCTAATTTAAGTTATATTCAAAATTCATTAATATGCAAATATTGCATACGCCATTAAAAAGACAAAGAATATTTAAAAATGTGTACTGAATAGGCTATACAGTTTATACACACATATTATATACAGTATAGATAGATAGATACACACACACACACACATATACACTGTCACACACGTGCGCATGGGAGGCAGCTAAAGGGCTTGAGTGAAGGCAGTTCTGAGGCATGCCGGGATGTGGCAGAGTGCACTGACTCTTTTTCTCCCTTTCCTGTAGACCCGGGAGATTCCACCTGGCTCTCTTGACATCACTTCCAGGACCGAGCCAATGGAAGTAGACCTTACCAGCTCCGGCCCCTCTGACGTCACGTCCGGGCTCGATCCAATGAATGAAGAACACGTGTCCGATCCTTATGACCTCACTTCCTGTCTTCCCCTTTAAAAGCCTGCCCTTTTCCCTCAGTCTCGTTCTGGACTCAGTTGGATGCACATTAGTGCTGTGTATTTGATAAAAACGACTTTGTAGCCAGGATACCATATTATACGGGTGGCTGCCCCAACCTTTATCTGTTTATGTCT
>JANRMT010062837.1:16352105-16372496 GCA_026402145.1 Polypterus bichir lapradei | reverse complement strand
TTTTTTTTTTTTTATTTTAAAAAAAAAAAAAAAAAAAAAAAAAAAAAGCCATATATGGAAGAAATATTATTACCTGTATAACTTGCATTGAAAAGGGCGGCCAGGTTGTAGATCAAAAGCAAATTGCCCCCACAAAGATAACTTCCTTATATTCTAAAAGAATTTACTTTCTCTTTCGCTTAATTCTCCCAAGGTAAAAAGATCTATATTATACATACCAGTCTAATAAAAATCAAAGAGACTTTATCTAAAATCTGTCTTTTACCGCATTAATTGAAATGATTTCATCGTTAATGGCATTTACTTTTCACGTCGCTTGGCATTATTTTTAACCTCAAGTGTATTTAGGTGTTCTCTAGCTCTGGAACAAGCCAAACACCTACGCCATAGTACCCGTTTTTGATGTAACTGGTGTAAAGTTTAGAAAATAACAAAAAAGTAATATAACTAATTTCGGACGGGGTCGTTGCAATATCAAATTCCAAAATGCATTAAATTCGGATAGCATGGTAAAGCAACAGATGGTTTTGATAACGAGCTTAGGTACCTTCTCATGGGTGTAAAATAGCAAACTCCAAAACCAAACACCACAAACGCAAAACGAATCGAGCTTTTTAATAAACTTGGTGAGGCCAAATCGGTAAAATGCACTGTGTGAGTGATCATATAGATATCATTGAACTGGTGTTCCATCCAAGGGCATGCTCGAGACTGTCGCCCTTTGCTCCAAACGTGAATAAAATCAAAACTCAGAAATCGGATGTCAAAATTAAAAACTTTCATACCAGCTATTTGGAATAGGATATCAAATAGAAGGATTAACGCTAAAAGAGCATGGCACATCTTTCAACATGTGCAGGGATTACGGACTACGTAGCACAAAATATAGAGTGCCCTCCCCTCTAGGCTATCATTCAGATAAGGAGAAAAAAAGAGTGGAAGTGTACAATTTTACAGTCTGAAAATAACACTTTGTAACAGGTGGTATCTCTCGCTAACAGCCTCGCATATTGCTATAATTTTGAGACAAACGACAACCGTGCGATGCGAACCTTTCGGACGACCAAGACTGGCCGCTCCCCGGGCTATTACCAGTTTAGTACAGTTTGTTAACCAACATTACTAAGACTGAAAAGCACACTAAACATATGCTTTCAAGGAGAAAATACAAGGGAAGTACTGTCTTAGCCGTTAACCATAAAACAAAAGTATTCAGTACCGCACTAATCTGTTTGCTTTATAGTTATTTAGGAAACACAGTACATTAAACCTACCCCGTACACAAAGTAGAACCATAATAGCAGCCTCTCCTTTCCAACGCTTTGTAATTGCTTTTAAAGTCCAATCATATGATTAGTTTGTTGTAGCATCCAGGACATTTCCTCTCAGAGTTAAATTCTGTACTTCTCGCACGCATACAGGAACAGCTGTTGCAAACCCCATAACGCCATGATGAGCACAAAACCGGGAAGGAGCGCGCAGACTCGTTCAGTCAATCATTTAAATTCCCTGCCTCTCTCTCTCTCTCTCTCTCTCTCTCTCTCTCTCTCTCTCTTTCTCACTCACACTCACACTCTCTCACACACACACACACCTTAGTTTCATTCCAGGGAGGCGGTGCCCGAAGGGCTGAGTTGACTTCTTCCAGTACCCAACCAGAAATCCGAAATGCGAAAAAGGCTGTCCTCCTTATACTAGTGTCCAACGATGGAACAGAGGAGGTGTATATCAAACGTAAGCCAGAAAGAAAACTCCATTTCTATCCAATTGTATCCGGCTGCAGGTCGCAGACTCCGCCTTCCACACTCCGCCTTCCACTCCACGCCCCCAAAATTCAGCGTCCATCCTCTTGTCAAATCGCTTTCGATGCAAAACTACCGTAGAAACGTTGATTAAGCATGTAACCCTAAAAGATGATATTAATATGCCTTCCTCCGATCACGAGGCAAGAATCCGAGTTTCTGTTTAAATTATTATTGTCGTATTTCTTTTTAGAAACAAAAACAATTTTATAATATATGATTCAGGTTTCGATAGTTAAAACAAAGAGGACATAACATTTTTTACGTTAAGAAAACATCATACTAAATATGAATATGGTTGGTCTAACTTCTATTATAGTGAATTCTATCATTCAAAATATATTAAATTATCTTTACATTATTTCTATCATTCAAAATATTTGAAATTATTTTAACATTATTTCTTGAAACTCGTTCAATAAAAGGGAAAGTTCTGTTAATTACATTAATTTATTATGTTAAAAAATGGATGATCAACAGGCATGAAAATTAAGGTCTAATCTTTCGAGTTCTCAGTAAAAGAAAAAAATAAGACTTCTTAATTTTGTTCTACACTGCAATTATAATGTTGACAGTTTTCAAGTGGAGTTATTAAACTTTTAAACATTTGCCTATTTTTTCATTTTAATGCATAATTGTTCTCCTTGTGAATACTACAGGACCAACACAGCTATATTACATAAAAAAGAAATTCACGTTTTGGTAAATGGTTTTAAAATTATATTCCTTGAATGAGTAAGGTGTTTAATACATGAAGTACCGATATCTATTAAATTATTCTGTATTTTCTATAATGTTGGTATCTTGGTGGCGGCACAGTGGCAGATCTGCTACCCATGTTTGCGTGTCAGGTCACCTCTGTGTTGAGTTTGCATTTTCTCCCCGTGTCTGCATGTGTTTCTTCCGAGTGTTCCGGTTTCCTCCCTCCATCCATGCAGGTTAGACATGCAGGTAAGTTAGATTGGTGTTGCTAAAAATTGGCCCCAGTGTGTGCTTGGTGTGTGTTATGCGTCGTCCCTGTAGTGGACGTTCTTTGTTTTTTTTCCCTGTAGTTCAGTGGAGTCTCTGTCGAGGGTTTCTCACTGCCTTGTGTCGTATGCTGGCTGGGATATGCTCCAGCACTAGCACTAGCCCCGCCCCCGGAACCCTTGTTAGACAATGAATGAACGAATAAATGAATGGTATTTTGGTTACCCCTAAACAATTTATTATGGTTATACAGTATATGTAATATTACCCAGGATAAAAATATGTTTAAAAGTTTTAGTTAGGGCTTCTCCTTTCAGATACAAGAAATAAGAGTGGCTATTTACATTTATTTGGTTGTTATTTTTTTGGAGTAACCAAGATTCCAGATTTGTTATATATAGTCAAGACAGGCATAACATGTAGTGAAGTGTAACTGTTTAAACAGGACAAAAGACCGAGACACTAACTTATAAGTACGTACTTATCAAAAACGTGAGTCAGATGTCTTAAATTGCTTAATAGAGATTATTGTTTGTTTTTCTAAAAAAATGTAAACATTTGCCTTATTAATAGTTTTCCCCTATGTGCCTTACTTCCATAGACTGTCTTTCGTGTATTTTGGAACTGAAGTAACACATTGATTCAGATTTTAAATTTAACTTTAGAAATGTTTTGTTTGGGTAGATGCAATAATTACAGATCTGATTTTTTTAGTGATTTTTTAATCCTTTAATCGCCATATTCAGTTTCTTGTATTAGGAATTTGTCATTTCTTGTATACACCAGCTTACTCTCCAAATGGGGACATCATTTTTTGTAAATAAGATTAACGTTTTCAGGTCATCTGTCACACTGCCTACTAAAGATTCATCTTTTCCCCTTGTGTGTTCTGCTATCTTTGACCACTTGAGCCTGTATCATTGTCTCTGTTATTTGATTTCGTTCGATGCCTGAATCCTACAAATTCCCCCCTGAACAGTGCCCCCTCTCGCTTAGTTAAGGGGTTTTTTGGTTCTGTCAGACCAAGTATTGTTACCTTAATAAATGCTAGTTTGACTTCTGGTTGTGTTTCTGCTGCCTTGAAACATGCTGTGGTGCAGAAACTTATTAAAAAACAAAATCTGGACCCCCTAATCTCAGGCAAATTTCTAAACTGCCTTTTTTTTACCTAAAGTCTTAGAAAAACTTGTCTTTACTAATTAAAAACATTTCTTGATGAAAATAGTATTCTGGAGAAATTCCAATTTGGATATAGATCTTTTTACAGCACTGAAGCAGCCTAGTTCAAGGTTTACAGAGACCTCTTCTTAACTACTAATGCCAGAGATTCTGCCATTCCTGTACTGCTAGATCTTGCCTCAGGTTTTGATGCTGTGGATCTTACGATTCTTATATCCCAGTTTGAACAATATGTAGGCATCTAAGGTAATGCCTTTAAATGGTTTAAATCTTATCTAAGCAATTGGAGCATTTCTGTTCACTTGGGTGAGTTCTCATCCTCTTTAACTCCTCTTACTTGTGGGGTTCTTCAGGATTCCGTCTTTAGAACAGCTTTCATTTTGTTATAAATGTTACCTTTAGTCTCCATTGTTAACAAGTATGGCTCCTCCTTTCACTGTTATGCTGATGATACTCAAATCTATTTGCCGCTAAAATCACAGTTAGACAATACAGACCCTACATGCATGCTTGAATATTAAACCCTGGATGGCATTTTCTTAAATTAAATGAGAATAAAACTGAGATTGTGGTGTTCAAAAGTTCAGAAGGTTTGATTGTCTCTGATGGTGCTCTTGGACCCCTTGCCATATGTATCATAAAGCTTCAGGCGTGATCTTTGACAGCTTATATTAGGTCTGCTCCAATTCTGGCCATTTTTAAGTCATCATTAAAGTAATTTCTTTTCATTGGTATGTGACCATGCAAGAGGTTGACATTATGTTTGTATATGTTGGCTCATGTAAATTCATGATTATAAATAAAAATTGTTGTGGTCTAAAATGTTTCTAGGGCAAGATCTAACCTGCAAACATTGCAATCAAGTTTCAGCCTCATTGGGCTGGGTTCCAAATTAACATAATTTTAGAGCAAATTCTTTAAATGCCTTTCAGAAAGCCTTGGTGTCACAATCCCTCCTAACCCACTAACAGCTGTGTTTGGTGTCCACCGAGATGGACTTAAACTAGGGAAGGACAAACAAACTGTAATTGACTTTACTATTGACACATAGACTTATCTTGCTCAAGTAGATGAATCCTAACCCCCCTCTTTTAAGTCAGTGGGCAACTGATATTCTATACTATTTGAAATTGGAAAAAATCTAATTCTCACTTAGAGGATGTTTAAAACTTTTTTAAAACATCGCAAGATCAAATCATTAACATTTTAAAATAAGCATTTAAACTGATGAAGTGGATTCTATTCCCTTATTTATTTTAATTACTTTTATGTATTTACTTATTTTTCTTCCGTTAAAGTATGACTCTGTTTGTTGGTTAAGCTCTCTTTCTCATGGGCTGGGGTTGACTTGATTTGAATTTAGCTTTGCAAAATTTGACTTGCTTGTATGGAATGTTATTTGTTTTTAATAAATTGAATTAAATATTAAAAATAAATACTTTATGTATGTATGTGGTAGTTTGAGTTTATCATTTATGCAATGATTGGTTATGCTTGCAGTTTTGTGGTGTGTACATACAGTATATTTTAACTGCTTCTTTTACCCTTTCTTGTACAGTACTTTGGTTCAGTTTTGGCTGTTGTAAATGTGCTTTATAAATAAGGTTTGCCTTGCCCTGACTTATAAAACATTATTTTAATACATAACACTAAGAAGTGCAGATTGGAGACAATGGACTACAAAGATGTTGTTGGTTTACAAAATTTATTACAAAAAAGTTAAACAATATATAAAATATAGAGCAAGAATTTCAGGTTGTAATAGAACAATGACATTTTTGTTTATGTTACAATTTCTCACAAAACATGGGAATTTTTCTTTTTCCTTTCAAGTTATCTAAAAACAGATGCATGTCTTTCATATGTGAAAAAAGGAAGATGAAGTGTCTAAAGACATATTCCCTCTCCTCTTCTTCTGGAAATTCAGAGAGTAAATCACATTTCTGAAGGGTCTCCTCTATTTCATCTTCCTCCATTGACATAAACGAAGGGAGTGAGACTTACCCCCTGAACACAGATTTATTCTCAGCACACCACTTCTCTGCCTTTGTAAGCTGAAGGATTCCGTGTTGCTGTAATACTTTTTATGAAAAAAAAAGAAAATTCTTTAAATGGTCATCATAAAGCGTATAGCCTTTTCTTCCACATTTACAAGGAATGTAAAAAAGGAAAGAAAAAATAATGTAAACTATATTCTTAATTTGTTATACATTATTAACATTACAGCTTTCAATAACAGATTTCGCAAGTCTTCAATATTTCTTACAATACACTATTACTAACACAGTACACAATGCATTAAAAAAATTCTAAGGCCTTTAAGAGTTGTATTTCTGTGTCAGAGGTAAAACAAGCATTTAGTCTTTTGTAATTGGACTTCATTTGATTAATCACTACCAGTATGGATCTGCGACAATCACTAAAAGTCTTTTCATATATTTTATTTACAAAACAATTAGCATTGTAAGCCAGCGTCAGCAAAATGTATTTCATCTTTCTCATGGAACTTTATAAAACGATGTTTCTGTACCTGCTCATCAATGAACTGTGCTGGATATTGGAGAAGAGTGGCTGATGCTTCTTCTAAAAGATTTGAAACCTGCATTAATGCAGTGCTATATAGCAGTAAGAAATTTTTTTACTTGATATGTAGTGCAAGTCTTTACTCATCTTCTGTTTTTTCATTAATGGCTCAATTTAGTCTAAACCTGAAAACAGAAAAAATATTTATTTAGAGAAATGTTAAAAGAGAACCAGAAGAATAAAAAATGACCCTGTCCAGACTGTGCATCATTTCCGTACCTTCTAATTTTTTGTTGGGTTCTTGGCCATCATTTAGAAGGGCATTTGCTAGCTCAGTTTAACATAAGCAGTTACTTCAGTGATTTCAAAAAGAAGTATTATGTTTATAATGGTAAACATTTTGATTATTTGTCTTTGATTTACAAAATGGCTAAGCATAATTGACGCATTACCGCAGAACTGAATGAAAGTTAGTAAAGGAAATTTAAAATTTCATTTACACCTTGGGGCTAGAGTTCTCAAGCAACATTCTACACCAAGACTTCCTCAAAGCTGGCATGTCATTCTAGTAAGGATCAAGTTGTTAGAAGGAGTTAACTTTTACAAAAATATTTATGTACACCATTACAAACATACATTTAAAATATGTGGGTTTTGAAAGGTAGGCATTTCTGGAACACCAAAACCACTACAGGCAGTATGCTAAAAGTAAAAAAATTCTAGAAATAAAATAAACACAACACAAATATCGAGAAAGGTCCGGCTGCAGGTCGCAGACTTGGCCTTCCATGCCCCACGCCTTCCACAGTCCACCCCACAACTGCCCAATGTCCATAGAAAGAGAAGGAGAAGAGCTGCTGTACAGTTTTTTCAATTCGAAAAAGAAAAGGAGCTGACAACGTTTTCCGACACAGAACAATGGCACAACAGAACCAGGTATGGAATCACAGAATAAAAAAATTCAGTAAATTTAAAGAAACTTTAGATCCATTAAACAAAACTAATGAGATGTATAATTATATAGTGTATAGCGAATCCAAATGTTCTCTGTTTATCATCATTACTGACGTATCCTATTTTTAGGCATATTATTTTAATTATTTTTTACCTCTTGTATTATTTCTTTTTAATATTTGCTATATTATTTCATCTATATTAACTTTTTCACTTATTTATGAGATGTTATGTAGAGAATCTGCAATGTTAGTGTACAATATGAAAGGTATTTATGTTTATTGTCGTGATTAACGTATGTTAAATATCTTATTTAACTTGATTTTTCTGTGGTTAAGTTAGCTATTTATAAAAGTATGTTAGCACTTTCTGCCAAATTAGTATTACATATTATTTTTGTCTTGATTTCCACAGTCACATTTCTCCATAAAGGCAGAGAATATAAGAACAACTTTGATTACATTGATTAAATATCAAAATGAATCCAAAAGCCCTCTTTGTAAAAAGCAAAGCGACCACAGCATCCTGCTACCTGCCTTCAGGGTCATGAAGGCCACATTGTCAAGTATGCAGGTAGTGTATGTATGCCAGGAGTGTGTGCTTGCAAACAATACTAACGTTTAGATTTCTGAACTGGAACTTTTTTAAATACAGTTTAAAAAGCTAAGCATTTTCCATTGTTTGGCAGGTTTTAGTATTTACAGATGTAACACAGGGTGTGTCCCAAGTGGCCAATTCCATTGTTTTTGTTTAAAAGTCATTGTCAATAGTTTACTGTATGTTAGTATTTAATATTTTTCTTTGATTAATTTTTTTTACCCCTTGTATTAGGGCATCCCTAGTGTGTGCTTGGATTTGTTTCTTGCCTTGCGCCCTGTGTTGGCTGGGATTGGCTCCAGCAGACCCCCGTGACCGTGTAGTTAGGATATAGCGGGTTGGATAATGGATGGATGGATGGATGTAGTAGGGCCTTCCAAGTCAGATGAATAGCCATGACTATGGAATTTCCATGTTGATGGTATGACCATTTCATATTTTAACTATCTTTTTATGTATGTCTGTATTTAATGTTGTGTACAGGTTTCCAAAGGACCATTTTCTGGTGTCTCTGTATTTCATCCTCGAGGCACCCTTCAATTTTAACGAGGTGTGTCTCAACTTTAGTCCTCTTTTCTTTCATTGAAGTACAGTGGGATGCAAAAGTTTGGGCAACCTTGTTAATAGTCATTATTTTCCTGTATAAATCGTTGGTTGTTACGATAAAAAATGTCAGTTAAATATATCATATAGGAGACACACACAGTGATATTTGTGAAGTGAAATGAAGTTTATTGGATTTACAGAAAGTGTGCAATAATTGTTCAAACAAAATCAGGCAGATGCATAAATTTGGGCACCACAAAAAAGAAATGAAATCAATATTTAGTAGATCCGCCTTTTGCAGAAATTACAGCCTCTAAACGCTTCCTGTAGGTTCCAATGAGAGTCTGGATTGTGGTTGAAGGTATTTTGGACCATTCCTCTTTACAAAACATCTCTAGTTCATTCAGGTTTGATGGCTTCCGAGCATGGACAGCTCTCTTTAACTCACACCACAGATTTTCAATTATATTCAGGTCTGGGGACTGAGATGGCTATTCCAGAATGTTGTACTTGTTCCTCTGCATGAATGCCTTAGTGGATTTTGAGCAGTGTTTCGGGTCGTTGTCTTGTTGAAAGATCCAGCCCCGGCGCAGCTTCAGCTTTGTCACTGATTCCTGGACATTGGTCTCCAGAATCTGCTGATACTGAGTGGAATCCATGCGTCCCTCAACTTTGACAAGATTCCCAGTCCCTGCACTGGCCACACAGCCCCACAGCATGATGGAACCACCACCATATTTTACTGTAGGTAGCAGGTGTTTTTCTTGGAATGCTGTGTTCTTTTTCCTCCATGCATAACTCCCCTTGTTATGCCCAAATAACTCAATTTTAGTTTCATCAGTCCACAGCACCTTATTCCAAAATGAAGCTGGCTTGTCCAAATGTGCTTGAGCATACCTCAAGCGGCTCTGTTTGTGCTGTGGGAGGAGAAAAGTCTTCCTCTGCATCACTCTCGCATACAGCATCTCCTTATGTAAAGTGCGCCGAATGGTTGAACGATGCACAGTGATTCCATCTGCTGCAAGATGATGTTGTAGGTCTTTGGTGCTGGTCTGTGGGTTGACTCTGACTGTTCTCACCATTCGTCGCTTCTGTCTATCCGAAATCTTTCTTGGTCTGCCACTTCGAGCCTTAACTTGAACTGAGCCTGTGGTCTTCCATTTCCTCAATATGTTCCTAACTGTGGAAGCAGACAGCTTAAATCTCTGGGACAGCTTTCTGTACTCTTCCCCTAAACCATGATGGTGAACAATCTTTGTCTTCAGGTCATTTGAGAGTTGTTTTGTGACCCCCATGTTGCTACTCTTCAGAGAAAATTAAAGGAGGAGGGAAACTTACAACTGACCCCCTTAAATACTCTTTCTCATTATAGGATTCACCTGTATATGTAGGTTAAGGGTCACTGAGCTTACCAAGCCAATTTGAGTTCCAATAATTAGTTCTAAAAGTTTTGGAATCAATAAAATGACAACTGTGCCCAAATTTATGCACCTGCCTGATTTTGTTTGAACAATTATTGCACACTTTCTGTAAATCCAATAAACTTCATTTCAATTCTCAAATATCACTGTGTGTGTCACCTATATGATATATTTAACTGACATTTTTTATCGTAACAACCAACAATTTATACAGGAAAATAATGACTATTAACAAGGTTGCCCAAACTTTTGAATCCCACTGTATTTGTAGAAGGAGGATTATATCTGTTTGCTGGTTCCCATTTTTGTCACCTTCTACAATTTGTGTTGGATATTTGTGTTATGTTTAATTTATTTTATTATATTTGTTATTTTTTTTTAAATTTCAGCATACTGTCCATAGTGGTTTTGAAGTTCCACAAAGGCCTACCTTTCAAAATCCAGATATTTTAAATGTATGTTTATAATGGTTTGCATAAATATTTTTATAACATTAAACTCCTTTTAACAACATGTCTCTGCTCAGTCCTCTTTAGAATGACATGCCAGCTTTGAAGAAGTGCTGGTGTAGAATGTTACTTGAGAACTCCAGCCCCAAGTGGTAAATGAAATATACATTTCCTTTAATAACTCTTATTCACTTCTGCGGTAATGTGGCAAATATACTTAGCCATATTGTAAATCAAAGACAGTCAAAATGTTTACCATTATAAACTTAGTGCTTCTTTTTGAAATCACTGAAGTAACTGCTCACATCGGACTGAGCAAGCAAACAGCCTTCTAAATGAAGGCCAAGAACCAAATAAAAAATTAGAAGGTACAGAAATAATGGACAGCCAGGACAGGGTCATTTATTGTGCTTATTCTTTTTTAACATTTCCTTAAGTAAATATTATTTTCTCTGTTTTCAGGTTTAGACTTTATTGAGCCATTAATTAGAAGACAGAGTAAAGACTTGGCACTACATCTGAAATGGAAAAAAAAAAATGTCTTGCTATTCTGTTCCACAGCACTGCGTTTTGCAGGTTTCAGATCTTTTCTTTTAAAAGAAACGTCAGCCACCCTTCTCCAACATCCAGCACAGGGCACCGATGAGCAGGTACAGACACATTATTTTATAAACTTCCATAAGAAAGATGAATTACATTTTGTTGATGCTGGCTTACAATGCCTATGGTATAGTGAATAAAATGTATAAAAAGACTTAATGCTTGTCTCAGATGCCGACTGTTAATCGATAACCAGTAGGAGTCAAAGCCCAAAAGACTAAAAGTTTTACATCTTTTGTACTAGTACTCCAGTTTGTCAGCTCTTAAAGTTTGAAATGCATTGTGCGTTGTATTAATAATAGTGTATTGTAAGAAACATTGAAGACTTGTAGAATCTGTGGTCGAAAGCAGTAATGTTAATAATGTATAACAAATTAAATATACAATACATTTTTTTTTACTTTCCTTACATTCCTTGTAAATGTGGAGGAAAAGGCTATAAGCTTAATGATGACCATTTAAAGAATTTTCTTTCATTTTTTTTTTAATAAAACGTATTACAGCAACATAGAATCCTTCAGCATTTTACTGAAGCAGAGAAGTGGTGTGCTGAGAACATTTCATTGTTCAGGGGGCGAGTCTCACTCCCTTCATTACTGTCAATGGACAAAGACAACATTGAGGAGGCCCTTCAGAAATTTGATTTGCTATCTGAATTTCCAGAAGAAGAGGAGAGGGAATATGTCTTTAGACATATTTTTTTTACATATGGAAGACATGCATCTGTTTTTAGATAACGTGAAAGGAAAAAGGCAAATGACTGTATTTTGTGAGAAAATGTAACAAACATACATGTCCCTCATTGTTCAGTTACAATCTACAATTCTTGTTCTATATTTTATATATTCTTTAACTTTTTTGTAATAAATGTTGCAAACAAACTTCATCTTTACAGTCCATTGTCTCAGATCTGCACTTCTTAGTGTTATGCATTAAAATAATGTTTTATAAAGCAGGGCAAGGCAACTTTTATTTATAAACCACATTTACAACAGCAGCCAGAACTGAACCAAAGTGCTTGTACAAGAAATGGTAAAAGAAGCAGTTCAAATATACTGTATGTACACATCACAAAACTGCAAGAATAACTAACCATTACATAAAAGATAAACTTAAAATACCCATACATAAATATTTCTAATCATGAATGTACGTGAGCCAACTTATACAAACAATGTCAACCTCTTGCAGGGTTAAATGGCAGCAAGAAGAAATAAGACTTTAATGATTATTTGAAAATGGCCTGTGCTGGAGCAGACCTAACATAATACGGTGAGCCATTCCAGAGAAAAGGAGCAGCCACTGCAAACACCTGATTCCTCCTTTGCTTCAGCCTTGACCTTGGCACAACTAAAGCATTGGGCTGGTAGACCGCAGGGCTCTTGTTGGCACATACAACTGAAGGGGATCCAAGAGGCAAGATGGGGCTGATCCATTCAAACATTTGAAAACAAGAAATAGAATTTTAAAATCAATTCAGAAATGGACCAGAAGCCAATGAAGCGAGGTCAGTATTGGTGAAATATAGCCACACTTACAAGAGCCATTCAATAAGCAAACAGCAAAGTTGTGGAATAGTTGTAGGTTTCGTAACAGGGCCTGACCAACACCTACATACAAAGAACTGCAATAGTCCAAATGAGATGTTGTAAAAGCTTGGATGGCCTTTTCAAAACCACTGAATGAAAGAAAGAAAAGCCTTTACCTTAAAGTCTCAGCTGGAAAAAACTTCATTTAACTTCACAATTTATCTGTTTGTCGAGTTTGAATGAGCTGCCACAGATCACACCTGGGCTAACTGAAGCTTTATGATACGTAGATGGCAAGGGGTCCAAGAGCAACATCAGAGACACTCAAACTTTCTTAACTTTAGGACACCCTGATCACAGTTTTATTATCATTTAGTTTAACAAGATGCATTGCCATCCAGGTTTTAATATCATTCAAGCACGCATGGAGGGTCTGTATTTTCTCGCTTTTAGTGGCAAATATATTTAAGTGTCATCAGTATAGAGAAGCCATACTTGTTAACAATGGAGCCTAAAGGTAACATTCCTATCAAAATGATAGATGGTCCAACGATGGAACCCTGCGGAACCCCACAAGTAAGAGGAGCTACAGAGGATGAGAACTCACCCAAATGAATAGAAACGCTCCTATTTTTTAGATAAGATTTAAACCATTTCAGGGCATTACCTTGGATGCATATATACTGTTCAAGGCAGGATATAAGAATCATAAGATCCAAAGCATCAAAAGCTGAGGTAAGATCTAGCAGTACAAGAATGGCAGACTCTCCAGCATTAGTAATTGGGAAGAGGTCACTGTTAACCTTTAACAAGGATGTTTCAGTGCTGCAAGAACATCTGTATCTGGATTGGAATTTTTCCAGAATACTATTTTCATCTAGAAATGTTTGAGTTAGGACAACTTTTTCTAAGACTTTAGATAAAAAAGACAATTTAGAAACTGGCCTGAAACTTGACATATTAGAGGGTCCTTATTTTGTTTTTTATAATATGTTTCTAAACCACAGTGTGTTTCAAGGCACCAGGAACACAACCAGAAATCAAGCTAGCATTTATTAAGGTAACAATACTTGGTCTGACAGAATCAAAAAACCCCTTAACTAATCCAGAGGGGACACTGTTCAGGGGGCAATTTGTAGGATTCAGGCGTTACACCAAATCAGACAACAGAGATGATGACACACGCAGGCACAAGGTGGTCAAAGACAGCTGAATACACTATGGGAAGAGATGAATCCTTAGCAAGCAGTGAAACCGATGACCTAATAACGGTAATCTTATTTACAAAAAAGTATATCTCCGTTTGGATAGTAAGTTGGGGTATGCGACAAATGACAAATTCCTAATACAAGAAATGGTATATGGTGATTAAAGGATTTAAAATCACTAAAAAATTGATTTGTAACTATTGCATCGACCCAAACAAAACATTTTTAAAGTTAAGTTTAAAATCTGTTAGTTCAGTTCCAAAATAAATAAAAAAACACAGTTTATGGAACTGCAACTTCCAATAATGCAAATTTTTACATTTCTTTAGAAAAACAAATGATATAATATCTATTAAGCAATTTAAGAGATTTGCTTCACTTTTTTTGATAAGTACATGCTTATAAGTTAGGGTCCCAGGGAGAACAATTATGCATTAAAATTAAAAACCAGATAAACGTTTGAAAGTTTAATAACTCCACTTGAAATTTATCAACATTATACCAGCAGCATAGAACAAAATTAAGAAAACACAAATCAAGACAGACAATGGAAATAAAGGTATGAACTGTATAGTAAGCTGGATCATTTAAAAAATTGTTCAATATAAACAATTTTAAAAATTTCTTTTACTGAGAACTCGAAAGTTTAGACCTTCATTTTCATTCCTGTTGATTGCTTTGTTGTGTTATTGATCATAATTTATTTTGTAACATAATAAATTAATGTCATTAATGGAATTTTCCTTTATTGAACGAGGTTCCAGAAATAATGTCAGACATGCCGTTTAGTACAAAAGTACCATAAAAATAATTTCAGATATTTTGAATAATAGAATTCACTATAATATCAGTTTGAGCAACCACATTCCTATTTAGTATGGTGTTTCCTTAATCTGAAAATGTTATGCCCTCTTTCTTTTAACTATATCGAATCCTGACCCAAATTATAAAACTTTTTTTTGTTTCTAAAAGTAAATACGAGAGTACCATAAAGAGAAACTCTAATTCTTGCCTCGTGATTGCAGGAAGTCATATTAATATCGTCTTTTGGGGTTACATGGTAAATCAACGTTACTAGTTTTTCAACGAAAGCGATGTGACAGAGCACGGACGCAAATGCTGGGGGCGTGGTGTGGAAGGCAGGTGGCGCGGAAGGCAGGGGGCGTGGAAGGCCGAGTATGCGACCTGAAGCCGGATACAATTGCATATATCCAACACAAATTGTAGAAGGTGTCAAAAAAGGGACCCACAGCCAGATATAATCCTCCCTCCAAAAATGCTACAATGAAAGATGAGAGTATACTAAAGTTCAGACACACCGCGTTAAAATGGAAGGGGGCCTCAAGGACAAAATACTGCGCATTCTACAGAGAAACCACAAAATGGTTACTCTAGCCTACTTGGAAACCTGAACACAATATTAAATAAAGACATTCACAAAAATATAGCTATAATATGAAATGGTCATACCATCAACATGAAAATCCCAGCCATGGCTATTCATCTGACTTGAAAAGCCCTAAATACAAGGAATAAAAAAATTAATCAAAGAAAAACATTAAATACAGTAAACTGTTGACAATGACCTTTAAACAAAAACAACAATGGAAATGGCCACATCATGTGTTGCATCTGTAGATAGTAAAACCTGTCCAACAATAGAAAACGAAGGATTAGCTCAGCTTTTTAAACTGTATTTAAAATGTTCTAACTTAGAAATCAAAACATCAGTAACCTAGTGTAATTTTTTCAATAAAACAACATATATACATACACTACCTGCATAATTATCTACATACTTACAACATGGCTCTGAAGGTGATGCACCAGAATACTGTAGTCTCCCTGCTTTTTACAAAGAGGGCACTTGGATTCATTTTGATATTTAGTCAATGTAATCAATGTTGGTTTTATATTCGGAAATGCGGCTGTGGAAATCAAGACAAAATAATACTAATTTGGCAGAAAGCGCTATCGTGCTTTTTATAAAGAGCAAATTTAACTACAGAAAAAATCAAGTTAAATAAGATATCTAACAAGCGCTAATGACGACGATAAACATAAATACCTTTTATATTGTACACTAACTTTGAAGATACTCGACATAACATCTCACAAATAAGTTAAAAAGTTAATACAGCTGAAATAATGGGGCAAATGTTAAAAATAAATAATACAAGAAAGGAAAAAATAATTTATTAAAACGATATGCTTAACAATAGGATGTCAGTAATGACGATAAACACAAAGCACTTAGATTCGCTATACCTGTATATAATCGTACATCTCACTTGTTTTGTTTAATAGCTTTAAAGTTTCTTTAAATATACTGCGCTTTTTATTCTGCAAGTCCACATCTGATTCTGTTGTGCTATTGTTCCGTGTCAGAAAACGTTTTCAGCTCCTTTTCTTTTTCGAATCGGAAAAATTACAGCTGCTCTTCTCCTTCTCTTTCTACGGACTGTGGAAGCCCGGAGACGTAGATTGCCGGTGGCATGGGAGGCCGAGTCTTCGACCTGCAGCCGAACCCTTTTCGAAAAAAAAACATTTAACGGGTGTTGACGTCAGATTGCAGAGGTTTCAGGTGAAGTGAAAATGACAAATTGTATTTGAGTTTGAGCATGGAAAAGTGCGAGTTGCATCTTTCAAATGTATGATGTGTAACCAGGTTTTACTTGTAGTGCCGCAGAGGACAAATATTATGAATTAAGACAAGGAAATCGCAAAAAAAAGCCACTCGTGTCTAACTTTGAATGCAGCGCGGCCTAGTTATTTAAGTTAACAGAAGGTTTTTAGTTCATTTTATGTCACTTGTGTGACCCTAAATAAGTCCATTAACGTTGCTGATTTACACGTTTAAAAATAATTTACCGCGTGTACACTGCATTAAAAACATTGACTGTGTGGAAAACAACAGCTAATAAATTCACAAGACCGTCATTACCACTTTACATTTATGTAAACAAACTGTACAAAAGAAGCCATAACTTTTTCTATTATCCATGTAAAGCAAGGGTATAGAATTATGAACCACGCTTTAGCTGACAAGCCTGTATTGTTTGTTTTAGATTAAGTAAACTAGAATAAGAAGATAAAAAAGAGCTCACAAACACATAACCTTGTATACAAAATTAGTTTTTTTTATTTATATGTCATATATTGGGCCATTTAAAATAGTAAAAATATTGTGACAAACAGAAACAATTGATTTATCAAGAAAACACTTTTTCTTTACTCTTTACTTAATACTAGTAATATTGCAATACAACAAATGGCAAGCCTTTCCTTTAGTACTGATACTGAAACTCATACACCAGACAGCATCAGTTAGTGGTAGTAGGCAAACTGAAACCCCCTCTTTAAACTTCAGTGAAACACTCCCATTGCCAAAAGCTATAAACCAACATTAAACACAACTATTTGAAATCAAAATGAACAGTCTAATTTTAGGGGCAGTGCCACAGAGCCTCCTGGAATGTCAGTGCCGTTGGTTGCTACGATATTTTCTGACATTGCTAATATATCTTTTGAGCACTTTGTAACTTTTGAACAAATAAACTGTTTATTACATTTTGTGGCCAACATTCAGTCATTCGTTTTAAGAGCGGATTAGGTTTTGTGTGAATTCCAGTTATTCCAGTTAAAGTTCAAAGTTTTTTAAACTGTTACCAACAAAAGTCAAACCACTTTGACTTTGAACAAAAGATATTAGTAAATTATGAGTTTGCTTCTAACCTCAGTCTTTAAGATTTTAATATGGGCTTTTTTCAGATGGAAGAGTCACAGCAATTACACTTTAAAAACAAATAAACGTTGCTTATATTTTATGCCATTATTAAATTGCTAGGATGTTTTTGGCAATATTTACATTTTGGTCTTGGTAAAAAAAATCGAGTAGGGTTGCTAGCCCCAAGTCCATACCAGCAGTATGACAGAAGGTATAGGTTTCTGTTTCTTCTTTCATTTTTATTATTTTACACAGGATGAACTAAGATTAAACAAATCAATACAAAATTCACATGGTTACAATGAGGTTGATTAGTTTTTCTAATTTTAGTCAAAAACATGAAGTGCACACTTTTATTATTTTATTTAGATGAAATATTAATTCATTTTAAAGTGGACTAAAATGTGAAAAATAAGCTTAAGTGGAAATGCTTCTTGTATGTTTTGCCATATTCACACCATATACTGTTCTTATGTAAATATAGGGAAAAGTCATACACAGGCCATATCTGATTTTTTGGTTAGCTGTTTTTGCAGTTAGAATTTTATGTTCAATAGTCTGTGTAACACATGTGTGCTTGGGAGACAGTTTATGGCTCGAATAAGTGTATGTTCCCACTGGACCAGGGGTTGGTGCTGTCCTCTAACTCTTTCGCCTCTCTCCATCCAGGCCAGCAGATGAACCATTAAGCTAAAGCCACTTCCAATGCTCAGAAGACAAGCACCAGTACTTCCTCCTCCGGTTATCAAGATTCCACCTCCTTCTGATGTCATTTCCAGTTCCCAAAATACCAGTCTTGCAATTACATCATTTCCCATCTAGTGACTATATATGGCAGCCATTTTTTGTTTTCTTCAGTTCTGTTTTGAACTCCTGTCTGTAAAGATTTGTCTATCACCAGCATCATTTGATTAAACTGGGTGGATACCCAAAACTTTTACTTTCTCATGTCTATTCTTTTACAGTGGCATAGTCAGCAAGATTGTTTGAAGATGTCAGAAGAGCAACACCTGAATACTGTCCTGACTAACTTGGCTACAGAAATGCAGAGGGTGAAAATTTAACTTGGTAACTTGGAAATCTAAACCAGACTCACAAAATCAGAGGCGAGAGCACTCCAGGACCGGCCGTTGGCTACTTCATAGGTACTTTTACCACTCAAAGAAAATGAGGATATCAAAATGTATTTTCTTGTTTTTGAAAGAACTGCTAACTGACATCATTGGGTGCAAGAGGAATGAGCAGATATATTGGCACCGTTCTTGAAGGGAGAGGCGCAGTGAACCTACTATGATCTCAGAGAGGAAGAGGTGGCACTATATGATGTTTTAAAAGCTGAAATACTTAAGAACTACAGTACATCAGCAGGTCAACAGTAGGGCTTTGTATTGGTAAGAATTTTGAGATACTATACGTATCATAATACAGGGGTTATGATTCAATATATTGCGATATATTGCAATACTGTAAGCAAGGTGATATATTGCAATTTTTTTTAATTTAAGTTTAGGAAAACTGTCATAGTATAAAGAATACAGCACCATATGCATAAAATCTGAGTAAAAAAAAAGTTTACTTTTTTATGCAGTCAGAACAGTGGGATCTGCGACTGCATTTATCACAGTCCCAATAACTTCAGACATCATAGCAATAACATTTGTGCAATCTGAGGAAAGAAATTAACATGTTCCTATATAACTAAAAAAGTCACTGTACTTTTAGATCCTGCTTTAAAGGTTCAAAGTATGCCAATAAATGTTTCACGCAGTTTATAAGAAAATGCATAACATCATAGCACTATAATCTGAACAAAGGAATTAACATTTGTTTACAGTCAAGTCAAGTTGGGGAGCATGCACTGGTACAGTGCATTTCTGCAACCACCACACTACAAAACAGCTTGGGATTCCGGTTGGCAACCGCCCAGGCAAATACGCAGTCCAGTTTCACCCTCTGGAAATTACCTTCTATCTGCCACAACCAGGTGTTATGTAGGTGATCCCTTGGCCTGGTACACCCACTCGGGTCACCAACAATGAGGATCCTACAAGCTGGATCACCATCGGGAAATCGCGCCACATGGTCATAGTGTCGTAACTGACGCTCCCTCGCAATGCAGGTAATGTGCCTCATTCAGGACTCCATGAGCAATCATTCATTCAACACAGTAAAAAATAAAAGTGCTTGCAGGATTCTTTAGGTAAACAAATTAAGAAAATTTAAAAAAAATCAAACAATGTTACATATATATACAAACAGTATATGCAGTATATTAAATTCTGCTTTAAAGGTTCACATTCTATTGTAATATGTAGGTCATTTTTTATATTTTTCAATCAGTTAATAAAAGAACATGCATTATCCCTGTAGCATCCAACATCATAACTCTATTTTCTGCAATCTGAAAAAAGGAACTACATCCTGCCTATATCAGTGAAAATTAAAAGTACTTGCAGGATTCCTAAAGAAAATATTAAACAAATTTAAGAAAATATGTATATATTGATAGTGAACATTTTCAGATCTTAAACTTGGATTACATATTGTAAAAAGGAAGAGATTTGACACACGTAAAAAAGGTTTGGGGCAGCCACCCGTATAATATTCCTAGCTGCAAAGGATTTAGCTTTCTGCAACAATGAAGTTGACTGTTGCGAGTCCAAAACTGAACTGCCGAAGGTTGTGAGAAATGGCGGTTTTGAATGGTCAGACAGGAAGTGATGTTTCAGGCACCGGAACCGGAAGTGATGTTCCTCTAGGCATCGGAACCGGAAGTGATGCTCTTCTAGGCGCCGGAACTGGAAGTGACGCTCTTGATTCAGAAAGGTTTTCCCGCGGCTGGTCTGCAAAGATAATAGGAGAAGGTTTAATGCACTCCGCCCCCCCC
>JANRMT010062837.1:16303460-16352095 GCA_026402145.1 Polypterus bichir lapradei | reverse complement strand
CCTTCACTTGGTCCACACAACGTCCTCCTATGCGCACGTGTGTGACAATATGTTCTTACAGTTTGTATGTATGTCAGTGCTTGTTTTTTTAAATTCAAGGTTTTTGTGAAAGAAGAGCTGGTCAACATGCCCAGCTTTCAGAACTCTTCTCTGTGCGGTAACAATGTCTCCTGCGGTGGAGAAAACTCTCTCCGTGGAGACGCTTGTGCCAGGAATGCAAAGGAAGTGCTTAGCTACTCTGGATAACTGAGGGTACTCATGCTCATGTTCCTTCCACCAACTAAGAGAGTTTTCTTGGAGTGGCAAAGGAATTTCGTCTCTAAACCTCTTGATGTCTGCTGCAGCATTATCTTTGGCAGGGGCAAATGTAGCTCCAAGCAACTCGGCTAGTGCACATGACCTCCTTGGTCTTTTCGTGAGTGGCTGTGGCACTGGAGGAAGAGCCATACTTGTAGTAAGGTGAGGTGATCAGTCTCCTCCACCAGACTGGCTACCTCATCTTGCTGCTGAAAAACATTAAAGCATCAAATCAGACTAGTATTGGCAGAGTGGCGGCTCTGTGGCTAAAGATTTGCATTGGTATGTGGAAGGTTGCTGGTTCAAATATCATTACTACCAGACGGGGTCCTACTCTGTTGGGCCCTTGAGCAAAGCCCTTAAGTTGAAAATTGCTCCAGGGTGCTGTACAATGGCTTACCCGGTGCTCTGACCACCAAAGGTCATGAGTAAAAACAATATATCCTGAGGGATTAATAAAGAATATCAAAATTAATTTTACAGTAAATTAACTACCACAACACACATTTCTGAACGCAAATTCATGCTAGTACACATTTCTGCTTTTGTACATAATTAATAATGTCCAACTATTAAAACTAAATTATCCATTTATTGTGGTGGAGGGGTTTGCGTGTCCATATGATCCTAGGAGCTCTGTTGTTGGGGACTTTATGCCCCTGGTAGGGTAACCCAAGGCAAACTGGTCTTAGGCAAGGGACATGACAAAGAGTGGTTCAGAAAACCTCCTGTGATGCATACAAACATTGGATGGCGTTTTCCCTCGCCTGGACGCAGGTCACCGGGCCCCCCTCTGGAGACAGGCCTGGAGGTCGGGCTCGATGCCGAGTGCCTGGTGGCTGGGCCTGCACCATGAGGCTCAGCTGGGCACAGCCCGAAGAGGCAACGTGGGTCCCCCTTCCCATGGGCTCACCACCTGTAGGGGGGGCCAAGGAGGTTGGGTGCAGTGTGAGTTGGGTGGTGGCCGAAGGCGGGGACCTTGGTGGTCCGATCCTCGGCTACAGAAGCTGGCTCTTGGGACATGGAATGTCACCTCTCTGAAGGGGAAGGAGCCTGAGCTAGTGCGCGAAGTTGAGAGGTTCCGGCTAGATATAGTCAGGTTCACCTCGACGCACAGCGTGGACTTAGGAACCAGTCTCCTTGAGAGGGACTGGACTCTCTACCACTCTGGAGTTGCCTCCAGGGTGAAGTGGCGAGCAGGTGTGGGCATACTTATTGCCCCCCTACTTGGAGTCTGTTCATTGGGGTTCACCCTGGTAGACGACAGGGTAGCCTCCCTCCACCTGCAGGTGGGGGGATGGGTTCTAACTGTTGTTTGTGCGTATGCGCCAAACAGCAGTCTGGAGTACCCACCCTTTTTGGAGTCCCTGGAAGGGGTGCTAGAGGGCGCACCTGCTGGGGGACTCCCTCGTTCTGCTGGTAGACTTCAATGCTCACGTGGGCATTGAGACCTGGAAGGGCGTGATTGGGAAGAATGCCCCCCACCCCCCCAGATCTGAACCCGAGCAGTGTTTTGTTATTGGACTTCTGTGCTCACTAGGGATTGTCCATAACGAACACCACGTTCAGGCATAGGGGAGTCCATATCTGCACCTGGCACCAGGACACCCTAGGCCTCAGTTCTACGATCAACTTCGTGGTCGTGTCATCGGACTTGCGGCCACATGTCCTGGACACTCGGGCGAAGAGAGGGGCAGAGCTGTCAACTGATCACCATCAGGTTATGAGTTGGCTTCGATGGTGGGGGAGGATGCCGGTTAGGCCTGGTAGGCCCAAACGTATTATGAGGGTCTGCTGGGAACGTCTGGCAGAGTCTTCTGTCAGAAGTAGCTTCAACTCCCAACTCCGGCAGAACTTCGACCACATCCCGAGGGAGGTGGGGGACTTTGAGTCTGAATGGACCATGTTCCATGCTTGTATTGTTCAGGCGGCTGACCGGAGCTGTGGCCGTAAGGTAGTCGGTGCCTGTCGTGGCGGCAATTCCTGAACCCGCTGGTGGACACCGGCGGTGAGGAATGCCATCAAGCTGATAAAGGAGTCCTGCAAGACCTATTTGTCCTGTGGGACTCCAGAGGCAGCTAACAGGTACCGGCAGGCTAAGAGGAATGCATCTTCGGTGGTTGCTGAGGCAAAAACACAGGCGTGGGAGGAGTTTGGGGAGGCCATGGAGAACAACTTCCGGGCGGCTTTGAGGAGATTCTGGTCCACTATCCGGTGTCTCAGGAGGGGGAGGCAGTGCAGTGTCAACACTGTATATGGTAAGGATGGTGCACTGCTGACCTCGACTCAGGACGTTGTGGGTCGGTGGGGGGAGTACTTCGAAGACCTCCTCAATCCCACTAACATGTCTTCCAATGAGGAAGCAGAGCCTGAGGACTCAGAGGTGGACTCTCCCATCTCTGGGACTGACTAGGTGGTCAAAAAACTCCTTGGTGGCTGGGCCCCGGGGGTAGATGAGATACACTCGGAGTTCCTCAAGGCTCTGGATGTTGTAGGACTATCTTGGTTGACACACCTCTGCAACATCACATGGACATCGGGGAGAGTGCCTCTGGATTGGCAGACCAGACCGGTAGTGGTCCCCATCTTTAAGAAGGGGGACCGGAAGGTGTGTTCCAACTACAGAGGGATCACACTCCTCAGCCTCCCTGGAAAAGTCTATTCGGGGGTCCTGAAGAGGAGGATTCAGGAGGAACAGTGTGGTTTTCGTCCTAGTCGCATAACAGTAGACCAGCTCTGCACCCTTGGCAGAGTCCCGGGGGGTGCTCCGGGAGTATGGGGTACCGGACCCCCTGATAACAGCTGTTCAGTCCCTGTACAACCAGTGTCAGAGCTTGGTCCGCATTGCTGGCAGTAACTCGAACCTGTTTCCGGTGAGAGTTGGACTCCACCCTTTGTCACTGATTCTGCTCATAACTTTTATGGACAGAATTTCTAGGTGCAGCCAGGGCGTTGAGGGGGTCCGGTTTGGTGGGCTCAGGATTGGGTCACTGCTTTTTGCAGATGATGTTGCAGATGATGTTGTCCTGTTTGCTTCATCAGGCCGTGATCTTCAGCTCTCTCTGGATCAGTTTGCAGCCGAGTGTGAAGCGGCTGGGATGGGAATCAGCACCTCCAAATCTGAAACCGTGGTTCTCAGCCGGAAAAAAGTGGAGTGCCCTCTCAGGATTGGGAGCGAGATCCTGCCAAAAGTGGAGGAGTTCAAATATCTCCGGGTCTTGTTCATGAGTTAGGGAAGAATAGAGCAGGAGATCAACAGGCGGATCGGTGCGGCATCCGCAGTGATGCGGGCTCTGCATCGGTCTGTCGTGGTGAAAAAGGAGGAATTTACCAGTCGATCTATGTTCCTACCCTCACCTATGGTCATGAGCAATGGGTGGTGACCGAAAGAATGAAATTGTGAATACAAGCAGCTGAAATGAGTTTCCTCCGCAGGGTGTCTGGGCTTTCCCTTAAAGATAGGGTGAGAAGCTCGGTCATCCGGGAGGAGAACAGAGTACAGCCACTGCTCCTCCGCATCGAGAGAAGTCGGATGAGGTGGCTTGGGCATCTGATCAGGATTCCACCTGGATGCCTCTCTGGTGAGATATTCTGGGCATGTTTAACCGGGAGGAGGCCCCAGGGAAGACCCAGGACAAGCTGGAGGGACTGTCTCTCAGCTGGCCTGGGAATGCCTCGGAATAACCCCCGGAATAGCTACTAGAAGTGTCCAGGGAGAGGGAAGTCTGGGCATCTCTGCTCAAGCTGCTTCCCCCACAACCCGATCTTGGATAAGCGGAAGAGGATGGATGTATGTAATAAAAACAAACAGCCTTATTTATTTATTTACTTACTTACATTATGTTGCTTTTTTATGTCAACCACCTCAGCATCAGTCATTTTGGAGTAGGTTTCATTAATCTCTGCTTCAGAGAGAAAAGGTAGATCCTTATACTTAGGATCAAGAGCTGATGCCATGCACAGTGTCTCCCTCTCATTGGCATATCTCTTTTCCAGATCTTGTGCTATTGCATCCTTGATGTCCTTCACTATCTGTGTGTCATACAGTTTTTCCTCTTTGCTCATGACAAGCTTGGAATAAAGTGGTGCCACAATAGACAGAGTGGGCATGCTCTCCTCTGACATTACCAAGGTGGCATCCTTTATTGGCATGAGTGCCTTGAGCACTTCCCCAGCACATGTGATGTCAGCTTTGCTTAATGTCACGATATCCTTTTCACTTTTTCTGACCTCTGTTGAAAGGAGTGCTACATAGATGGCTGGTTGTTGTTCTAAAAATCTTTCTATCATATAATAAAAGCTGTTCCACCTTGTGACAAAGTCTGTGATTAACTTGTGTTTTGGTAGCTGGAGAAGATCTTGTTTGTGTTTTAGCTGGTGGCTGGCTATGGTGCTGCGTCTGAAAAAGGTTGTAATATGTCTGATCCTACTGAGCAGTCGTTCCACCACTGGCAATTTCAGTGCTTTCTGCAAGGCGAGATTCAAGTTGTGTGCAAAATATTGTACATGCGTCATCTCTTCAAGTCCAGCTGCAACGTTCATATTGGAGGCATTGTCTGTTACAATGACGGGCTTTTTTGCTTCTAATTGCCATTCATGAATGGCCTCCTTTAGTAATGCTGTGATGTTCTCTCCCATGTGGCTGTCATACATCACTCTTGTTTGTAGCACATATGGGTCCAGCTTCCACTCATCCATTATGTGATGTGCTGTTATTGTTACATATGATTCAGGGGCCCTTAATATCCAAGTGTCGCATGTCAAAGCGACTCTCTCAGCTGAGCTGAGAGATTCCAGTACCCTCATTTTTACTTCCTTGTACAAATTGGGCACAGCGATGTCAGTGATGCGTTGTCGGGAAGGTATAGATTCCATTATATTCACCATATTTCGGAAGTCTTCATTCTCTACAACACTCAGAGGGTGCATATCTTTGAAAATAAAATAGAGTATTGACTGAGTTATTTTGTTTGCACGACTTGAGGTCGGTGCTCACTTCGGTGTGTAAACTTGTTCCATAGTAAGTTGAGAGGGATCCACTTTTTTTTTTTTTTTAATTTTATTGATTTTATTCTAATCACACAACATTCCATACAAATAGATACATTTTTACAAAATTAGGATTGACAACAAATCAACTCCCACCCCTGAGAAAGAGAGCATGGCGAGCAGAGTAAAACTTAAAGCTAGTAAAAATAAGTAAATAGATGAATTAATAAGTGAATAAAGTTAAATGGAGAAGAAAAAGAAACAGGGACAGAATCTGCTTCCTCAGTGCTTTAAATGCTTATTCTAAAATGTTATTGATTAGATCCTACCAGGATTTGAAAAAGTTCTACACAGATCCTCTAAGTGAGATTTGATTTTTTCCAATTTCAAATAGTATATAACATCATCTACCCACTGACTGGGTAGGAGAGGAGAGTTAGGATTCTTCCAGTTAAGCAAGATAAGTATATGTATCAATAGTGTAATAAAGGCAATCACAGTTTGTTTGTCCTTCTCCACTTTAAGCCCATCTGGAAGTACACCAAACACAGCTGTTAATGGGTTAGGAGGGATTGTGTCACCAAGGCTGTCTGAAAGGCATTTAAAAATTTTGTCCAAAATGATGTCAATTTGTTGCAGGCCCAAAACATTTGACCCAGTGAGGCTGGAACTTGATTGCAGTTGAAGGGCAGACGTTCAGCTTTAATTCAGTGGGTTGAACAAAAAGATTGCATAAAAATGTGAGGCAACTAAAGCATTTTTTTAACACAAATCCCTTTAATTAAGGGGCATAAAAGTAATTAAACAAATTAAATAACTGGAAATAAAATGTTCATTTCTAATACTTGGTTGAAAACCCTTTGCTGGCAATGACAGCCTGAAGTCTTGAACTCATGGACATCACCAGATGCTGGGTTTCCTCCTTTTTAATGCTTTGCCAGGCCTTTACTGCAGCGGCTTTCAGTTGCTGTTTGTTTGTGGGCCTTTCTGTCCGAAGTTGAGTCTTCAACAAGTGAAATGCATGCTCAATTGGGTTAAGATCAGGTGACTGACTTGGCCATTCAAGAATTTTTCACTTCTTTGCTTAAATAAACTCCTGGGTTCCTTTGACTGTATGTTTTGGGTCATTGTCCATCTGTATCATGAAACGCTGCCCAATCAATTTGACTGCATTTAGCTGGATTTGAGCAGACAGTATGTCTCTGAACACCTCAGAATTCATTCGGCTGCTTCTGTCCTGTGTCACATCATCAACAAACACTAGTGTCCCAGTGCCACTGGCAGCCATGTACGCCCAAGCCATCACACTGCCTCCACCATGTTTTACAGATGATGTGGTATGCTTTGGATAATGAGCCGTTCCATGCCTTCTCCATACTTTTTTGTTGACATCATTCTGGTAGAGGTTGATCTTGGTTTCATCTGTCCAAAGAATGTTTTTCCAGAACTATGCTCGCTTTTTTAGATGTTCTTTAGCAAAGTCCAATCTAGCCTTTCTATTCTTGAGGCGTATGAGTGGCTTGAACCTTGCACTTCACCCTCTGTATTTACTTTCATGCAGTCTTCTCTTTATGGTAGACTTGGATATCAATACGCCTACCCCCTGGAGAGTGTTGTTCACTTGGTTGGCTGTTGTGAAGGGGTTTCTCTTCACCATGGAAATGATTCTGCGATCATCCACCACTGTTGTCTTCCATGGACATCCAGGGGCCTCATGCATAAACGGTGCATACGCACAGAAATGTTGCGTAAGAACTATTTTCACGTTCAAATCACGATGTATAAAACCAACACTTGGCGTAAAGCCACACACTTTTCCATGGTACCTCATACCCTGTCATACGCAAGTTCTCCGCTCGGTTTTGCAGACTGGCGGCACCCAGCGTCAAAGCAGTGCTACTGTTCCTGTGTGGTTACACTTTATTTCTTAGAACCACATTTCTGACGCGGCTTTATAAATACACTGAAACTAACCGCATATTGTTTATTAGTGTAATGCATCTGATTATAGATTACCTGTAACAATATAATGGCCCAGGGAATTGCCATAGTATTCCAAATACCATAACTGCTTTAGCGTTGTTACTCTCACTGCACCATCTTCTTTTTCTTCTTTCAGCTGCTTCCTTTAAGGGTTGCCACAGCGGATCATCTTTTTCCATATTACTCTCACTGCACCACTCGGAGTATTTATATCACTTTATCTGAGTGGGGAATCACAGCAGCAGCTGATCAGAAAGAGAATTATGGGTATACAGCATCAAGCACATGCTGCCAAAGCCATGGCAAAACGTTTCAAAGACTTTCCTGTATGAACCTCGCAGTTCAGAAACAGTTTCATCCCAAGAACTATAAATGCACTCAATCAATTGCTCCTTGTAGAACTTTTTGTACTTATAAGTACAATTACCCCACTGTAAACTTGCACTACAGTTATAATATTACACAACCTGCGGCACTTTATAAAGCGCGTATTTACAAATGATGACGATATCATTTTTAAGATGAAATGCAGCAAAATATGTTCATTATATTATACAGATAAAACTTTAACTTCATTTAAATAATCTGTATTGTTAATAATTAAACGTGAGGACATGGTGCCGCAGCGCTAGCAGGTTCACGTATTGTTCCTGCCTTGCGCTGTATATTTGCTGAGGCTGGCGCGACACTGGAAGGATAGATGGATAGAATAATTAAACACGTACTATGAAGATATTTCAATGTTCCTTGAAAGTTTTGAAGAATCGTCGTTTTAAGCTTACAGATGGCTTAATGTCTATTACAGAGCTAATTGTGTGGCGATTGGGTATTTGGGGAAAGAAAAGTAACGACAGGAATTGCAGGTTAGTACATTTGATCAAGACAGTACTGCTACAATAAATTATTTCATCGAAGGTCGCGCATGGCGCAACAGCATCTTGTGTGAGACATGAACAATCACTGCGCCATCATGTTCTCATGTTTAATAACATGCTTTCATTCCAATCATCATGAAAATGATATCACGTATACATCTCAGTATTTTAATTATTCAGAGAGCTGTAATATCACGAATGTAATGGATTCTGTGTCCTGTCGCAGAAAGAGAAAGAACGGAAGCACATAGTGATTTACACACATAGAGCACATTGAAGATCAAATACAAAACAAAGCATTTAACATGCTACTTTAGTTACGATGGGATTTGAGAAACTAGTAAATTAAATGAATTTAAGATGAAGTTTATGATGTTCTACTTTAATGTCAAAATAAACTACGTGATTAAAGTGGAAATTTCAAGATTAAAGTTGACATTTCGTGCTTTTTTCCCACCGTGTGCCTATTTTTTTTGTCTGTACACTAATAAGCTCAGACGGTGGGCTACAACTCGCTTTTTCACGGCGACTTTGATATATGACTTATTTTTTATTTTGGCACTGTGTAACTTTGTGAACTTGAGCTTTCGAGTTTCTTCGACACGCTATGTCACTTGATCAACTTCCTTTTGTTGTTTATTCCACTGTTTAAATCAACAAATAGTATGTTTTTCCTTTGCCTCCACTTGGTATTCGCTGAAATTCTTATATTTTCCCTCATGCTTTTCCCATTGTCTTTTCACAGAACGCTGAGCTTAAGGGCTATTTATATTGATTTGCATATTCAAAGAGGCATAATTCTGGGAGGAGTTTGGGTGGGACAGCACACACGAGCATTACTTTTCACGCAGACTAGGATTTATGGAGCGGAAGAACGCGGAAGTTGGAGTACGCACAGATTCCTGCATCTGGATTTTTCTGTGCGTAAGCACATTTCAGCTTTTGTGCTTACGTCATGTTATAGTGCGAACTCTACAAACTGCATTATTCATGAGGCCCCAAGTCTTTTTGCATTGCTGAGTTCACCAGTGCTTGCTTTCTTTCTCAGGATGTACCAATAAACTATAATAAACTTAATAAGTTATAGCGTAATGAAAATTGCATAATTAGATCTGGACCACCCTATAATGTATTAAAAAGTGCAGTCTCATGAACAAGACACGGCAAACACAGATATAAAACGTGTACTATAAAATACAAAATGTTAAGATTTTTTGCTCAGTTTGTTTCTAATTGACACCAAAACAACTACTTCAGATGCAGAACTGAGAGACCTCGATAGTTTTGAAGTTTAATAAATGCTGAATACACATTGGACTGCAGGAACTAAAGGGAATTGAAATTGTCATGAGGGATGTGTAATTTATGGACCTCATAGTGTCTGAAGTGCTCGCATCTGTCTGAGGCCTAATACTGTCCTGACTGCAGCTGCACATTTCTTGCTGCACCAGACGTAAAGTCGAAAAATGGCACCGTTTGCATGCAGATAGAGGTTGGGCATCATTGTGCCAGTGAATCAGCCACACGCATGTCCTTCAATGAACCAGCAAGACCTACAGAGCTCGACAAGGTATCATGTGATGGTCTTTATATAAAAAACATTTATATGTTATTTATATAAAAGATCGAATGTTATTTACCTGTTTACCTTGATTTAGTTACTTATCTTCTTACAGTATAAAGTCACAAGTAGACTGCAGAGCTTCCAGTGTTTGATCGACACAGGCATGCTAACAAAGTACATGTGCAATGCCACTCCTTATTCAGGAAAAGATTCCAATCGTCCCATGGGAGAAAGACTTTCCGAGTCTGTGGTCATAAAGCTTATGAAGCTGTTTCTGGACAAAAGCAAAACCGTAACAACAGTTGCATAAATTGCGACAGGAGGTTCCACCTGCAGCTAAAGTCACTCACGTACTGAAGTAGCATTGCATAAATAATTATTAGTTCTGCATTCGGCAGTTCAGGTAATTAATCTAATAATTTGGTAAGGCTCCTACTTTATTTACCTTACCTTTCTCTGTTGTAGGAGGTGGGTCTCCGGCCTTCACACTCTATATCAAGGCTACTTCTGAAGTACACTCATTTTAAGTAAGAGGATACAGTAATACAATTTATTAATAAACACAAGAATTATAGCAATATGATAACTGCAGATAGACTAGACAGACAAACATATAACATCTAGGCTCACTGTTTACGGGTATTTACTTAAGTTGGCACATATAGTTTTATGATGGCAAGTCATTATGGATGATATCTGATGTTGTGTGATGTTGCTTTACTGTTACTTCACGTTCAAGTGGAAGATTCTTTGGAATTGAGGAAGATGTGTTAGAATGTACTCATTCTCTTTGCTGCATGATCGTTGTCAGTGCTGTGTCCCTGCTTCCTCAGCTTGCCTCCTATTCTTTTTTGACTCTTCATAAGGAAAAGGCATTACTCATTCTGGCCGAAGAGTTTAGAGCTTAACTTCCCTTCTTGGAGTAATGGTTGCTCCTAAGCAGACAGGGCTCAATCTTTACCTTGGCAGACTGGATCTCAGGCTCACAAACTAAGAAGCTTTGGCTGTCCAAGCAAGATGCTCATAGCTTTTACTTTGAGAGAAGATTTAAGAAAGTTATTTTGGAGAATCCCTAAACTTCTCTGAACATGCCATTTTGTTCTTTTTTTCTAATTACTTCTCACTTAGTTTGAGAGATGAGGTGTATGTGGTTTTAAAGCAGGGGTTCTCAACGTTGGTCCTGGGGACCCCCTGTGGCTGCAGGTTTTTGTTCCAACCAGATTCCTAATCAGTGACAACACCTTATAGCACCGATCTCATTTAATTATCTGGTATTTTTTTTTTCTTTTATTCGACATTCAAAAAAGCATAGCAGCAAGATTTTTACATTTATAAGACATTTATAAATATTTCTGCTTTTGCTATAGATTTAAATGCTTGACTCTCTTTTGTTGATTTCATTTTACTTTGCCCTTTCTCTGTGCAGTTTTTCCCCCTTCATTGTATCTTAATAATGACAACTTAAAACGAGCAGAGCAGACACCCAGGCAAACAACACCGAATAATCAAAGGCTGCAACTACTTTAGAGTCAGACCCACTAATTAGTAAATAATGGATTAATTAAACAATTAGAACACCTAGAATGAAAATCAAGATGAAAATACTGTTAAAAAGAAAAAAATACATTATTCCTATATATATATATATTCCTATATTCCTGCTTGGTACATTTTAATATATATATATATATATATATATATATATATATATATATATATTGTGAACGATAGGGGGTGCTCTCTCTTCCTTGAACCCCTGTCCACGACTCCAGACACCAGGTAAAAGTCCAATTGTTGACTTTATTTTCTTGCCACAGTGCACAAAGCACATTCTCCACCACAATACTCATATAATAATCACAATACTCAATAATAAACACAATAAACAATCCTCCAGCTCCCAGACGCGTTGCCACCCTTCCACCCAGCTCAGCTCCCCGTCTGGGAGCTCCCACAGTCCTTTTATATCTCCTGACCCGGAAGTGTTTCTGCCCAACAGTCCACAAGTCCTTATTCCTTCCGGGTCAGGGTAAATAGTCCTTTTCTTCCTCCGGGTCACAGGGCACGAAGAAGCCCTCGGTCCTCCCTGCAGCTCCCTCCTGTGGCCCCCACGGCATCCAGCAGGGCTTTGCATAAAAACTCCAATGTCCATGATGCCCTGCTGGTCTTCTGGGGACCTCCAAGCTGCAAGGAGGGCTCCACCTGGCGGCTTGGGGGTATTGGCCGGGATAAATGGCCGGCCATCCTTCACAATATATATATATATATATATTTTTAGCAAACTTAGTTTTCTAATTAATATATTGTTCCTTAAACACAGGACTTGGGAAATATCAGTTCACTTAATTAGCCTAGGAGTTCAATTAAAAACAGAAGCTGGTTGGAACAAAAACCTGCAGCGACAGGGGGTCCCCAGGACCGACGTTGAGAACCCCTGTTTTAAAGGAAGGTTGGACCTTCTGATTGGATTAAAGTCACTTCCATAGACAAGTTCCTCCGTCCATCAGAGCTGTCATTCCTTGAATTGCAGGTCTTTGTCCTTACTTGAATCCATTTCACAAAATCTGGCTCAAGAGGTCTACAGTGGGGTCTCTGGATAGATGTCAGGTCACCTCTGGTTTACACCTTTGTTATCATTTAGAACACTCTAGATGAGAACAGGCCATTCAGCCCAACAAAACTTGCTAGTCATATTCACTTATTTCTTCCAAAAAAAACATCAAGTCAAGTTTTGAAAGTCCCTAAAGTCTTCCTGTCAACCACACTACTTAGTAGCTTATTCCAAGTGTCTATCGTTCTTTGGTAAAGAAAAACTTCCTAATGTTTGTGCGATATTTACCCTTAACAAATTTACAACTGTGTCCGTGTGTTCTTGATTAACTCATTTTAAAATAATAGTCTCGATCCACTGTACTAATTCCCTTCAAAATTTTAAACATTTCAATCATGTCACCTCTTAATCTTCTTTTGCTTAAAGGGTATAGGCTCAGCTCTTTTAATCTTTCCTCATAATTCAACCCCTGTAGCCCTGGAATCAGCCTAGTCGCTTTTCTTTGAACCTTTTCTACAGCTGTTATGTCCTTTTTGTAGCCTGGAAACCAAAAACTGTACACAGTACTCCAGTTGAGGCCTCACCAGTGCATTATAAAGGTTGAGCATAACCTCCTTGGACTTGTACTCCACACATCGTGCTACATAACCTAACATTCTATTTGCCTTGTTAATGGCTTCTAAACACTGTCGGGAAGTCGATAGCTTAGAGTCCACTATGACTCCTATATCCTTCTCATAAGGTGTATTCTCGATTTTTCCGACTGCCCATTGTGTATTCAAACCTAACATTTTTACTTCCTATGTGTAATACTTTACATTTACTCACATAAAATTTCATCTGCCACAAATCTGCCCAAGCCTGTATGCTATCCAAGTCCTTCTGTAAAGATATAACGGATTCCAAATTATCGGCTAATCCACCTATCTTGGCATCATCTGCAAACTTAACTAGCTTATTACTTATATTCCTATCTAAATCCTTTATATATATTAAAAATAGCAGCAGCCCTAGCACTGACCCCTGTGGAACACCACTCTTAACATCGGCCAATTCTGGTGAGGTTCCTCGCACCATCACCCTCTGCTTCCTGTGTCTCAGCCAATTCTGTACCCATGTAAGAGCATCGCCCTAAACTCCCACTTCTTTTAGTTTGATGCCCAACCTCTCATGTGGCACCTTATCAAATGCTTTCTGAAAGTCATGCTTCACTTTGATTGTATCATTTTGTTGCCTCCTCATAGAATTCCAGCATGTTAGTAAAACACGATCTCCCTCTTCTGAACCCATGCTGACTGTTCAGAATAACTCCTGTCCTTGCTAGGTGTTGCTCAATCTTATCCTTAATTATTCCTTCCATTAATTTTCCTGTGATGAATGTTAAGCTTACTGGCCTATAGTTGCTTGGATCTGCCCTGTCACCCTTTTTATATAGTGGGATGATATTTGCCATTTTCCAGTCCTTTGGAATCTCTCCAGTGTGCAATGACTTTGATTTTCTGTATCTTTTAATTCCCCTTTACTATTTCTGATGTATTTGACCTCCTTCTTGACTGTTCTTTTACTACTAAAATACTGAAAGAATCTCTTAGGGTCTTCTTTCACCTTATCTGCTATATTTCTCTCCAACTGTCTTTTATCCTTCTTAATGGTTGCTCTCATGTTCTCATATGCTCTACGATTCACTTTGCAGTCATTAGTCTTATATTCCTAATGAAGCAGTTTTTTTCCAGATGAAGTCCAGGCAGATACTGGTACAATCTTGAGTTAGTCAGTTAGTCACTTAGTTTGGAATAAAAGTGTGGGAAGGTGCACCTAGATGCCTGCATCTCTGTTAAATCTCCTTTCTTAACAGGCCTGGGGCCTCATGTATACTGTAAACGGTGCGTACGCACAGAAATGTTGCATAAGAACTTTTCCACGTTCAAACTGCGATGTATAAAACCTACAATTGGCGTAAACCACGCACTTTTCCACGGTACCTCATACCTTGTCGTACACAAGTCCTCCGCTCGGTTTTGCAGACTGGCGGCACCCAGTGTCAAAGCAATGCTACTGTTCCTGTGTGGTTACTCCTTATTTTCCTGACGCGGCTTTATAAATACACTGAAACTAACCGCATATTGTTTATTAGTGTAATGCATCTGATTGTAATTAACTTGTAACAATATAATGGTCCAGGGAATAGCCATAGTATTCCAAATACCATAACTGCTTTAGCGTTGTTACTCTAACTGCACCTTCTTCTTCT
The DNA here is from genome assembly GCA_026402145.1 of Polypterus bichir lapradei. Taxonomy (NCBI): domain Eukaryota; kingdom Metazoa; phylum Chordata; class Cladistia; order Polypteriformes; family Polypteridae; genus Polypterus; species Polypterus bichir. Next base: position 16,337,585 of record JANRMT010062837.1, on the reverse strand, counting down.
TTCAGCTGCTCCCGTTAGGAGTTGCCACAGCGGATCATCTTTTTCCATATTACTCTCACTGCACCACTCGGAGTATTTATATCACTGTATCTGAGTGTGAATCACAGCAGCAGCTGATCAGAAAGAGAATTATCGGTATACAGCTTCAAGCACACGCTGTCTCAGTCACGGCAAAACGTTTCAAAGCCTTTCCTGTACGGACCTTGCGGTTCAGAAACAGTTTCATCCCAAGAACTTTAAACGCACTCAATCAAGTGCTCCTTGTAGAACTGTTTGTACTTATAAGTACAATTACCTCACTGTAAACTTGCACTACAATTATAATATTACACAACCTGCGGCACTTTATAAAGCGCGTATTTACATATGATGACGATATCATTTTTAAGATGAAATGCATCAAAATATGTTTATTATATTATACAGATAAAACTTTAACTTCATTTAAATAATCTATATTCTTCACTGGGACTGGCGAGAAGCATAAAATAATTAAACATGTGCTACGAAGATAGTTCAATGTTCCTTAAACGTTTTGAAGAATCGGTGCTCTAAGCTTACAGATGGCTTAACATCTATTACAGAGCTGATTGTGTTGCGATCGGTTACTTGTAGAAAAAAAGCAAGGACTGCAGGGGCGGCCAGGCAATATATATTGAATATAAAACAGAAAGAGAAAATAACGACACAGCTAAAAACGCAGCGGCAAATTTCAACAAAAGTTAAACGCTTGTGTCATGAGCACGAGGCGGCTATGCAGTGTCTGCAATGGACATGGCCATCCTTCGTGCATAAGATACCATATTGACGTTGGTGGGCGAAGGGGCCACCGATTCTTTCTCTGCCCAGGGCCGCCACAAGCCTAGACCCGCTCCTGAGTACTGCTGCAATAAATAATTTCATCGAATTTCGCGCACAATCACTGCGCCTTGAAACCCATGTTTAATAACTTGCTTTAACTCCTGTCATCATGAAAATATTACGTATACTTCTCAGTATTTTAGTTATTCAGAGAGCTGTAATATCATGAATGTAATGGATTCTGTGTCCTGTCGGAGGAAGAGAGTCAGTTTAAGAAGCAAGTAGTGATTCACACACATAGAGCACATAGAAGATCACATACAAAACAAAGCATTTAACGTGCTATACTTTAATTACGATGTGATTTGAAAAACTGGTTAATTAAACGATTTTAAGATGAAGTTTATGATGTTCTACTTTAATGACAAAATAAACTACGTGATTAAAGTGGAAATTTCGAGATTGAAGTTGACATTTCATGCTTTTTCCCCACTGTGTGCTTTTTTTTTCTCTGTACCCAAATAAGCTTTCATATGACACTCAGACAGCGGGCTACAACTCGCCTTTACACGGCAACTTTGATATGTGATTTCTTTTTTATTTCCGGCACTATGCGCCTTTGTGAACGACAGCTTTCAAGTTTCTCCAACACGCAATGTCACTCGATCAACTTCCTTTTGTTGATTATACCATGGTTTAATTAAACAAATAGTATGTTTTTCCTTTGCCTCCACTTGGTATTCGCTGAAATTCTTATATTTTCCCCCGTGCTTTTCCCATTGTCTTTTCACAGAAGGCTGAGCTTAAAAGAACGATTTATATTGATTTGCATATTCAAAGAGGCGTAATTCTGGGAGGAGTTGGGGCATTACATGAAGCGCGTGCACGAGCGTTACTTTTCACGCTGACTGGGATTTATGTAGCGGAAGAACGTGGAAGTTGGAGTACGCACAGATTCCTGCATCTGGATTTTTCTGTGCATAAGCACATTTCGGCTTTTGTGCTTACGCCATGTTATAGTACAAAGTCTACGCTTGCCATTATACATGAGGCCCCTGGTGTGCCATGAAAGCCTAGCAGAATGGGCAATGCCCTGTTTGTCCTATAACCATTGTACCACTAGGCCTGTTTAGTTGTGACAAACAAAATCTGATTATTTTAAATGGATTTTTAGCATTTTGTCTGTCTAGTTATTCTTTCATTTCCACATCCTGACTCCTAATAACTTCTTAGCCAAATAAGGAAGACAAAATAAAGGAAATAACTCAAGGCAAACAGTGAGATCACACTTCATAGAATTGTTTATCAGGAATCACTTACATTAAATGGGAGATACAATTCTAACAAATACAAGAACGAAAAAGAGCACCTTTAATGGTTTATTTAGCTGTTTTTTAAGACAAAAAAGTATGTTCCTTTCCTTGATGAATCTGAGGGACTTAAGTTTTTTGTTTACAACTTATAAGTGCATAGCATTAAACTCATTTCAGGTGGTGTGGCTAAATGGCTAAGGCAGTACAGTGTAAAACATTAGCTTTCTGGGTCTTGCTTACAAGTGAGGGCAGGCATGACTGTAATTCTGACCAATGAATCAGTACAGAAGCAGCAGTTCTACTGATGTTGTATCAGACCTTACTTTTGAAGCACAAGCTAATTCTTCAGATAAAACTTAGAATTTCAATCTGTCTACATCACCAACCTCATCTATACTTATGACCTCTGAGAAGTATACTGGAAGAATAAGCTTAAAAATACAAGTGGCCGGAATTAAGTTGTTGTTGTACTCACTCACTCTCAGTGGCATGATAAGGAGCTCAGCAACACAGGAGTTCCTCTGAGCATGACTGCAGGTTCTATGCATCATGAGACGTCTTTGCGATTTTTGGCAATTAATTACTCTGGCCATTGGTGTCTCCGAACTGGGGTGTTTATACCAGGTACGAACTGCATTTCAGGATATTTAGAGGCATTGTATCTCTTTACTGGCCTGGGAGAGTCTGGGAGTACTTGGAGGAAGCTACTAGGGAATGGCTCAGTCATTCCACTTTTTTGTTTTGCCACTATAACCATCAGCATGACAAATGGAATAAAATTATAATTATATACTAAATAATGGATCTTAACTTGCATTGGTCATTCTCATATTCTTGAGTGGTAAGTCTGAATTGCTTGTTTTTATAACAGAACATTCTGTAACCCTATACGTTTAATTTAGGATTACAGAGGGCAAAAGTCTATCTCAGTAATAACTAGCACAAGACAGAGACCATCCTTGGACAAGGCACTGATTTACACAGATGATTTATTTACTGATTTATTTACTGACACAGGTAGGAAGATTAGAAGAAAATCCACACGAACAGGGGGATACATTCTACATTCCACATGGACAACAACTATGCACATGATTAAAATCCAGGACACCTGATACTTGAAGCAACAGTGCTAAGCACCATGACACTGTGCAGCAGATTTTAATTTTCATAAAATTGTTATTAAAACACATTTTAAAATATGTTAAGGTGAATTAGGATATGGTTTAAATATTTCAAAAGATAAACTGGTATCAAATTGTTGTATTAATTTAGAAAATTAAAGCAAAAATAAGTGTAACAAACTTAATTGAATTTATAGAATTCTTGGGTAGACCATACAAATTAAAGAAGGTGCTGTGGAGAGGGTCAGCATCTTTAAATTTCTTTAAGTCACCATCAAAGATGATTTGAAGTGTTTACAGCATATCTTGGCTATCGTCAGCACGGCTTATCAATGTCTTTACTTCCTTAGTTGTCTAAGGTAAAATCTCATATTTTCTCCTATATGAATAACCTTCTATAAGTGGACAATAGTGGCAGTAATTATTAACTGCAAAACACTCTGCAGAAATACAGTGCATTACAGAGGGCGATGAAGTTGGCACAGAATATTTCTGCACTGTGCCGGGTGTGCAAAATTCCCTGATTCATGCTTAAGCTGGGCAAGACATGCCCCACAAGACTATTGTGCATGCATAGTGTTTTGTTCTTGCATTGTAACATACTCACAGACTCTGCCTGCTTGTTTGTGTTTTCAAGTTATAGTTTGCTGCTACCGTTGTAACTATGTGTTGTATGTTACTGACAAAGTAAGTTGTTCTCATTTTTGTAGTGTTCAGTATAGCTTAATATCTTAGCCAATATAGGAGCTTATATAAATGTTCAGTTTGCAAATATACAAATGTGCTATTATGGCTATGTTTGCTGTTCGTGAATGAATATATTGTTAAATTTGTGCTGTACTTTTATTCTGGGTAATAGTACCACCTATTGGTTTGCTTAAAGAATATGTAAAGTTTGAGAAACTGATGTTTACATTGCTCTTCCTGAATACTATGTGATAATGTTCCAGTTTGACATTTAATCAGTTATGTTTATATATGTATTCCCTTTGTATTTGTGTACTTATTGTATTTATTTATGTCTGTTTAGATACCACACACACGTACGTATAAACATTTGTTAAAGTACTTGAAGCAAGTTTGAAAGAGGGTGTCAACTACTCTCTGGTGTAGCTGCAGTTCTTTCTAGCTCAAGAATTAGGCCAGCGGGTGTACAGTCAGCACAGTAACATATAACTGTCCCTCACAAAGTGGTCCTTTGAGCCGGATCATACATAGGTTATGCTATGCTACATCTAGAAATTTTTACAGTGAGATACAGACAACTAATCCTCGTCCAAGTTGCACACGGTGTGTGCCACCTTACTTGGAGGACTTTGTGATTGATCATCCACTGTCACGTGACATGCTTTCTGAGACTGCAGGTGTGCCTACAACAACAGAAGTTACATATTCAAGCCATGACTCATATGAGAGCTATTTCACGCAGGTTCCTAATGTGAAGAAGGAGAACATACATTTCTTAGAATCACATTGGAAAGCTCTGAGTAATGAGATGAGGGAGCATCAGATTGTTATGGTCAGTGTTATGCAGGAAACTGTGAATTGCTTCCATTCCAAGAGTCCTGTGCATCAGTATCCACAAAATAGAGCACAGTCAATTTCTCAGTCAGCTCTACACGCCAGTATAGCAGCCCTGTCAGGCTCACAACCTTATGGACAGTTAACTGGACTCTCTAGATCATATTCTTGGCCACAGACAGCTCCTGTGCAGACTGCACCACCTCCAGTGCAGCCACAGTTCTGGCCATTTCATGTGCAGCCTGTGCCACCTCCAGTGCAGCCACAGTTCCAGCCAGCTCCTGTGCAACCCGCACTAGCTCCAGTGCAGCCACAGTTCCGGCCATGTCCTGTGCAGTCTGTGCCACCTCCACTGCAGCCACAGTTCTAGCCAGCTCCTGTGCACAACCTTATGGACAGTTAACTGGACTCTCTAGATCATATTCTTGGCCACAGACAGCTCCTGTGCAGACTGCACCACCTCCAGTGCAGCCACAGTTCTGGCCAGCTCCTGTGCAGCCTGCACCACCTCCAGTGCAGCCACAGTTCCAGCCAGCTCCTGTGCAACCCGGACTAGCTCCACTGCAGCCACAGTTCCAGCCAGCTCCTGTGCACAACCTTATGGACAGTTAACTGGACTCTCTAGATCATATTCTTGGTCACAGACAGCTCCTGTGCAGACTGCACCACCTCCAGTGCAGCCACAAATCCAGCCACTACCTGTGCAGCCTGCACCACCTCCAGTCCAGCCATAGTTCCGGCCATGTCCTGTGCAGCCTGTGCCACCTTCACTGCAGCCACAGTTCCAGCCAGCTCCTGTGCAGCTTGCAGTAGCTCCAGTGTAACCATAGTTTCAACCACTGTCACAGTCCTAAATGTCTGATTTAATTCCACATCAGCACTACCAAAGGCAGCCTCCTCTGGGCTCTATTCAATAAGTGCGTGCACAAAAAGGCGAGCTTCAAAAGGGCGACCTCAATTGGGCGCGGCGAATAAAGGCCCGCGTAAATAAAGGCGAGCTTCAAAAGGGCGACCTCAATTGAGCGCGACGAATAAAGGCGTTCATAGATAATTTAGTTCAAATGGCAATGGAATATGTGAAGAGCAACAAAGGTGCAGATCTACTCGTAGTCGAAGGCTACACATTCAGAAAGGAGAAAACTATCAACGGGAAACACATCTGGAAATGCACTGAATATAGGATTGGAAAATGTTCGTCTCACTGTCATACCAAAAATAGATTATTTGTCAAGAGAACATCTACTCTTCTACACTTCTTGTAAGAATTGTGGCCATCTTGGTCTTTGTAGACTTGAAGAGCTTCTGCTCTCTTTGGTAGGGCTCCACTTTGCTTCTGATGCACATCTGGATAGCTGTATGGCCTGAACTTTTCGGTCAAGCCACTCTGCAAGATCTGGAAGAAAGTATGTTCTGCCACTGGCACTCATAATAATCTGCTTATTAAAGCAGTGTTCTTTAAATGTGTCTCTATAGTTTGCAGGGAGTTTAGCTAGCAATGCATCTACATGAGATCCATACTGTAGTTCAGCAGTAGCAAAGTCCTCAAAGCCTTCAGCATCACCTGGCCATATGGCTGGAGTGTTCAGAATTGACTTCAATTCACGTTGAACTGTCTTGGTTGACTGTATCTTAGCTCTAAAGGGTCTTTTGCACTGATAAGCGATCTTTAGCGATCTGATAAGCAGTGGGTAGCTCTAGATGATCCAGCAATATTTGGTACTTATAATCTTCAGTTAAATGGTCATGAGGGTGAGGGATACTGTCCAAACCTTTCTCAAGCATGAGAAAGTCACTCTTTTTGCCTGGAGAAAAGACAGATAACTTTGGTTTTGGTATGCCATATGATAATGCAATTGCCATTTTCATTAATTCAGGCACACTAAGTTCAGTGTAAATGTGCAGAGGAGGTGGTATCCTTCAATAAGGGTGCGTAAATAAAGGTGAGCTTCAAAAGGGTGACCTCAATTGGGCGCAGTGAATAAAGGCGCGCGTGAATAAAGGCGAGCTTCAAAAGGGCAACCTCAATTGGGCGCAGCGAATAAAGGCAAATGCAACAAAATTATTACAGAAAATTTATTAGATAAAGGTAATTAATGAACGTATAAAAAGGCGACAGACAGTTTGTTTAAGCTGACGAAAAACAGGAAGTTGTCCAACGACTGCTGATGACAGACCTTGGGTTGCTGTAGCCACGAGTTCCTGCGGTCTGTCAGTAGAAGAAGTTGCTCGTTGTTTGATGTCCACTATTGCTTTCCTTGTTTCGATCTTCGCCACATCTGGAACATGGTTGTGCGTAGATGTTCTTGTGAGAAATGATCCATTTTTGGTATGACAGCGAGACAAACATTTTCCAATCCTATATTCAGTGCATTTCCATAATGTGTTTCCCATTGATAGTTTTCTCCTTTCTGAATGTGTAGCCTTCGACTACGAGTAGATCTGCACCTTTGTTGCTCTTCACATATTCCATTGCCATTTGAACTAAATTATCTACGAATGCCTTTATTCGCCGCGCTCAATTGAGGTCGCCCTTTTGAAGCTCGCCTTTATTTACGCAGGCCTTTATTTGCCGTGCCCAATTGAGGTTGCCCTTTTGAAGCTTGCCTTTTTGTGCGCGCCATTATTGAATAGATCCCAATCCCAGGGCCCACAACCTTTTTGCAAAGTCCTTCAAATTAAAGTTCTTGTCTTCACACCACATTACTCTATCCCACTCAAGAACTGCATCATCATGTAGAGAGGTTTTGGCAGCTTGATATATTGCCACACAGGAATGAAAGGGAGATCATTCGCTCAAAGCAGGACAAAGCTACACTGGACATTCTGGAGAAAAAAACAACTCATATCATAGTCAGTGATGTGAGTTGCTATGCAATGCCACTCCTGTGGAAGAAGGATGCTACTTTCTTTCATGCACCACCTTCTTCAGTTATGGCTCTTTTAAGAGCCACAGAGCACTGTTTTCTCAATACCCCAGAACTGACAGCTGTGTATAACAAAGAAATACACAGGTTTGTAGAGGAAGGTCATGTGGTGAAGATACCTAGGGAAGAAGCTGAGAGATCTTGTGAGCCATGGTACATTCCCCACCATATCGTACAGCACAATGGCTAGGCCAGGATTGTGTTCAACTGCTCTTACAGCTACATGCAAATTAATCTAAACTACATCTTTTTGCACAGACCAACATTAGGTCCATCATTACTAGGAGTACAGCTCAGGTTCAGAGAGCAATAAGTGGAGTTGTATGAGCGATGTTTCACCAATTCTGGTTTCTTCCAGTAGATCAACCACTCCTACATTTTCTTTGGCGGAACTTGGAAAGAGAGTGTATCCCAGACATCTATTAATGGCATGTATTACCTCTTGGGACTAACTGTAGCCCATGCTGTACTACATATTCCCTTTAGAAACACATAAAAGTTGACAGCGAGAACATGGTTGAGTCAATACAGCAGGCCTTCTGTGTTGATAATTGTTTACAATCTGTACAGACACTACACTAGACCATAAAACTAATCAACACATTGAGATCCTTATTGGCAAGAGGAGGTTGTGAAATAATAAGGGCCAGCAATATCCCTAATGTTGTACCACACCTATGCACTGAGTCCAGATCAGAAGGCTGGTAACTATGGCTTACCACAAACAAAGCTGACCCCCAAGAATCCACACTGGGACTTATATGACACTGCCTCTCTGACAGTTTGGGATACAAACACCACCCTATTGCTATCACAGAACCTGCAATGAGGAATGTGTATCGGATATTGGCAACTCTGTATGAGCCACTGGGGTATATAATTCCTTTCACTATCAGAGCCAAAAGGCAAATGTGTATAGAACTGAGTCCAAGACAAAACTGAATACAAGTGGAGACTGATCGACTTTTAAAGCAGGTTGGCAGAAGTGACATCATCGGACCCAGAACTGGAAGTGACGTCCTCAGGGGCCAGAACTGGAAGTGGTGTCCTCAGGGGCTGGAACTGGAAGTGGCATCTTTGGAATCAAGCAGAGTTTCCTGTGTCTTGTCTGCAGAGATAACACAGAAAGGTTTACTGCATCCCACCACCCCCTGGCCAGGTGTGGAATTACCTTCTTTTGGGCCTTCTAGCTGCCTCCCATATGCACGTGTGTGACATGGCCCCACCCCCCCAAGCCCAGACCCATCAGGTCAGATGTACCTGGCCTAGAGGTTGTGACACAGAGAAAGTGCATCGACATTGGCTTGTAAGGCTGTAGGTCTAAAAACCACCTCATGACACGCGGGTTGTGTAAGGCCATTCACTGTAAAGGTGCATGGTCCGTTACCAGGGTGAAGTTGCAGCCCAAGAGGTAGTACCTCAGCTGAGTGATCGCCCATTTAATCGCTAGTGCCTCCCGCTCCAGGGCTGCCTACCTGGTTTCCCGGTCCAACAGTTACGGACTCAGGTACATGATGGGGTTTTCAACTCAATCGACACTTTGGCTCAGCATGGCTCCAAGACCTGTGTCTGAAGCGTCTGTCTGGAGGATGAAAGGTAAAGAAAAGTTAGGAGCTTCCAATATTGGAGCTGACGTAAGGGCCTGCTTTAAGTCACTAAATGCAGCTTCTGATTTAGCATCTCATGCAACATGATTCGAACTCCTCTTCCTTCTGAGGTTTGTCAAGGGTGCTGCTCTTTCGGAGCAACAGGGCACAAACCAGCTATAGTAGCCCACTAATCTGAGAAAGGCTTGGACCTACCTCTTGGTCTTCGGACGGGGCCATTTTAGTATGGCATCTACTTTGAACACTGAGGTTGCATGGTACCCTGGCCCACCAGGTAGCTTAAATATTTGGCCTCGGGTAATCCAAAGAAATGTTAATTCGCAGACTGGCTTCTCCTAATGCCCACAATACCGCTTGTCCCTGCTGAAGGTGTTCCTTCCACGTGCTGGAATAGATAATGACATCATCTAGGTAGGCAGCACTATATGAATTATGGGGATGGAGCACTTTATCCACCGGATGCTGGAAAGTCGCAGATGTCCCATGTAACCCAAATGGAAGAACACAATACTGCCAGTGTCTACTAGGGATGCTAAATGCAGTCTTCTCCTTTGTGGAATCCGTTAAGGGAACCTGCCAGTATCCCTTTGTCATATAAAGGGTGGTCAAGAATTTGGCTTTGTCTAGCCACTGGAGGTCGTCCACATCGGATATATGTCAAATCGGGAGATATGGTTAAGTCTACAGAAGTCATTGCAAAGCCTTCAACTCCTGTCAGGCTTTCCAGCCAATATGATAGAACCTGACTAGGGACTATGACTCTCCTCTGTCACACCTAGTTCATTTGATCTCCAGCTTCACTCCTGCTCTTTTTGCCTTGGGAAGCAGAAATGGGTGTTCTGTCACAGGGTGACTATCAATCACCCAAGGTTCCCTCACTATGTCATACGCAATCAGAGACGTCCGCCCAGGTTTATCACTCACTAACTCGGGGATAGACAAGATAACTGATTCCAGCTTTCGCTGCTGATGGGCGGTCAAATTTACGAACAAAGACCTGGGGCCTCATGCATAATGCAGTGCGTAGAATTCGCACTATAGCATGACATAAGCACAAAAGCCGAAATGTGCTTACACACAGAAAAATCCAGATGCAGGAATCTGTGCGTACTCCAACTTCCATGTTCTTCCGCTCCATAAATCCTGGTCAGGAAAAGTAACGCTCGTGCACGTGCATGCTGTCCAACCCTAATTCCTCCCAGAATTACGCCTCTTTGAATATGCAAATCAATATAAATAGCCCTTAAGCTCAGCGTCCTGTGAAAAGACAATGGGAAAAGCACAGGGGAAAATATAAGAATTTCAGCGAATACCAAGTGGAGGCAAAGGAAAAACATAGGCCTACTATTTGTTGATTTAAACAGTGGTATAATCAACAAAAGGAAGTTGATCGATTGACATAGTAAGTCGGAGAAAGTCGAAAGCTCAAGGTCACAAAGTCACACAGTGCCAAAATAAAAAAGAAGTTACATATTAAAGTCGCTGTGAAAAGGCGAGTTGTAGCACACCGTCTGAGCTTATTAGGGTACAGACAAAAAAAAATAGGCACACAGTGGGAAAAAAGCACAAAATGTCAACTTTAATCTCGAAATTTCCACTTTAATCACGTAGTTTATTTTGTCATTAAAGTAGAACATCATAAACTTCATCTTAAATTCTTTTAATTTACTAGTTTCTCAAATCCCATCGTAACTAAAGTAGCATGTTAAATGGTTTGTTTTGTATTTGATCTTCTATGTGCTCTATGTGTGTGAATCACTACGTGCTTCCGTTCTTTCTCCGACAGGACACAGAATCCATTACATTCGTGATATTACAGCTCTCTGAATAATTAAAATACTGAGATGTATACGTGATATCATTTTCATGATGATTGGAATGAAAGCATGTTATTAAACATGGGAACACGATGGCGCAGTGATTGTTCATGTCTCACACAAGATGCTGCTGCACCATGCACGACCTTTAATGAAATAATTTATTGTAGCAGTACTGTCTCTTTCAAACGTACTAACCTGCAATTCCTGTCCTTACTTTTCTTTCCCCAAATACCCAATCGCCACACAATCAGCTCTGTAATAGACTATAGCCATCTGTAAGCTCACAACGACGATTCTTCAAAACTTTTAAGGAACATTGAAATATTTTCATAGTACGTGTTTAATTATTCTATCCATCTATCCTTCCAGTGTTGCGCCAGCCTCAGCAAGAATACAGCACGAGGCAGGAACAATACGTGAACTTGCTAGCGCTGCGGCACCGTGTCCTCACATGTTTAATTATTAACAATACAGATTATTTAAATGTGAGGTAGGAACAAGTACCATGACCTGATCTCCTGGGCGGAACTCCTGTAGAGATGTACCATGGTCATATCAGCAGGACTGAGCTGACCACCTTGCGAAACATCTGCTTGAGGGTTTGATGAAACCGCTCCACTAAACCATCAGTTTGAGGGTGATACACCAAGGTTTTCAGATATTTTATCTTCAGTAACTTGGCTGTTTCCCTGAACATTTCTGAGGTAAAGGGCGTTCTTTGATCTGCTAGGATTTCTTTAAGGATGCCGTCTTGCGAGAAGACCCCTACCAATTCCTGTGTGATATCTCTGGTTGTAGCTGAGTGTAATGGAACAGCTTCTGGATATCAGGTAGCGTAATCTGCCAGGACTGTTGTATATTTGTGTCCTCTGGCCAAGGGCACTAAGAGTCCCACCAGGTCAACCCCTATATGTTTAAAAGGGATATCAATCACACGTAGGGGAATGAGAGGAACACTGTCCCTTCTAGGAATCTGCCATAGTTGACATTCCAGACAGGACATGCAAAAGTAGCAGACATCCTCATTGATTCCCGCCCAAAAAATTAGAGCTTACTACTCTCAAGAGTCTTTTCAGGCCGCAGATGGGCTCCCAGGAGGTGGGTATGTGCCATTTCACAGTCTTGCTGCTGGTAAATCCATGGGATTAACAACAGTGACCGCACCTCCCCCTCGTGTTCAGCTACCTGATATAGAAGGTCATTATTTAACACAAAGTGAGGACCTTGTGACATAGGGTACTGAGTGCGATGGCCATCTATCAGAACAACTGTTTTTTTTACAAATTTAAGGGAGTCATCTTTTCATTGCTCCCTTTTAAAAGAAGCCAGAGTCCTAAATTGGAAGTGCAGCTGTGTGAAAGAATTGGAGGCAATCTCAAGGGGCATGGTTTCTTCCCAGATTGCTGCGGCATCTGGAGATGACGTATTAACGCACAACAGTCCAGGGGCTTCATGTATAAATGGTGCATACGCACAGAAATGTTGCATAAGAACGTTTCCACATTAAAATTGCAATGTATAAAACCTAAACTTGGCGTAAAGCCACACACATATCTACAGTAGCTCATACCCTGTCGTACGCAAGTTCTCTGCTTGGTTTTTGCAGATTGGCAGCACCCAGCATCAAAACAGTGTTACTGTTCCTGTGTGGTTTATCTTTCTTTTTCAGATCCACATCCCTGATGCGGCTTTATAAATACACTGAAATTAACCGCATATTGCTTATTAGTTTAATGCATCTGATTGTAATTAACCTGTAGCAATATAATAGTCCACAGAATGGTCAAACTATTCCAAATACCATAACTACTTTAGCATTGTTACTCTCACTGCACCTTCTTCTTCTTCTTTCAGCTGTTGGTGTTAGGGGTTGCCACATCGGGTTATCTTTTTCCATATTACTCTCACTGCACCACTCAGAGTATTTATATCACAGTATCTGAGTATGAATCACAGCTGATCAGAAAGAGAATTATCGATATACAGCATCAAGCACACGCTTCCTCAGCCATTCGCTATTTGAACTGCTCTCATCCGACAAATGCTTCAGAGTCTTTCCTGTGCTGATCTCACGGTTCAGAAACAGTTTCATCACAAGAACTCTAAACGTACTCCATCAGTCCATTAAGTGCTCCTTGTAGAACTGTCTGTACTTATAAGTACAATCACCTCACTGTAAACTTGAGATACAGTTATAATATTGCACAACCTGAGCCACTTTATAAAGCGCGTATTTACATATGATGACTATATCATTTTTAAGATGAAATGCAGCAACATATGTTTATTATATTATACAGATAAAACTTCAACTTTAACTACATGGTGCTGCAGCGCTAGCCAGGAGCTGGCTCCTGCCTCGTTAGCCAGGATTGTTCCTGCCTCGTGCTGTATTCTTGCTGAGGCTGGTGAGACACTGGAAGGATAGATGGATAGAATAATTAAACATTACAAAGATATTTCAATGTTCCTTAAACGTTTTGAAGAATCGACGTTCTAAGCTTACAGATGGCTTAACATCTATTACATAGCTGATTGTGTGGCGATAGGGTATTTGGAGAAAGAAAAGTAAGGACAGGAATTGGGGGTTAGTACGTTTGAAAGAGGCAGTACTTCTGTAATAAAGTATTTCATTGAAGGTCGCGCATGGCGCAGCAAGCATCTTGCGTGATACATGAACAATCACTGCGCCACCGTGTTCCCATGTTTAATAACATGCTTTAACTCCTATCATCATGAAAATCATATCACATATACTTCTCAGTATTTTAATTATTCAGAGAGCTGTAATATTACGAATGTAATGAATTCTGTGTCCTGTCGGAGGAAGAGAAAACCCAGAAGCACGTAGTGATTCACACACATAGAGCACATAGAAGATCAAATACAAAGTAAAGCATTTAACATGCTACTTTAGTTACGATGGGATTTGAGAAACTAGTAAATTAAATGATTTTAAGATGAAGTTTATGATTTGAGAAACTAGTAAATTAAACGATTTCAAGATGAAGTTTATGATGTTCTACTTTAATGACAAAATAAATTACGTGATTATAGTGGAAATTTAGAGATTAAAGTTGACATTTCATGCTTTTTCCCCATTTTGTGCCTTTTTTTTTTCTCTGTACCCTAATAAACTTTCATATGACACTCAGACGGTGGGCTATGACTTGCTGATATGTGACAACTTCTTTTTTATTTCGGGCACTGTGCAACTTTGTGAACTTGAGCTTTCGAGTTTCTCCGACACGCTATGTCACTCAATCAACTTCCCTTTGTTGCTTATACCACTGTTTAAGCCAACAAATAGTACATTTTTTCTTGCCTCCACTTGGTATTCGCTGGAATTCTTCTATTTTCCCTTGTACTTTTGCCATTGTCTTTTCACAGAAGGCTGATCTTAAGGGATATTTATATTGATTTGCATGTTCAAAGAGGCGTAATTCTGGGAGGAAACGGGGCAGGACAGCAGGCGCGTGCACATGCGTTACTTTTCATGCTGACCGGGATTTATGTAGCGGAATAACGTGGAAGTTGGTGAACGCACAGATTTATGCATCTGGATTTTTTTGTGCGTAAGCACATTTCCACTTTTGTGCTTACGTCATGTTATATGTGAATTCTACGCACGTCGTTATGCATGAGGCCCCAGGAGTTTCCATGTCACTGTTAGAAGCTGAAGCTGAAACCTTAACCGAGTATCACTGGGAATGGAAGGTATTTCATAACCGCTATAGACAGTCTTTTTACTGTCCCCTTGTAGCTGATATAGCAAGAGGTGGACTTCCCCATGTACGCAGGTTAGACTGGTCTTAAATTAAAGCAACTGTCATGGTAACACCAAGTGGCAAGCAACAACTGAAATGTTACTGCCAGAATCAAATAAGGCTAGCACTTTAAATCCATTCAGTATTACCACCCCTCTATGCGAAATGGCTAGAGGATTAGCAAGAGAGCACCACCCCTCTTATGGTTTCCAGGATCTCTATAAAAGAGACCATGTTCTTAATTAGTTGTCCCTAGGCTGGGCAAGATCGATGGGGAGGGCTTTAAGCAATAAGGCACAGGCTACCTGTTCAACTATCTGCCAGGCATTATTTTGCTCTGGCCATAACCAAGCCTCAACTTTGGCTCATAATTTGAAGGCTTGGAAAGCAGTGAGCAACTGTGGATCAAACTCCCAGTAAACTACTCTCCTGCCAACCCGGGGCACCGACACCTTTATCAAAGGAGTATTCCTTTGTGGGGTTTAGCGGAGTTGTTGCTTTTCCTGAGAGCCCATAATAAGTCCTTAATGTGTTCCCTTCTGAGCCCGGCTCTAGTCCACAGGCACCTAGGCCACCTGCCCAGGGATCTATGCGAGATCGAAGCGTGCCCCAGGTTCCGCTTACCCACACTGAATGACCCCAACCTGGAAAATCAGGAATGGTACTCTCCCACCTGATCCCTTAAGTGTTGAAGGTCTTGACAGTGTGCCAAGGGTTCTTTCTGGTCTGGCTCCTGATTCCAGGTGGCCAACAACCTTGCAACTACACCAATGTGAAATAAACAGCCTTGACACACGAAAAAAAAGGTTTGGGGCAGCCAACCATATACTTAATTCCTGGTTGCAAAAAGCAAATATGGAGCAGAGTTGTGCACAGAATTGAGTCCAAGACAAAACTGAATACAAGTGTTGATTGGTTGGCTTTTAAAGCAGGTAGGTGGAAGTGAAGTCATCGGGATGCGGAACTAGAAGTGACATTCTCGGGGCTGGAACTGGAAGTAACATTGCCAGAATCAGGCAGAATTTCCTGAGTCTGGTCTGCAGAGATAAAAGGGAAAGGTTTACTGGGCCACGCCAGGCCTGGCGTGGAACTACCTTATTTTGGTCCTTCTAGCTGCCTCCCATGTGCACGTGTGTGACATCTGTTTTGGCCCTTATACAATCAGGATTGGCAGAAGACATGCAAAAAGGTGAGGTTTAATATTCAAATGCCTTATTAGAAGGTGTGTACATCTGGACCTGCTATGTAGCATGGATACGGATGCCTTTTTACTTGCAGTCAGACACTTTGTGGCAAGAAGAGGGAAGCCTTACAAATTCCTATGTGATCAGGGTACTAGTTTTCAAGGAGGTGTTCTGGAACTCCAGGAGGCCTTTGCTGCATTGGAACCAGATCTGAAAGCCCGACTAACTAACCAAAAAATTAATTTCAGGTTTAATCCACCTTATGCTCCACATTTCAGTGGAGTGAGGAAGAAGGAAATTAAATGTCAAGTTTTCCTTACCAGTCAAGTGAAAATTAACATGATGGTTTGTATTGATAGATCCCAGTGGAAATATGTAAAGTGAAAACAGTCCAGTACTGAGCCTTGCAAGACTCCATATCTCACTTCTGTGTGTAATTATGGAGTACTGTCAGCACATTTCTGTACGTATTGCAATCAATTTGCTAAATAAGAACTAAACCAGGCAAGGACGGTGCCTGTAAGCCCAACATCATTTTCCAGACTGTGCAGTAAAAAAGAATGGTCAATGGAGTCAAATGCTGCGCTTAAGTCTAACAACATAATTGCAGTGGAGTTTCCTTCATCATAGGATATCAGAATGTCATTTAAAACACGTGTTAGTGTCATTTCTGTACTATGACCAATGCAACATTTTAGACAGAAAGGGCAAATTTGAAATGGGTCTATAATTATTAAGTATAGGATTGTATAGTCAGCTTAAACACAGAACAGTATTTCTGTCCTCTGTCAGTACAAAATCTTCTTTCCTTGTTGGGAGAATGAGAACCGGCATGTAGGCATTATGCTATTTCTGTATTTTGTGGAGGAGGAGTTCGGTCCCTGCCTACCCTTGTTTGGAGACAGAGAAGACCAGCAAGTGAAGCAGACAGTATTAAAAGGCTTGGACAACAGCCAAACCCTTCAAAGCTGTGTCAGACCTCCGTCCGAAAACCCTCTCAGCGTGGTGACGAAAAAATGGCAGACTGCGTAGATCCAGACTCCCACCTGGATAAAAGTATGTAATATGCTTCCTGTCTGTAACTGCGTCAACCGTCAGTAAATGTAAGCTAAAGTATATTTTTCTCATGTGATTCTTATACCACCATAATCACGATGGGAGGGATATCGCCTTTTCTGTCATATTATTATATTGTTTAGTTACTTAATGTGCCGCAATTTCAAAAGAACACATTTCCGAAGAGCTATTGCCTCCAAAGGAAACAAGGCTAAACAATGGCAACTTGACAGTCTTTAGGTATCGGGATGAAATCCTAGGACCCATTGTCAGACCCTGTGCTGGTGCAATGGGTCCTGGGTTCGTCCTGGTACACAATAATGCCCGGCCTCATGTGGTGAGAGTATGCAGGCAGTTCCTGGAAGATGAAGGAATTGATACCATTGACTGACCACCATGCTTGCCTGACCTAAATCCAACACAACACCTCTGGGACATTATGTTTCGTTCCATCCGAAGCCCCCAGGTTGTACCTCAGACTGTCCAGGAGCTGAGTGATGCACTGGTCCAGATCTGGGAGGAGATCTCCCAGGACACCATCTGTCATCTCATTAGGAGCATCCCCCAGCGTTGTCAGGTATGCATACAAGCACATGGGCGCCATACAAACTACTGAGTACGATTTTGAGTTGCTGCAATGAAATTTCGGCAAAATGGACTAGCCTGCCGCATAATTTTTTCACTTTGATTTTTGAGGTGTCTTTGAAATCAGCCGTCTGTAGTTTGATAATTTTCATTTCCATTAAACGATGTGGCATTGTTTCTTTCCTAAAACATTACACAGTTCATTTCAGTAAAGATATCCAGCGTGATTTTTTCACATTGAGATCTAATGTGTTTTCAAAGTGTTCCTTTAATTTTTAAGAGCAATTTATATATGGATTGAGGTCTGACTTTTTAAGTAATGGTTTGATGACTGACACTTTTAGTGCATCAGATACTGTGCCATGCAATAATGAACTATTAATAACGTTAAGAAAAGGCACTGCAATTGGCATTGCGCTTTTTACAAGTTTTGTAGGCACCGGATCTAGGGAACAAGTAGTAGGTTTAATTTTAGAAATTAAAGTGACGACTTCCTGCTAAATTACAGGATTAAAATTTCTAAAGTGTTGAATGCAATGTAAGACAGGGTCTGCCAAGCTTGTATGTGGTTTGCACTGTGATGCTGAGATCCGGGATCCTATATTTTTAAATTTCTCATTAAAGAAGTTCATAAAGTCTGTACTGCTAATATCTGTTTGGTATTTTGCACTGTAGATCTGAATTCGCTTTTGTTAAATTAGCCACTGTTCTAAACAGTACCTGAGGATTTTTATTACTGCTATTTGTTATTTTAGAATAGCAATATGAATGAGCTTTAAAGAGAGCTTTTTTATATTTTTAACACTCTCTGTCCATGCAATTTGAAAGACAGACAGCTTTGTTGTTCTCCATCTGTGCTCCAGTTTTTGACACTCTAATTTAAGAGCTGGAGTGTTTTCATTAAACCAGGGAGAGTTTCTATGTGCTTTAATTACTTTTGTTTTAAGGGGAGCCACTGCATCCAGAGCATCTCTCAAGATCATATTATAATGTGATGTCAGCTGATCTAAATTGTTTTCCATGTTTACATTCGGTGTTAACTAATCTAAATGGTTTTCCACAATTACACTTGATTTACTCAAAGTATCTATAAATTTTGAAGCAGAATTACAGTCCAGATGTTGCACTGTCTTTGTTATAATCTGTGAGTGTTTTGTAAATTTTGAATTTCAACTTTATAAATTATAATTAAATCTAATGTGTGGTTATAATTATGAGTGGGACCTTTGACAATCTGACAAAATCCTACTGACTTTAACAAATAAGTAAAACATATGCTAAAAGTGTCAGTTTCCACATTAATGTGTACATTAAAACCCCCCTTCAATACTACATGATTATCATTAATAGCCAAATCAGATAAAAGATTGCCAAATTCATTCATGAACACTGAATATGTCCTGGTGATCTGCAGACTAGCACTACAATTGTGTTGGAATCTGTTTTAGTATTTAAAATGAATGTTTCAAAGGATGTGAAGTAACCTACATTTTTAGAAGTGATTTGCATTTTGTTACAATGAATTATTCCAAGGCCTCCTCCTCGGCCAGAATCTCTAGACTTATAATGGAATGTGTATCTCTAGATGCTTCATCTAGGGGAACAGTGTCAAATTTACTAAGCCAGGTTTCAGTGAGAAGACACAGATCATATTTTGTACTTAATATAATATCATCTACCAAAACAGCTTTACTTCCAAGAGAGCGAATGTTCAATAAGCAGCATTTAAAACTGCACATTTCTTTCTGAACTGGTGGTATATTTTTTATTTTAATTTGAAATGAGTTTCTATTACAGGTGCCCCTGGTGAACGGTCTGGTTTTATCTCTTGGTCTAATTATACACCTTATTTTTTGGTTATCGAATAATTTTAGGTCTGCATCATGACTAAATTTACTGGATGCCCCATAATAGGGATTATGGGTAACAGCTTCAGGAAAGTAACAGGTGGGATAAACAACAGCCTGTGATTTAAGATCACATGACTGCAGCCTGGTTGGTGCTCTTATCAGTCAGCCAGGCAGTTTTTGCTGCCATATTTCAGGATAATACATAAGATCCCCTTCAGTTAGGATTAAGACCATCTCTTTTGAAAAATACAGGCCTTTCACAAAAATCATCCCAATTGTTCACAAACTTACTGACTTTGCATTACTGACAAAGTTATTTTGCTCTCATTTTTGCAGTGTTCAATGTAACTTAATATCTTAGACAATATTGCATCTTATATTAATGTTCAGTAATATTCACAGCACATCACTTTTTCCACATTTTGTTATGTTACAGCCTTTTTCCAAAATGGATTAAATTCATTTTTTCCTCAGAATTCTACACACAACACCCCATAATGGCAACGTGAAAAAAGTTTACTTAACTCATGCAAAATTGTGTTTAGCATGTTCAAGAGTAATCAGCTCTGTTAACCTAATAATATTACTATTATTAATGATACCTTCATCCAAGGTAACTTAAAAAATCTGACATACAATTGGTTACATTTCTTTTATTTTTCCAATTGGAGCACAGGCAGATGAAGTGACTTGCTCATGGTCACACAGTGTCAGTAGTAGATTTGAACCAACAGCCTTGGGGCATGAAGTCCTAGGTCTACAGCCTCAACCATTACCTGCCACTAATATTAATTAGCACTTATTAGCACTTAAAAAATATATTGCATACAGAGAAGCACTGTTATTTATATAGTATTTCTGCTACACATGATTAATTGACAGCACCATAAATTATATGAATTGTGTTAGCTAGTACTTGATAAAGTCTGAAAATGCTGCTAATATGTTTCTCCTTACTAATAAAACATATTTTTGATATTAGAATTGGAAATGGATTAGGGAACTTAGGCAAATTCTTTTTTACAATGTTCCAAACTTGTAAACAGAAAAATAAGTGAGTTCCATATTCCAACAAAGCTGATCAAAAGGTGAAAACAGATTATAACAGAAAAATTGAGATGTCTTGTGTCTTCTGAAAATTAAACCTTGTATAGCTGAGGGAGGGCTCAAATGCCAAATGATCATATAATTGTATAACAGACAGCAGTATCTTTTTTTAAAAGCAGGCCTATCCAAATGGTGGCCCACAGGCCACATGCGGCCCAGAAGCAACCTCCAAGTGGCCCATCCCAGAATGCAACTAAAATGATTGCAAATGCGACCAAAAATAGGCTTTGGCAATTATCATTTCTACTTAATTTGCCAGTTGCGAATGAAATCATTGAAACTTTAAACTAATTATGTTGTAACAGATGCAAAAGTATGGAGTAAGATTGCTGTCAAAAATAAATCGTAATAATTTAAGTCAAATTTACATTTCACACGTGTCAATTACACTTGTGCTTCTGAAAGTTACGCTTGCTTCTAAAAAATACACTTGTGCTTCTGAAAGATACACTTGCTTCTGAAAATTACGAGTACAATTCTCAGGTGTGAACAAACTGTCAAAAATATGTCATTGGACGCACAAGGCTTTCTTTATTGCAGAAGAAACAATCAATTTTTGTTACTACACCATATTTACAGGCTAAAGCTTTGGTTAGCAGTTCAGTTGCTGCCTCAGTATTGTGTATTTGTGATCTAACTGGAGGTTTTGGGGATTAGAGCTTTTCCTAGCAGCATTTAGTGAACATCAGTGGGGCCATCAGCCCAGGCTGTGACGCTAATCCATCACGGGGGTGCGTCATTGGACCCTCTATGCACTTCACCTGCAAGTGTTCGGGAGGTCTGGCCTAAACCCACAGAGATATGGGGAGAATGTTACCTTTTCATGTGAGCCTGAAGTTATTATATTACCAGTAAACCCCCGATTCTCTAAAGAATTGCAAATCCAACGATGGCAATCACTTTCTGTTCCCTCCGATCTTTGGAGGGATGAAAAATATGGAGGGTGGGAGCGTCTTGGGAAAGTTTTCATTTAATTAAATAAATATATTTGTACTAAAATTATCCAATTTATTAAAACTAAAATTGAAATTTAATTGTTATATCATTTAAGTCTAAAATGTCTTTGAGTTGTAGCACTCATAAGTAAAAAAAAAATATCGGCGTGCAAAGGTTTAAATTAAGTAAATTGGAAACAAAAAATTCATAAAATGGTAAATTCAAAATAGTTAATCAAAAATTTCCTTATAAACAGCATTTTTGGTAAAGATGGTTTCTGTCCTTGAATCAGTTCTCCCTGGTATGGAGTAGTTAAAACCTTCACTTTAACGTCACATGAACGCCGAAAAGGCAACATAAAGTTGTCCATGTCCAAATACAGACTTGAATAGGTAAATCCCTACTTTGTCCATGGTTTGTCCTTGGGATTTGTTGATCGTTATGGCAAATGAAGCCTTAATGGGAAATTGGCGTTGTTTAAGTTTTAAAGGTAATTCCAGGTCAGAACTTGTAAGGTCAATTCTGGGAATCAAAACAGCATTGTCAGTATGGGATCCCGTAAGCACTTGTGCCTCAATAAGATTTTCTCTCATGCTGTTCACGACCAATCGTGTACCGTTGCATAAACCTTGTTTGGTATTAAAGTTTCTTAATAGCATGACTATTGTCCCTACTTTAAGGTTAAGATTATGTTGTGGTAATCCAGCCGGGTTAATAGTGTTTAAATATTCTAATGGGAAATTAAGATGCTCACTTTCGTCTTCAGAATCAACACTGTCAGTACTTAGAAAAACTCGGGTTTCTCCAGGAAGCAGTCCAATCACATGGTTATTTATCCTTTCAACGTCAATATTCTTTGGACATAATATAGGTTGTGTTGTTTGGGTGCCACCTACTGACTCTGGGAAGCCGGTGGGTTTGACTCTGGGGCTCTGAGGCGCTGGTGCCACCTAGTTCCCTGATGGTGATGGCTTGCTTCTGGCCTCTGGCATCTGTGCATATATACAACTTTCGTTTAGTAATATAGATTTACACAACTTGTGCAAAGCAGTTACTTATTCAGCAGTAAGAGCCAGTCAAAATATTCTGCAGCATAAAAAGATATTAACATGCATCACTAAAATGGGCCCCTTATTTGAAAAAAAAAGATTTTTCCACACTTTCTACCTGATTGAATACAAAGGAGTTGCATCAACTTGGATTGACTTAATTTTTAAAGTTTTGTGACAAGACAGGTGCCTTTGTTGAATGGCAGTTCAGTTTTGCCCAGCTCAATGACAAACTTGGCACACTGTCATATCTAATGAGTAAGATGTTTAATGGGCATAGTAAAGCATTAGGTGATGTTGGACATCCTTCATTTTCATGGCTTTTGACAAGACAGCCTTTGTTATATTTGAGTTGGGTAAATGGATCAAATTGACAAGCAAAGTTGGTACATTCCCATATATAATGAACGAATTAGATGTTTAATAGGCACTGCAGAGGGTTACTGGAATTGGGTGACACTAGTTTTGAGAAATGAAAGATGCCTTTGTTAAGTTGCAGTTGAAATTTGGGTACAAATGGATTCCGAAATTTGTCATATTCCCATATATTTAAGGAACAGATTTCAAAGTGATGTTTGACTGGCATTACACAGGGTTGTATGCCATTGACCCACTCTAATTTTCAGAGAAAAGTGAATACCTTTGGTAAAGTGCAGTTGAGTTTTGCTCTCTAAGTTACATAGGTCAGACTGACTGGCAAAGTTGACAATGAAGAAAATTAATTGTGATGTTTAATGGGCACCGTAAAAGGTTAAATGGTGTTGGACCACCCTAGTTGTTGCTGTTCTGAGAAAGTGCAGATGCCTTTGTTAAGTTGCAGCTGAGTTTTGCATAGACTAATGTGAGTACCTGGCTCAAATTGATCTGCAAATTTGTCACATTCCCATTTTAAATGACTAGGATTAATTTTTATGTTTAACAGGCATTGTAGATGGTTGTGCAGTATTTTGCCACCCTTATTTTCATTGCTTTGTGACAAGATTCCTTTTTTATGTTGCAGTTGAGATTTGCCCAATGTCAGTTCATGGGTCAAATAGGCTGGGAAACTTGCCATATCAAATAAATAGGTTTCATAGTGATGCTGAGTTGCCATTGGAAAAAGTTAAATGGCACTGGACCACCCTAATTGTAATACTTTTGTGACAAGATGGATGCCTTTTAAAATTTCAATTTCTCCCTTAATTTTTCTTTTCCTTTCATTTGGAAGAATCTTTTAGCCCTGAAATTCATTATCTCCCACCATTCTCCTCTTGTTTTACACCCTACTTTTAGGGTTTTCCATTGTTGTATATTTCTTTTCAAACTCTGTTGTGATTTCTTTATCTTCTAGCAGGAGCACATTTATTTTCTAAATTCCTTTCACTCTATTACCTTTGCTTTCTCCATCATACCCTGTTAAAATAATACTGTGGTCGGAGAAGCAGGTCAGTTTAATTTGAAAACTTTTCACTGCGTATTTTGCGCTACTTAGAATGAAGTCAGTTCTTGACTTCCAGTTTCCTCCTGCCGCTCAATATGTACACCCTTCCTTTTCCTTTTCAATTTCTCTATAATTATCCTTTATTTGGTAATCTTTCATTACATTTATTACGATCCTAGAGGATGTATCCAATTTTCTTTTCTTCCTTACCTAAATTTAGTAGTTGAAGTCTTCAGCTATGACAGCTTCTTTTTTCTCATGTATCTCTGCCTTTAACCTTTGAAAGACTTCTGTTGTTTTGTTTGTGTGTGGAGGTGCCTTTATATTTACAATATTATGCCTTTCTCCATTTCATTCAAATGTTAGGGTGGCTAATCTTCCCTGGAGAATAATATCAACATTTATTACTTCAATGTTATTATTTTTAATTAAAAATCCTATCTTTGCACTTTTGCTTTCATTGGAGCCAGAAAAAAGGCTTTCCCTCCTTTACATCCTTCTTCTATTTTACGGTATGACCTTTGAAATGGAAGGTCACATTCCTGCATGCATTTAATGTCTGCTTGTATCTCTTGGAGGGCTATAAAAACAATTTTCCTTTTATTTTCCCTTTTAATGCGTCTAACGTTTATGGAAGCAATACTCGTGATACTTTCAATTTATTAAGTTACCTTCTTTCTCTCATCTTCTTCTGGCTTCTTCTTTTTATTTTTTTTGCTCTCTTGAGTGTGTGGTCTCTTCTTATGCTGTTCTTTCATTAGGGTGATTTTTGAAAAGGCGTCTACGGATTCATTCCTCACTTTCTTTTCTTTCCATCTGCTTGTTACTTTCCTGTACTATTTGGTACCAGTCCTTTATTTCTATGTTTTTTCCGACATTGTTGTGTAATGCTGTTATTAGTGGTGAACATGTTGGTCATCTTTTCCAATTCCATTTCGATTTTTCCGAAGCTGTCTTCTACTCTCTGTTGTCTCCTGCTCAAGAAGGTGATTTGGGACTTCAGTACTCTCTATTACTTATTTTATTTTTCCAGTACTGCTTATGGGAGTTTGAAAAAGCACTACACTATTTCTGCCTTCTTTGTCACTTTATCCCTCTTCCTCTTCTTCCTCTTCATCTCTTCTTTGTTTACTGTATCAATTTTATTGCATTTGTTTGTGTACAATAATGGGAAAAATTTGAAACTATGAGTGTTTTCGCCACACAAGTGACAAATTATCCTCCCCGACAATTTCTTACCACATGGAACAACTCTCCGCAGTTTTTAGATTTCCTTGTTTACATTCAGCCGCTACGTGCCCTTCTTGTTCACACTTTCTGCGCATTTTTGGATGTCCGCTATAGAATAATATCCCCCATATAGTGCCGATTTGCATAGTTGTCAGCAAGTGCTGTATATCTCCCTCCTCAAAACATTGAAAACAGTGCACAGGCTTGTTGGATTCTACGTTCTAATTTGAAATATTTCATATTTATATTGTCTACCCGCACAGAGACTTCTGGTCTTGAGTAAGTAAATGCTTTTTCTAAGTTCACATGTAGTACAGCTAGTAGAATATTTCTGTCTATTGTGTATTCAAAAACATCTCTCAAAAGTGCCTAGTTATTCATCAGTTTTTCTCCCCAGAATCACACATAGCATCTTCTGCTATTATTTATTTTTAGATTTTCTTCATTCTTTGAGTGATCATCCTGCTATATATTTTGTAATCCTGACATAGGGGGATTATTGGTCTCCAATTCTTAATGCCCTTCATATCATTCTTCTTAGTTATCAGAGTGATTCCTCTTTGTTTTCATGTTTGTTACAGACTCTTTCCTTTGCTGACTTCACAGTAAATGCCTAACTGCTCGAAGAATTTATATTAAACATTTGCTGGGAGCCCATCAACTCTGGGAAATTTGCTTTTTGGATATTGCATTAAGGACTAGTAAAGTGATGGGTTGTATTTCTTCTTTCTGTTGCATTGTATTGACTGTCCTTTTCATGGTTTTGACAATTTTTTTCCTTGCTTCTCTATTAATTTCTTTCTTTTCATGTAACTGCTTTTAAAAGATTTAAACTATTTTCTGCTTATTTCTTTCCTCAGTATGTATTTCCCCTGGTTTACAGTTAAGTGCTTTAATTTGTTTTTTTGATCTTTAATTTTTCAGTAGGTGCATACTGGTACTTTTATATGGGACTGATACAGTATAACAACTGAAAACACTGATCCAATAGAACAATAAGAAACAGAGTGGAGAAAATCCATGAATTCAGCCTTCCATAAGGTATGTCATAGGTATTAATGAGCTTTTGAAGCATGTTTTAGTCAGTGTAAAAGAAATCTCTGGTAAAATCATGGATAAGCCACATGGTACTGACCAGTACTACAGTATCAGTACTGATGGGGAGATCATCAAGTAAATACTGTCACACACGTGTGCATGTGGAACAGTTTACTGGTTCAAATAGTGTTATTCGTCAGCCAGACCGGGCGTTGGCACCCACACCTGATCCTCTCTCCTCTTATTCCTCAGCAATTTAGCCAAAGATTCTAACCGGCAGATAGTTAACATAAATTCTTCCCAGCTAACAGTGTATCATACTTTGAGAAATATAATGTGGGGAGGTTTTAAAGAGTGATAATATGATCAATACATGATAAAGAAAACACATAGCAGATATAACAAGGGGAAAAGGTAATAAAGGTTGAGTCAAAATGGAAAAGACCTTTGAAAGAAAGGACCAATTTTTTGTTAGGCTGAGATTGAAAATCTGGTCCGTAAAAAATTAAGGACTTCCTTATGTTTTACTGAGTAATTGTGAGCTCTAGCTTAACTTCTCTGGCATATGTACAGTCCTGGACATGGCACAACTATCTCTCTTTCTGTCTAAGAGCAGGGAGACCTGAAGACTTTCAATTTATCATGCCTACAGGACTAGACAATTCATCAGTGTCTAACCAACGTTATTTCTTATATATCACCTGTCTGTAGTGAAAACTATTATAAATACAGATATACTATAACTATTCACACATATTTTACATTTGGAGTACAGAGTTTCTCTGTGCCATTCATTTAGCAAGAATTGGGCATTGAACTATACAGCCTTATAGTTTAATGTCCATGGCCTTAGCCAGAAAGCTGCACCACCTGCCAAAAGATAACAACTATTGCTTTTTAGAATAGGAAACCCAGAGTATGGCCATCAGCATAAATATAGAAAAGTACTGTTTGAGTAAGTCAACAGGAGCTGAGAAGAATGAGAAAAGTCAAAGTTACAGCAGCTGTAGTACAGCTGATATGGATATTAAAATTAGCAAGCATGAGAACATTATATGAACTGGAGCAGTGTAAAGAAAGATATTCAATAAATGATGAGATAAAAGAAGAGTTGTGCATTCCAGTACAGAAAAAATATGGGCTGAGATAAAAACGTGTTACTAATATACATGAAGTACAATACTTAAATGTGGAAACATTGATTGAATCAGCTAAAAATGAAAAATTAAAGATAACATTTTAACACATCTTTCATGGCCAAGCACAGGATCAAACAAAAGCAGTCGTCATTTTTACATTAAAGGTCATTTTAACTTTAAATTTGACTAAAAAATATTCATGAAATAAATATAACAACATGTAATCATGATATTGTTAACGTGCTGCGTCTTTTGAGGCTTTGATACAAGATTTCTTCTTTGTGTTTAAAAGCTATGTGAGCTGAATCACCTTTAAATTCTGTCTGGCATATTCCCGGCTACTGCTTATTTTACACTGTTGCTTACACACGGTGTCTCCCTCCTTTATTCACGCATCACACATTACTGTCGTTCTCTGATACCAAAAATATTAATCACTACCCACTCAGACCATGGAGTTGTCGGTGTGTATTTAGTCCCTTTACAGGCCCCTCAAAGTAGGCTTCCCTCAGTCACTCTCCAGAAGGCTGGCTGGAAGCACGTGTAGTAGGCGTGGTCACAACCTCCACGTCGCTGAAGCCTGCTGCTATCCTATCAGCATTAACAGGTTCTGTTGTCTTTGTTGGGAGGCGGGTTTCTCCTGTTGTGATTGGATACAAGCGGGTTCAGGCTGGCGCGTGCGGGCGGAGAGATGCGCTTCTTCTTGCGCCTTTCTCGCAACCCGGAAGCGTCGTTTGTTAAAGGGCCGGAGATGGAATTTGGGGCGGTGGTGCTGTGGACGTAAAGAACAGTTCGGCACGGCAAGGCCAGCGTGTAAGTGTCCGTCGAGGGAGTCTGTACTCCTTTTATGTGTTTGTCTGTCTGTTTGCTTTCATGAGATTGGAAACAAGGAGGGGCCTCCGGGTTTTTGTTTTACTTAAAAGATAATTCGTCCATTCCTCAGTAGACCCCATCAAACCCTGACTTGGCATTTCATTACAGCCCTTCCCCCCAGTCTCAACGCCGTCTTATAAAAAGACTGTACTTCACAGTTTGGTTTAAGTCACCGGTTAAAGAAAAGTGTGTTACACGTAGGCACAAGCGTAGGGTGATACACTTATTAAAAAAAGAAGGCCAGGGTTACACAGAAACAGAGCACTGATTCAGGGGTGGCAAACCCAGTGAGCATGTTGTCCAAGTACGGAAAGCATTTTTTTTCTTTCAAATTTATTTTGACAAGAGTTTTTGATTGGAGTCCGAGCGCTCATTTGTTTAGTGCATTTTCACTTTGGCTTTTTAACAGAGATTAAAGAACCAAATAGTTTTCTCTGATAACTTTTTGTAGTTAATATAACATTTGAACATAAATATTTTATTAGTAGATAGCTACTTTATTAATCCCAAGGGGAAATTCACAGACATTCTAGAATCAAGACAGATTATATTTTGAATAAATGTACTTATAACCTATCATCTTCATATTCGTTTAACAAATTTAAATGTATAGACGGACTACAACATAAACAGGGCAAGTTTAATAAAAAATAATATTCGTTTTTACTAAGGATCAAACATCTATCAGAACCACTTATGATAGTTCATACTGTAATCTTAGTATCAAACTACATACAGTGAAAAAACGTTTAGATGTAAAGGGCTTGTTTATGGCATAGTTAATCATTTATGATCGTCAATAGTTATTACAAGCAAAATTTAAAAAGTGATACTAAGACATTGCCGGACTTACAGCCACTGTTACCAAAGCATTGTAGTGAAATGCTTCACGATAACTCATTGGTTAGGGCTGCTGACTCACAGATCCATCCCCCTGGGTTGTTCTGTGTATATGGTTGTAAGCTGTGTTGGGTTTTGCGTGGTGTATTTCTCTGGGTGCCCCAGATTTCCTGCCCATTCCAAAAGACTTGCATATTTGGTTTATTGGTAATCTTGTTTTGGAAATGTGAGTGTTTGCAGGTATGGATTCTACAGCTGTATGTGGTAACTTCTTGGCCAGCTTTGGTTCCTTTGTTGCTTACAATACTTCTAGTATAGGCTTCAGCCACAGTGACCTTGAATAAGATGAATTGGGGTTGAGTATGTTATTGTGTATGGTTAATGAGAAAACTCCACTAAAAGAGTCAGCAGTGCCAAATTTAACATGATGACATGTACCTATCCCAGTAGTACAGGATGCAAGGCAGAAAAAAATCCCACAATTGGTCACCAGCTGATTTCAAGGCAATGTTCACAGACACGTACACAAACTCACACAGTTTGGAATTGCTATTCAACCTAATCGGCGTGTCTTCAGGGATGTGGGAGAAAAACCAATACAGACAAAAGGAGAAAGTGAACTCCCCACACAAGTTGGTGTGGGATTCAAAAACTGAATGTTGAATCCACGAGGAAGCAATGTTATTGTCTGCATACACACAATCACTGTGACCTACCCTTCTCAGAAAGGAAATGTACAAGACTACTTGCACCATTAAGGGTTGAGTGAGATTCCTTCATAACTTTTTGGAAATGCTACTTGTGCATCCAAAATACGGATAACTTTAATATGAAGATTTATTTTTTGGTTCCAACTTTTTATTCTTGGCCTGATGGTTGGGCTGCTGTTCTCTCTTGTAGGTTTCCAAACATTGTCCCAATTTTTCCTCTTTAAAGGTTTTCACAATAGGCTCATAGACACCAGTGAAAATTGTTTCATCAGGGTTGTTTTCACATTTTTACTCTATTTACAGTGCATCCAGAAAGTATTCACAGCGCATCACTTTTTCCACATTTTGTTATGTTACAGCCTTATTCCAAAATGGATTAAATTCATTTTTTTCTCAGAATTCTACACACCACACCCCATAATGACAACGTGAAAAAAAGTTCACTTGAGGTTTTTGCAAATTTATTAAAAATAAAAAAAAAACTGAGAACTTACATGTACATAAGTATTCACAGCCTTTGCTCAATACTTTGTCGATGCACCTTTGGCAGCAATTACAGCCTCAAGTCTTTTTGAATATGATGCCACAAGCTTGGCACACCTATCCTTGGCCAGTTTCGCCCATTCGTCTTTGCACCACCTCTCAAGCTCCTTCAGGATGGATGGGAAGCGTTGGTGCACAGCCATTTTAAGATCTCTCCAGAGATGTTCAATCGGATTCAAGTCTGGGCTCTGGCTGGGCCACTCAAGGACATTCACAGAGATGTCCTGAAGCCACTCCTTTGATATCTTGGCTGTGTGCTTAGGGTCGTTGTCCTGCTGAAAGATGAACCGCCAACCCCAATCTGAGGTCAAGAGCACTCTGGAGCAGGTTTTCATTCAGGATGTCTCTGTACATTGCTAAAGTCATCTTTCCCTTTATCCTGACTATTCTCCTAGTTCCTGCTGCTGAAAAACATCCCCACAGCATGATGCTGCCACCACCATGCTTCAGTGTAGGGATGGTAATGGCCTGGTGGTGAGCGGTGCCTGGTTTCCTCCAAACGTGACGCCTGGCATTCACACCAAAGAGTTCAATGTTTGTCTCATCAGACCAGAGAATTTTGTTTCTCATGGTCCGAGAGTCCTTCAGGTGCCTTTTGGCAAACTCCAGGCGGGGTGCCATGTGCCTTTTGCTAAGGAGCGGCTTCCGTCTGGCCACTCTACCATACAGGCCTGATTGGTGGATTGCTGCAGAGATGGTTGTCCTTCTGGAAGGTTCTCCTCTCTCCACAGAGGACCCCTGGAGCTCTGACAGAGTGACTATCGGGTTCTTGGTCACCTCCTTGACTAAGGCCCTTCTCCCCCAATCGCTCAATTTAGATGGCCAGCCAGCACTAGGGAGAGTCCTGGTGGTTGCGAACTTCTTCCACTTTCGGATGATGGAGGCCACTGTGCTCATTGGGACCTTCAAAGCAGCAGAAATTTTTCTGTAACCTTCCCCAGATTTGTGCCTCAAGACAATCCTGTCTTGGAGGTCTACAGACAATTCCTTTGACTTCATGCTTGGTTTGTGCTCTGACATGAACTGTCAACTGTGGGACCTTATATAGACAGGTGTGTGCCTTTCCAAATCATGTCCAATCAACTGAATTTACCACAGGTGGACTCCAATTAAGCTGCAGAAACATCTCAAGGATGATCAGGGGAAACAGGATGCACCTGAGCTCAATTTTGAGCTTCATGGCAAAGGATGTGAATACTTATGTACATGTGATTTCTCAGTTTTAATATTTTTAATAAATTTGCAAAAACTTTAAGTAAACTTTTTTCACGTTGTCATTATGGGGTGTTGTGGGTAGAATTCTGAGGGGAAAAAAATGAATTTAATCCATTTTGGAATAAGAAAAACAAAATGTGGAGAAAGTGATGCGCTGTGAATACTTTATGGATGCACTGTATCTCATGTATTTGTTCAGCCACACACAAAATCACTTGCTCAAGAAAAAGATAATGTACAAAATAGTCGAAAATTGAAATTAAAACTAAAAAAATATGATAAGAATTGTAACTACTCTTTTAGTTTGCATTCACTGAAGGAGAAATAAAGCAGCATTGTTTGAAATTAGAAAAATGTCATCATATATTAAGTTCCCTAGCACATTTTCTGTGGTTTGCATGCATGGCACTTGCATTACCTCATATCACTTTTTAAAATAGTAATCATTTACAGTTTAAATTTACTACTTCTTGGTCCTAAAACTATTGCACTTTTCACCATTTTGCAAACAATTTTCAAAAGATTTGCATATTTGAAAATAATTCGGTAATGTTCTGTATCAGCATCCTTTCATCTGCAAATGCAGTGTTATGGATGGTTGTTTTTCAAACATTATTGACTTCTTTTGTGTGTGATAGCAGTCCAAGCAGTGCTTTAACCAGCAACAGAATAACCTAATTGCAGATTTGCTAAGTTGGGTTTGGTAACAGAGGTTGTCAGTGATGGTATGAGAAACATCACTGTCTCCATAGTTGATGTCCCTCTTTTTCAAACAACAGTTAATCACCGATAATTCATAATGCATTTGTATACACATTCTGCTATTTTACAGTTGTTTCCATCGGATTTGGAATGGGATTTTTATAGTCCTGATTGATTGTGTGTTATTTGATAATAAGTAAAAGTAAATTCAAGTTGCATATTTTGTTTAATCAGTAAAGAATGCTACATATGTCACAGTAAAAACATTCCACATCTGTACTCCACTTAACAAATGTTGAACATTTTATTTATTCTTTTTCTTGACTTGTACTGATTAACTCTCTGATTACCAAATTTTCATTTTAATATGCTTGTCAGCATATGGCGCATTGGCCTAGAAATATACTTCTACTCTATGGATGTTTGACAGACACTTTTGGTATTCTTTAATCATTCAGTATGTCATAATCTATAAACAACATCAGTTATGACTTTTTTTTGAAAGAAACTGTGGGGACCTCAGCTAGGTTTTTGCAGTTGGCGCTGATGATAGGTATGGATATTTAAACAACTTGTAACTTGAAGAGGAGTGCTGCTTAATGTTTGTATCCTCGTAAATGGACAGATTTCAGTTTGTGCAGTGCAGCTTCATATTGTAAAGAATTGATTGCTTAGTCAGTTAGAGTATTTCATATACAGACATTGCATTTAAAGCAGAAAGGCAGGTACCAATGAATTGTGTTTGTGTTTACTTAGTTACAAACTGGCAAACTAGAGATTATGACTTTGAATGCATGAGTGTAGTTGGTACCATATGTATTTGCATACATTCATAAAAAAGTGAATTAGTTTGTTTTTTTGTTTTTTCTTTCCAAAAATACCCAGGCTAGAAAGATCTTGAATATGGGAATACAGTACTGATGAACAGAAAATCCCTTCACTTGTGGAGAATGTTCTTCCATTTCTTTCCCTCTACATTTTCTAATCTGTTTAATCCAGTTCAGTGTCACACTATGTTCATAGCATTGGACTAATTGGAAGAGACATCCCTGGACTGTGCACCAGTCATTTACATGTAGGTTGAATCTGTTAATGCATACAGTATTTATAATTTAAAAAGTTACAAGACATCACAACATTGTTGGCAGACATGTGCCTTCCTCATGGCAACAGTACACATGCAAATGTATATTTTCAGTAGAATAATACATTGTGCCCAAAAGGCTGATAAGTTTTTGGAATTCTTTTACCAACATGACAATGAATTCAGTTCAGTACAGTGGCTTCCCTCGTTTCCAGATTTCTCTCCTTTGCTACTTGTGTAGGATAACATGAAACAAGCTGTTTGAACTAAGTGTTAATTGGCAAGTAATATTTGAAACAAAGGGATTTATTTCACAATATAAAATAGTTAATTTTAGAAATCTAAATAGACCTTCAGTGAAAAATGCAAAACTGGCAAATAGTTATCCTTGAACACGTACCTACATATTCTATGGTTGTTAGGGATGTCCAATGCACTTTCCTACCTTTCCACTTTGCTAATGTTGGTTATTAATGCCACCATTGTCAATTTATTAGATGGCTGAGTTTTAGTTCTTAGAGTTGTGCTTCAAAGTTTGTAAACCTTTTAGAATTTTCTATATTTCTGCATAAATATGACCTAATATATCATTAGATTTTCACTCAAGTCCTAAAAGTAGTTAAAGAGAAACCAGTTAAACAAATGAGACAAAAATATTATACTTAGTCATTTATTTATTAAGGAAAA
>JANRMT010062837.1:16286716-16303360 GCA_026402145.1 Polypterus bichir lapradei | reverse complement strand
CCCCCCCCCCTTTGCAGCAATAACTGCAACTAAACGTTTTCGGTAACTTTTGATCATTCCTGCTCACCGGCTTGGAGGAATTTTAGCCTATTCCTCCGTACAGAACAGCTTCAACTCTGGGATGTTGGTGGGTTTCCTCACGTTAACTGCTCGCTTCAGGTCCTTCCACAACATTTGGATTGGATTAAGGTCAGGACTTTGACTTGGCCATTCCATAACATTAACTTTATTCTTCTTTAACCATTCCTTGGTAGAACGACTTGTGTGCTTAGGGTCATTGTCTTGCTGCATGACTCACCTTTTCTTGAGATACAGTTCATGGACAGATGTCCTGACATTTTCCTTTAGAATTCTCTGATATAATTCAGAATTCATTGTTCCATCGATGAAGGGAAGCCGTCCTGGCCCAGATACAGCAAAACAGGCCCAAACCATGATGCTACCACCACCATGTTTCACAGGTGGGATAAGGTTCTTATGCTGTAATGCAGTGTTTTCCTTTCTCCAAACATAACGCTTTTCATTTAAACCAAAAAGTTCTATTTTGGTCTCATCCGTCCACAAAACATTCTTCCAATAGCCTTCTGGTTTGTATACGTGATCTTTAGCAAGCTGCAGACAAGCAGCAATTTTTTTTTTAGAGAGCAGTGGCTTTCTCCTTGCAAACCTGCAATGCACACCATTGTTGTTCAGTGTTCTTCTGATGGTGGACTCATGAACATGAACATTAGCCAATGTGAGAGAGGCCTTCAGTTGCTTAGAAGTTACCCTGGGGTCCTTTGTGACCTCGCCGACTATTACACACCTTGCTCTTGGAGTGATCATTGTTGGTTGACCACTCCTGGGGAGGATAACGATGGTCTTGAATTTCCTCGATTTGTACACAATCTGTCTAACTGTGGATTGGTGGAGTCCAAACTCTCTTTAGAGATGGTTTTGTAACCTTTTCCAACCTGATGAGCATCAACAACTCTTTTTCTGAGGTCCTCAGAAATTTCCTTTGTTCGTGCCATGATACACTTCCACAAACATATGTTGTGAAGAGCAGACTTTGATAGATCCCTGTTCTTTAAATAACACAGGGTGCCCACTTACACCTGATTGTCATCCCATTGATTGAAAACACCTGACTCTAATTTCACCTTCAAACTGCTAATCCTAGAGGTTCACATACTTTTGCCACTCACAGATATGTAGTATTCTATCATTTTCCTCAATAAATAAATGACCAAGTATAATATTTTTGTCTCATTTGTTTAACTGGGTTCTCTTTATCTACTTTTAGGACTTGAGTGAAAATCTGATGATGTTTTAGATAGATAGATACTTTATTAATCCCAAGGGGAAATTCACATAATCCAGCAGCAGCATACTGATACAAAAAAGAATATTAAATTAAAGAGTAATAAAAATGCAGGTAAAAAACAGACAATAACTTTGAATAATGTTAGCGTTTACCCCCCCCGGGTGGAATTGAAGAGTCGCATAGTGTGGGGGAGGAACGATCTCCTCAGTCTGTCAGTGCAGTAGGACAGTGACAGCAGTCTGTCGCTGAAGCTGCTCCTCTGCCTTGGGATGACACTGTTCAGTGGATGCAGTGGTTCACCAACTTTCAAGCACAACTGTAATTACCTATTTTCTTGTCTTGGCAATAAAAAGGCTCCAAGTGCATTTTAGCTTTTTCTCAGCAATACTGATTTCATTCCATCACAAGACCTTGCATAATTGGCAGGGACTGCAGCATTATATTAGGTAGTTGTGATCAATTAAAAACGTTGCTAGCAGTTTGTTTCATTTTAGACAACTAAGCAGAAGTACTGTTTGGTTGCTTTGGGCAACTGGGCATATTTTGACTTGTGACTGGGGATTTTATTTTTGATCAGGCAAGAGAGTAGGAACTTGTTTACTATCATGAATAATGGAGCCTTTAGGGTAAAGGGGGATGGGTGAAATAGTGTTGCATCTTGAATCCTCCTGAACAACATGTTTGGATATGTGTGTTATGTCTCCTTTTTGTATTCTGTCGCTTTCTCTTGTTTTTTCTCTCCCTCTCTGTTTCCCTGTTTTACTGTCTTTCAGCTTTGGAGTGCATCTCCACCAAATTAAATGCAAAGCCTACCAAGTCTGACTTCTCCATTAAGACCAGCATTCGCTGTGTCCAGTCAGGACTTTTCTGTAGGCATAAGGAACAAATGACAAGAGAGAATGGCCCCAGTATGCATCCACTCATAGCTAAATCAGCAAATCCCCACCAGCTGTTAGAAGGCCTGCTGAAAATGAATTGTACCCTGTGAGGGAGAGTAACGAGTGAGCTGGAGGAGGTCTATCACTGTGAGCTGCATTATTTATGTTGTGGTTAGTTGTTACAGATTAAAAACCACTGCTTGCTTAATATCCTATACAGATTTTTTACGTTTTCACCATCCCAGCTGGTGGATTGTAAAGGCCCATGAGACCATAGATGAAAAATGCAAACTGCACAAATGCTAAGTGAATGGAGTACTGGAAACATAAAGGGTTACAAATGATATAATGGAAGGAGATTGAATATATAATTGTGTATAATGTATTTGTCATGGTTATAAGTTCATCTGTGTCATGAAAATGGGTTAATGTAGTTCTTGGGCATGTGTTGAAAACACTTTGTAAGCCACTGATAATATTTTTATGGTACGTTTTCTTTGTTTTATGGCATACTAGCTATGCCTTTTAAACTACATTTTTACAGGCAATTTTTAGTTGGTATACAAGTGCTGAAATATAAAAATCATTTGATACATTTTAGGATTTTTAGAAGAAATTAACTCCTATAAAGTAGAATAAAAGTAGAAGTCACAGTTAAATTGTTTTAATTTGTAAAGTAAAATGTCCCATTTCTGAATTACTGTATATCAATATTCATTTTCAGTAAGTAATTATTTATTTTTTTAATTAAAATTTTTTTTAATTTGCAGGCGCATAATGTAAGGGCATCCACTGTACTTGTCACATATAAAATATTTATATGAACATAATCTCAATAATGAATTATTATAGTTCAGATCATACAATGGTAGTATTTCTTTGCCATGCTGTTAAATTAAGAAAAAAATGTGTAAAGAAAATTTCAATCTGTATTACTGAAGCTTTGACACAAAATTAACTCATTTTACTATTAAGATTATTGTTTATTATTCATACACTCCACTTCCCATTCAGTGTAGCATGGTGCATAGTAGTTTCAGCTTTAACCGCACAACTCTGGGGATTCTGCTTTAATTCTTGTTATATCCTACTTTCTATGCATAGTTTACACATTTATTGTGTGTTTCTGTTAGTTTAGAGTATTGTGCATGTATACAAATATAATGTGATTAAATAAAATTTTAACAAACAGACTCCATAAACAAACTATATTCATATATTTGTAAACTTTCTTATTTAAAACACAATAAAGAAGTAACATACATAAATGTATAGTGTTTGCGACTTTGATTGGATATGACAATGGTTTGATTTTGTATTAATCATTGACAATGTTAATGGCTACCATCCAACCTGGAAGTTTAGTTCTAACAAAACTGTCTCAGTAGTGTAATAGGAAGAGAAGGAGAAAAGCTATTTAACATATGATTACAATGCTTTTAACAATTAATTAAGGGCAATATTAGCAGCAACACAATTGATTTTGACAGGAATGTTTTATCTTAAAATAATTACTGTTTGGGGTTTATTTGAATGCTTCCAGTCTGTGTGACCAGTTTTAAAGTAATTCTGTGTTCATATTAAAGGAATACTCCACTCAAGAATAATGTGTGTGTAATTTTTTAAATATGTTACTTATCCCATGTAATTTGTAGTGGTGGTTGAGAAAAATGTTGTTTTTTTGTGGAGAAATTATATACATGTATTGAAGATCCAAACTCAACGGAACTCTGTGGTGACCGGTTCTGGAAAGCAGCAAATGATGTTAATAACATCAGTGGAAGAAGAAAAAAAATCATGTTCATTATCCATTTATATGGTTAAAATGTGCAAATCTGTCTCTGTGCCTCACTCATTGATCAAGAATCCTTTTTTCAATTCAAACGCGCAGTATTGTCGGAATTACATTTTTTCTGTTGATATTCAATACTGACTTTTCAAGAGGTAACTCTTAATAGTACACATTTTGATCATATATGTGGATTATGCAAAATAGTCTACATGAGATTTAACTTTCTTTTTTTCATGAATGCTTTTAATATTATTTGCTTTTTTCCAAAACTTGTCACTGCAGAGTTTCATTCAGTTTGAATCTTCAATATATAATTTCTCTGCAAAAAAAATGAGTAGTGGTAGCAGAGCATACAGTATAAAAATATAATTTTTGGGTGGAACATTCCTTTAATTTTGCAATTTTGTTAAGATGAAAATGTTAAGGTTACAGGACATAAAAATGTTCCAATGAAAGGTTTGATCTGTGTTGCTGATAATTCCTAAACTGTGTGAATACAGTGGTGTGAAAAACTATTTGCCCCCTTCCTGATTTCTTATTTTTTTTGCATGTTTGTCACACAAAATGTTTCTGATCATCAAACACATGTAACCATTAGTCAAATATAACACAAGTAAACACAAAATGCAGTTTTTAAATGATGGTTTTTATTATTTAGGGAGAAAAAAAATCCAAACCTACATGGCCCTGTGTGAAAAAGTAATTGCCCCCTTGTTAAAAAATAACCTAACTGTGGTGTATCACACCTGAGTTCAATTTCCGTAGCCACCCCCAGGCCTGATTACTGCCACACCTGTTTCAATCAAGAAATCACTTAAATAGGATCTGCCTGACTCAGAGAAGTAGACCAAAGGCACCTCAAAAGCTAGACATCATGCCAAGATCCAAAGAAATTCAGGAACAAATGAGAACAGAAGTAATTGAGATCTATCAGTCTGGTAAAGGTTATAAAGCCATTTCTAAAGCTTTGGGACTCCAGCGAACCACAGTGAGAGCCATTATCCACAAATGGCAAAAACATGGAACAGTGGTGAACCTTCCCAGGAGTGGCCGGCCGACCAAAATTATCCCAAGAGCGCAGAGACGACTCATCCGAGAGGTCACAAAAGACCCCAGGACAACGTCTAAAGAACTGCAGGCCTCACTTGCCTCAATTAAGGTCAGTGTTCACGACTCCACCATAAGAAAGAGACTGGGCAAAAACGGCCTGCATGGCAGATTTCCAAGACACAAACCACTGTTAAGCAAAAAGAACATTAGGGCTCGTCTCAATTTTGCTAAGAAACATCTCAATGATTGCCAAGACTTTTGGGAAAATACCTTGTGGACTGATGAGACAAAAGTTGAACTTTTTGGAAGGCAAATGTCCCGTTACATCTGGCGTAAAAGGAACACAGCATTTCAGAAAAAGAACATCATACCAACAGTAAAATATGGTGGTGGTAGTGTGATGGTCTGGGGTTGTTTTGCTGCTTCAGGACCTGGAAGGCTTGCTGTGATAGATGGAACCATGAATTCTACTGTCTACCAAAAAATCCTGAAGGAGAATGTCCGGCCATCTGTTCATCAACTCAAGCTGAAGCAATCTTGGGTGCTGCAACAGGACAATGACCCAAAACACACCAGCAAATCCACCTCTGAATGGCTGAAGAAAAACAAAATGAAGACTTTGGAGTGGCCTAGTCAAATTCCTGACCTGAATCCAATTGAGATGCTATGGCATGACCTTAAAAAGGCAGTTCATGCTAGAAAACCCTCAAATAAAGCTGAATTACAACAATTCTGCAAAGATGAGTGGGCCAAAATTCCTCCAGAGCGCTGTAAAAGACTCATTGCAAGTTATCGCAAACGCTTGATTGCAGTTATTGCTGCTAAGGGTGGCCCAACCAGTTATTAGGTTCAGGGGGCAATTACTTTTTCACACAGGGCCATGTAGGTTTGGATTTTTTTTTCTCCCTAAATAATAAAAACCATCATTTAAAAACTGCATTTTGTGTTTACTTGTGTTATATTTGACTAATGGTTAAATGTGTTTG
Organism: Polypterus bichir lapradei; assembly: GCA_026402145.1. Classification (NCBI taxonomy): domain Eukaryota; kingdom Metazoa; phylum Chordata; class Cladistia; order Polypteriformes; family Polypteridae; genus Polypterus; species Polypterus bichir. Next base: position 16,297,348 of record JANRMT010062837.1, on the reverse strand, counting down.
ATGATCAGAAACATTTTGTGTGACAAACATGCAAAAGAATAAGAAATCAGGAAGGGAGCAAATAGTTTTTCACACCACTGTATATATGAATTGAAATTCAAACTCTCCAGACTCAGTTGCCAGTATTAACATAAGCAGAATTAGCAATTTTGAAAAGGACTGTTTCTGTTATTTCCTTTCACCATGGTTTTACCTCACAAAAACTGTTAATGTATGATATAACAGATAAAATATTATTCTGTTTGATAAATCCAGCCTCATGTCATCGTATAAGTAAAGGTAACATTTACTTTCTGTATAACATTACTAAAGGCAACATACTGGCAAAAACAGAACTGGTCTCATCATAGAACACTGAAGAACATTATGTACACTATGTATGAAGTAAACCGTCTAAGAACAGTGATGGCTCTTTTGCACAATTCTTTCTTTATTTCCTTTTTTTCACTTTGTAGTTCCTGGCTTTTTGCTTCTGTTTATCCTTGTGCATGATTTGATTTTGATGCTTTCTCTCTCTCTCTCTCTCGTTATGATCTGTTGTCTATTTTAATTACTTCTGTCCTGGCCATTCCATTTAACTTGGTTGCATCACTTTGCTACTTTAACAACTTGGTAACATCCCAGGATTATCTTAATATCTAGGTTTAACAGGTGCTGCTATTTTGTGTAACTGTCATTCTGTGTGATTACTAGGCATGTGATCTGTGACATCATGGTTGACATAATATTAGAAACCATCCTAAATATTAAGTTAACATCAAAACTTTGTGAAAACTGTTGAAATGAAGTCAAGACTCTGGACCAATGAATGAGTGGAAGTAGTGGGTCTTCGATTCAAAAGTTCAATTCCATGTGAAGGGACTGCCTGCTCATGGACTAAATTTTATGACAAGGGCTTCCCTCTCCACTGCTGCATACCTGGTCTCCTGATGCAAAGGTTTCCAGCTCAGGTACATAATTGGGTGTTCAACACCATCGATGCTCTGGCTAAGCACAGCTCCCAGGCTGTCCGAAGCATCCGTATGGAGAATGAAAGGCAGAGAAAAAATCAGGCACTTTCAGTATCGGTGCTGAAGTAAGGGCCTGCTTTAAGTCACAAAATGCAGCGTCAGTCTTATCAGTCCATACCACATTGTTAGGAGCCCTCTTCTTTGTTAAATCAGACAAGGGGGCCGCTTTCACCGAAAACCGAGGTACAAACCGGCGGTAGTACCTGGATAATCTGAGAAATGTTTGGACTTGCCGTTTAGTTCGTGGACAGGACCATTTCAAAATGACTTTTACCTTTGAACACTGTGGTCTTACGGTACCCCGACTTGCGAGGTAGCCCAAATATTTAGCTTCTTTCAGTCCAAAGAAACATTTCTTTGGATTGATTTAAAATCCAGCCTCTCCTAGTGTCCACAATACCGCTTTGACCTGCCATACGTGTTCCTTCCATGTGCTGGAGTAAATGACAATGTCATCAAGGTGGGCAGCATTGTACGCATTATGGGGTCGGAGCACTTTATCCACCAGACGTTGGAAGATTGCAAGGCTGCCCTGGATGTTTCGAGGAGTCTTTGTGTGGAATGAAGTGTTTTTGAAGTCTCTCCAGACCGGCTAGGTGAATTCTTTTGGAAATGTTTGTAATAATAGGAAGCAGGCTACATGTTGCACTATTTGAAAATTTGTCAGCTCAAATGCCGTAATGATTGAGCGACTTGTTCCAGGGTTGACTGCTCAGGGTTGAATTTCCATTGTTTAATTTTTTCCATTTTCTGGCCTGGGGATTACTCACATTTGGCTGGGATCTTGACCCCAATGGGGCGAGCAGCTGTCTCCTCTGAGAGAGCATAATAAGCCCCTTTCGTTTTCACCAAAGGAACCAGCCCACTCCTGTGTGTCTCTTTCACACTCTCCTTTTATTTTTTTAGCCCGGTTATAGTTATCAGAAGCCAAGCCTGCACCAGGTCATTTTAGACCACGGGATGAACCCCCCCACTCAGAAACTCGGCTCTGGTACTCTCCCACCTGGCTGATGTTCAGGGCCTGTCCCAGTTTCTTCTGGGCTCTGGAAATCCTGCTGGCTACGCCACTGTCAGAATAATGAGACAAAGCCATTATGAAGGTTTGGGGCAGCCATCTGTATAATGTGCCCTGGCTGCAAAAGGTCTTGAATAATTGTGATATGTTCATAAGTCGGAGTCCAAAACAGAACTGAAGACTTAGAGCTAAGATGGCGGCTGCAAAGTGCGGTTAAGTAAGTGCCGTCCTCTCTAGGGCCGGAGCCGGAAGTGCCGTCCTCTCTAGGGCCGGAGCCGGAAGTGCCGTCCTCTCTAGGGCCGGAGCCGGAAGTGCCGTCCTCTCTAGGGCCGGAGCCGGAAGTGCCGTCCTCTCTTGTGACATCATCAATGACACCGGGACCTGGCGGGATTTACCGAGAGCTGTCTGCAAGGAATCGAGAGACATAGTCAGTGCACCCCGCCTGCCCTGGTCTGTCGTGGAATTAGCATTACTTAGGGCCTTTAGCTGTCTCCTACTCACATGTGTGTGACACATATAGGCTATAAAAAAATAATTTTTGGGTAGAACATTTTATTTTCTTTTTAAGAATTATATTTTCAGCATGACTTTGGCAAAAAATGTGATTGTATAACACCAAATAAGAAAATTGGCCTTTTTGGCCTATTCAGTTGTTTGATATGCTAAGCTGGGAATAGCAGTGTGGTAACAACTTTCTTGCAGTGTTTGGGGCACATTAACAATGCCTTGTTGTGATCCTAGGAGGCTCTGACCCTTACCTTATCTCAGAAAAGTTAACGGGTCCTCTTTAGAATGACTTTCAACTGATACCAGTGAAATTTTATTATACTCGATACCTTTTGGTACCACAGAAAAAACAGAAATCTCATTCAACTGCCTCTTATTAATTGTGCACCCATTTTTAAAGTCAATATTGTGTTTATTTGTAATAGAATAAAAAATATAGAAATACTGATACATTGACGTTTGTCTGACTGACGCCTTTATACAAAGTAGCTTGCAACTTTTCAGATACAATTCATAACATTTCTTTTGTTTTTCCATTTGGAATACAGGTAGGTAAAGTGGCTTGCTCAGGGTCACACAGTGTCAGTAGCAGGCTTTGAAGTCCAAAGTGTTAACCACTATGCAGAACTGCTTGCCAAACAATATGCCACGCTAATGACAGCTTTAAAATACTGGTATATTCATCAAGAAGTTAGTCAACTATCATTTAAGTAAACTGCTGTTGGCAGTTGTAAATATCAAAATACAATGCAGGGCTTGAATTTTAATGTTTGATAGATATAGGAATCCCTCTAGTGCCGGGGTTCTCAAACTTGGTCCTGGGGGACCTCTGTGGTTGCAGGTTTTTGTTCCAACCAGCCTCTGTTTTTAATTGGACTCCTGGGCTAATTAAGTGAACTGTTGTTTCCCAGGTTCCCTGTTTTGGGAACAATATACAAATCAGAAAACTAAGGTTGGTTAAAAAAAAAAAAAGTATTAAAATGTACTAAGCAGTTATGTATTTTTTTTCTTTTTAACAGTATTATCATCTTGATTGTCATTCTACTTTTCTAGGTGTTCTAATTGTTTAATTAATCCGTTATTTAGTACTTTTTGGGGCTGATGCTAAAGTAGTTGCAGTCTTTCACAATTGAGTGTTGTTTGCTTGGGTTTCTGCTCTACTTGTTTTTAATTGTCCTTATTGAGATTCAATGAAGGGAACAAACTGCACAGAGAAAGGGCATATATATTAAAAAGAGAGTTAAGCATTTAAATCCATAGCAAAAACAGAAATATTTCTAAGTTTCTTATAAATGTAAAAATCATGCTGTTGTGCTTTTCTGAATGTAGAATAAAATATAAATAAAACCAGCTAATTAAATGAGATCAGTGCTATCAGGTGTTGTCACTGATTAGGAATCTGGTTGGAACAAAAACCTGCAGCCACAGGGGTCCCCCAGGACCGAGTTTGAGAACCCCTGCTCTAGTGTAACAACAAATGAAGGAATTTCAGCATGGGGTTTAAAAAGGATGATCTTATCATGGACTATTTGATTGATCTCGCCATGTGTGCATTCCAAATGTGTTCTCTGACATTTGCTCCCTATTAACTGAAAAATACTGTTTACTAAACATAAACATTTAAACATTTTTATATCTGTACTGTTAAATCAGTGAATTCCAAGATAATTCAGGATATTTTAATTTAAACAAATTCTTAAATCTGCTTTTGTAAAAACATGGTTTTAAAATCTGGTTTGTCAGATAATTCCTCTGTTAGGTTTGTAACATTTAATATCATGAGATTTATATTTGCATCATTAAAAACTTACTAAACGGTAATTGACGAGTCAAACTGATTCAATTTTCAAATGTCACAATGTTTCAAATTCTGGAGCTGTAAGTTTCCAAATTTGTCTTTTTTTTTTTTTTTTTTTTTTTAAACACATTTGTCTGAACTTTATTTCCTCAATGAAATCAATCCCATCAGCTTTACATTAATCCATTGTTTTACAACTCTTGTTAAAATAGCCTTATTGTACTGTTTTAAAAATATCTTAAATTAGTGATGTGGCTTTTCTATTGCTTAACCTGTGTACAAAGCCAGAATATTAACAGGACCTGCTGTTTTACTGGTATACTGCATGACACTTGCCAACGTACCTTTTAAATATATGTGCCTTCATTATGTTTGTCACAATTTAAGTATTAAAAGAATATGAATTAGACTGACTTCAAAAACCAGATTAATGACCTGTTGACAGTTGCATATCTATATTTAGCAACAAAGTATGTTGTTTTGCCTGCTAACTGGCATAATCACAGTCAGTTTGCCTTTTGAAGAAGTAAATAAATTTTATTTTGGTAGTAAAAAATGGAGCGGTTCATTTTTATCATCTCTGTAGGCAAGCCACATAGCCACTTCATCTGACGTTTGCCTTAATTTTTACTTTCTTCAGCTGCTGTTAGCAATGCTAGAATGCAGTATTATATTCATATGAATGCATAGTGTATGTGGTGTTTCCTCCCACAAGTGTGAACTGTATAAACCGCTTAGAAAATGGATTGATGCTTAAAGGTACATCTGTGGAATTGTTCAACGGAACCGGAGATTGAATATGAAGTTTCCGTTCCTTTATAGTGACTTTGTAGGACACAGTATTAAAAAGTGATTCAACACACCATGGGTTTGTTACCTGTTACAATTTCGTGACCCTAAAAGTAGAACATTTACATGTCACAAAGCACATGAGTCTATGTATGAATTAAGTTTGCAATGGGATAAAAGTGTTAATAACAAAAGAATGTGTGGCGTGTTTTGGCATTTTTTTTTTTAATTAGCACAATTCCTGCAGGCACTTTCTGGTGATTGGAAGACAAAGTATTTCTAGACATCTGCTGTTTTTCTTTTCTTTTTTTTTCTTTATGTTATGGTGTATCTTCACCATAGGGAGTAATTTTTATATTTAGTTCTTATTCACATTTTTCTCATGCATTACTGTGCCTTCTGCAGTAATTTGACTACTAGCAGCCACACAAGGGTGGAGCTGCCTGTCATTTCTTTAGTACTGATACTGTAAATGTTTGGAAACTTTGGTATTGACTAGTACCAAAAATATCGGTTCTTTTAACATCCCTAATTGAGATAGTGTATTTCTGACAAATTTCTCTCAAAACATTGTATGCATTTCTTTGGTTAGGATACTATTTCTTTTCAATATTTTTCAGTTCAACCAGTGAATTTAAATTGTACCACTATATGTAAAAGTAGATATGACTGTCCATCAGTTTCTCATTTACACCTTACAACCAATACTTCCAGAATACGTTGGAACTCTATTGAGGCTGGGTACTAAATAAATATCCATCCATCATCCAACCTGCTATATCCTAACTACAGGGTCATGGGGGGTCTATTGGAGCCAATCCCAGCCAACACTGGGCACAAGGCGAGAAACAAACCCCGGGCAGGGCGCCAGCCCACCGCAGGGTGTACACACACACACACCAAGCACACACTAGGGACAATTTAGAATTGCCATTGCACCTAACCTGCATGTCTTTGTACCCGGAGGAAACCCACGCAGACATGGGGAGAACATGCAAACTCCATGCAGGGAGGACCCGGGAAGCGAACCCGGGTCTCCTAACTGTGAGGCAGCAGCGCTACCCACTGCGCCACTGTGCTGCCCCACTAAATAAAAATGAGTGAGAAAATAAATGTGCTAATGTCTAATTGATGACCATATTGAGAAAGTAAAAGGTAAAATATTTAAGAATAGTACATGGGTACTGTCTTGATAAAATGGACAATTATCAGAAATCCTGTAAAATCCTGTAAGATATTTCTTTTTAATGAAACAACTCTGTTTTTACACTGCCTGTTGAACTGTTGCAAACTCATATCAATTGCTAATAAATGTGGCTATATCTAGGTAAGTCACTTTAACAAGCAACAAATTTGTGCCTAGCTACATTTAAGTTTTTGACAATTGTTTTTGGGTATCTTTCTGCAACATTGTAGGTAGTTCTTCTACAAAATTAATTTTATTACTTTTAATTACTACTTAATTTCTTGCTCTGAATAAGTTTAGAGTTTTTGACCTGTTTATATACTCATAGTGTAATGCTGTTGAATCTGGTAAGCTGTGGTGAAAGAGTGGGAGTAAAAGTGCCTTCTGTCTCTCCATGTGTAATTTTTAAACTTTCAACACACTGGCAAATCAAAGAACTGCCCCTATCAAATTAACTTTTTGCTTTTTTGACAGTTGCAAATACTCTTAGACTCATCTGAATTCTAGCACAGACTCACTTCGCCTGGTTTTTAATTCTAGGCAACCTCTTTGTATTGTCAGCTGGCACAGTGGATTGTGAGCAACTGCAAAGACGTTGCTAAAAATATAGCAGGTGATGTGCACATTTTGTGGAACCTGGAAAATAAACTGTTTTCTAGGATACAGAAGTACTGCTTTCAATATCAAAATCCAGAGGACTAAACAAAGTTAAAACAAGGATTGCCTGGAATCATTACCAAAACTACAATAATATCAGCAGACTCAAAAGTGTAAAACTGGAACCAAATTGTGATTTGTTAAGTAGAATGCCTAATGCTAAGAATATGAGACTTAACATTAAGGTTTAAATTGGTAATCTTGGGCAGGCCGCTGAAATGTTGTAATGAGTTTTATAGCTTAGCCGATATGACTGTCATGATTTGACCTATGTTTCAATTTTTTTTTTGCCTTCTCCTGTTGCACCATATTGTTTTTATTATGGGCATTGGTATTTTGTGACTCGTGTTTGCTTGGTTGTCAGGTGGTTGCTATGCAGAGATCACTAGGAGTACGCAGGGTGTGACATCTGCCACTATTGATGAAATAGTATAACGGTCATAGTGTAAAGGTCTGCATTGTCTATTTCCTGGCTTAGCATTTTGTTAGTGTTTGCTTGAATAAATTCCCTATTTGGCTACAAACCCTTTTCTGTTCCAGATCAAGATTTACATATTTTAGTCTTTTGCTGTTTTATTTGAATTATTCTGGCATCTGATTGCCTTGTCTCATTTATTAGCTACTATTCCTGTCTAACAGGCTGGGATTTAAATAACAAAGCTCAGGATAACTGTTTTTGACTTTTGCTTGCTTGCCCCTGACTTCGCTTAATCTTCTGACTCCAATTTCAAGTTTAACTGAACAGTCAGTACAGCTACATGATACATAATGCCTTTTACACTGCATTCCTTAGCAATAATGCAGTTCGACCTAGCAACTAGCCAACAAAATGCTGTGACTCTAAAATGGTAGTGTGACACACTTAAAATAAAAAATACTACTGTAGATCCCTGAATATAAGGCGACCCCCTTTTCTACCTACTAAATTACAGGTATTTGCCGATGACCAGTATTTAAGCCGACTCCCTTCTCCAAGCAAAATTTTCTAAATTTACTTAAAAGTGTCTCTTCAGGTATATTTATCATGTTTATCGACGAGAATTTGAGACTGTCAGCATTTTTGATGGAAACCAGGAAGTGATTGCGGAGAAGTTTGGTAAAATGAAACCTTTGTGTTGAAACTATATACGCAAATACGGTACATCGGCGGGAGGATTTCCGGAGACTCGTTATAAATTTGATTAACTTAAATACGCAATACAGTGGACCCTTGACTTAGGAACTTAATTCGTTCGCGAGGGCTGGTTGTAACTCAAGTTGGTTGTAAGTCAAGACTATTTGTCCCATAAGAAATAATGGAAATATGCATTCCGAACAAAAGGGTTGTATAATGTGCATAATTTACCAAAACACCAATAATTTTTATAATGTGCTATCCAAAAAGTTATAAAAAGTGCCTAGCCTACCAGAAATAGGCTAGATTAAGCTAGGAGCATGGTCGCAGCGGCTCAGGGCTCTCCTTTTCAGTGCACTTTTTTGTTGTTTTTGTACTTTTTTTTTTTTTTTTTTTTTTTGCTTGTTTGTGCACGATTGGTTCGGCGAAAATCCGCTACACCCATCAGAACCTTATAGACATCGGTGTCCAGAGCCAGACATCTGTTTCGAGTGTTTTTCATCACACGCATAACATCCCAGACAACATAGCGAGACCAGCCGGCTGTCCGTGGATTGTTGTCGGGTCTAGGAGATGACGCAGACGGAGGAGAGAAAGGAAGCAGAAGCGGGGCTGCAGATCCGGTGTTATGCTAAGGCTAAAGAAACAACCATACAAGCCCTTTACAGAACTTTTTTTTTTTTTTTGCAACTTCTTTGCATCTTTTCGCACGATTTGTTTATTTACTTGTTGTGTTCTACACACATGTCTGCACTGAAGGAGCTGCTTTTAATCTCATTCTACATGTGTATAGTGCCAATAAAAGGCATTCTATTCTATTCTAGAAACAACAATTTCAAATTGTACTAACCATTTAATTTGACATCTTTGGGCTGCAGGAAGGGAGGAGGAGGAGAATGAAACGGAAGGTGGTTATTGTTTAGAAGGAGCCTCCTTATGCAAATCTTTTCTTTTTAAAATTGTCGAGATGGTGGATTTCGACATGCTGTACATATTAGCGAGATCGGTCACACGAACAGCACTCTCATATTTCCACACAATTTCCATCTTCGTTTCGATTGTGATCGCTTTCGTTACCTTCTCTTCCTTCTTTGGCAATTATGTGTCTTGCTTGCATGGTCTTAGTGAATCTATACTAATAAACGGCAAAGCCCTCACTCACCGACTCACTGACTGACTGACTGACTGACTCATCACTAATTCTCCAACTTCCCGTGTAGGTAGAAGGCTGAAATTTGGCAGGCTTATTCCTTACAGCTCACTTACAAAAGTTAAGCAGGTTTCATTTCGAAATTCTACACGTAACGGTCATAACGGTCGATAACGGTCGACAACGTCCGCCATGTTGAACTTTCTTATTTATGGCACCATCTTCACGAAATTTGGTAGGCGGCTTCCCTGCGCTAACCAAAACCGATGTATGTACTTATTTCGATGGTATGACGCCATTGTCGGCCGCCATTTTGAACTTTCCAACGTCACTAATTTTCCAACTTCCCGTGTAGGTAGAAGGCTGACCCCATCTTCACGAAATTTGGTAGGTGGCTTCCCTGCGCTAACCAAAATCGATGTACGTACTTATTTCGGTGGTATGACGCCACTGTCGGCCGCCATATTGAATTTTCCAAACATCACTAATTCTCCAACTTCCCGTGTAGGTAGAAGGCTGAAATTTGGCTGGCTCATTCCTTACACCTTACTTACAAAAGTTAAGCAGGTTTCATTTCGAAATTCTATGCGTAACAGTCATAACGGTCAACAATGTCCGCCATGTTGAACTTTCTTATTCATGGCCCCAACTTCACGAAATTTGGTAGGCGGCTTCCCTGCGCTAACCGAAACCAATGTACATACTTATTTTGGTGGTATGACACCACTGTCAGCCGCCATTTTGAACTTTCCAACGTCACTAATTCTCCAACTTCCCATGTAGGTAGAAGGCTGAAATTTGGCAGGCTCATTCCTTACAGCTTACTTACAAAAGTTAAACAGGTTTCATTTCGAAATTCTACACGTAACGGTCATAACGGTCGATAACGGTCGACAACGTCCGCCATGTTGAATTTTCTTATTTATGGCCCCATCTTCACGAAATTTGGTAGGCGGATTCCCTGCACTAACCGAAACCGATGTATGTACTTATTTCGATGGTATGACGCCACCGTCGGCTGCCATATTGAACTTTCCAATGTCACTAATTTTCACAATGTCCGCCATGTTGAACTTTCTTATTTATGGCCCCATCTTCACGAAATTTGGTAGGTGGCTTCCCTGCGCTAACCAAAACCGATGTACGTACTTATTTCAGTGGTATGATGCCACTGTCGGCCGCCATATTGAAGTTTCCAACGTCACTAATTCTCCAACTTCCCGTGTAGGTAGAAGGCTGAAATTTGGCAGGCTCATTCCTTACAGCTTACTTACAAAAGTTAAGCAGGTTTCATTTCAAAATTCTACGCGTAACGGTCAACAACGTCCGCCATGTTGAACTTTCTTATTCATAGGTAGAAGGCTGAAATTTGGTACTTATTTCGGTGATATGATGCCACTGTCGGC
>JANRMT010062837.1:16259770-16271716 GCA_026402145.1 Polypterus bichir lapradei | reverse complement strand
ATTAACAATCATGTTACGTTATTTTTTAAATTTTTCCTTTTCTTTTTCATACCTTCTTTAACACACTACTTCTCCGCTGCGAAGCGCGGGTATTCTGCTAGTGATATTCTAATTTTATGACCAGCACCTGTACCTGTACTGGTGGTAAAAAAAGTCATCCCTTGTATTTTATCATAGATTCATCCACAGACAAATCATGGCCAGGCTGATAAAATTGTTTTATATGTTGGCTCCACAATGTCAAGCAGGGGCTGAACTTTATACATGGGGTTATAGACTGGCTCAGCCTTTGGGATTTGCTTCTGTATCACAGAAGTGAATAAAACTTTGCAGGAGCACGAACCTATCATGCGGCATAAGCTGTCCAAAGCCACCAGGACAGGTGGATTGACACATAATTTGGAATCTGTTTAATCATTACAGAGAGGCTTGGGCAGATTTGTTGCAGATGAAATTTAATGTACGAAAGTAGTAAAAATGTTAGTTTTGAATACACGAGAGGTTTTAAAGTTGAAAGTACACCTTATGTGAAGGACTTAGGAGTCATAGTGGACTTGACTCTGTTAACTGCCAGACAGTATTCAGAAGCCTTTAAGGAGGGTAACAGAATATTAGGTTATGTAGCATGATGTGTAGAGTGGAAGTCCAAGGATGTTATGGTTAAGCTTTGTAACGCATTGGTAAGGCCTCATCTGGAGTGCTGTGTATAGTTTTGGTCTCCAGGCTACAAAAACATCATCATAGTGCAGGAAAAAAGTCCAGAGAAGAGCAACTACACTGATTACAGGCCTACAGAGGATGAATTATGAGGAAAGATTAAAAGATATGAGCCCTTTCAGTTTATGCAAAAGAAGATTAAGAGGAGACATGGTTGGTGTTTAAAATCATGAAGGGAATTAGTACAGTGGATCAAGAGTGTTATTTTAAAATGAGTTCATCAAGAACACGAGGAGACAATTGGAAGCTTGTTAAGGGTGAATTTCAAAAGTAGATTTAATGTTATTGTAGAAGAATTAAGTGGATTGTACTGGCAAGCCTTGTTTGGTTGAATGGCCTATTTTTGTCTAGACTGTCTAATGTTCTAATATGATAAATTACTTCTCTGGTAATATCTTTTTGTTGCTTCCTAATAGAATTCCAACAAATTAATGAAACATGATCTTGCCCGTGGGAACATATGCTGTTTACCAATATACCTATGATCCTTTTACTTTTCTTTATTAATTCACTGAAGGTGGTATTAGTAGAAAATGTTCTCTAAAATAGTGATAACACGGATTATTTTTGAGTACCTTTGTCTCACTGATTAGTCATTGTAAATAGAAAATAGCCAGTAGACAAATTCTTGTTGAAACTTGATTGGCTTACCATTTTTGATTAACTGTTTGATTTTATAAAAAAAAATTTGCATTGCTTTCTAAAGCCCAATTTATTTGGTGATGGATGCTCTTAGTATCGCTGAAACTTTCAATAAATAATATATTCTTGTAATTACCAGATAGATTCTTTAGTACACATGTAATTAATCTTTGTGATTATTCTGACATAAGTTCAACCTTTCATTGCTTTTACTTGCAGAAGAAGAAAAAGCATTACATAATGCTTTATACATTACAATATTCCATTTCTCCTTAACATTCAAACATACTGTATAAACCATGTGATTACTGTCAGAAATGTATTCTAACCATTCTTCAGTTGTAAAATAGAGAAAAAAAATAGCTGTACAACATTTTTTTTCTGAGAAAAAATTATGGAGGGTGGAACAGTCAAGTGAGACCTGAATAATGTTGCTACGATGGTTCACACTTACTAAGTTAGGTATTCGTAAGATGTATTATTTGTATCTAGCTTGCTTACAGAATTGCATATGATATTATAAAACATTTAGAATAATTTCTTTAATTTGTTTCCGTATTGGCAGGCCTGTAAGAATAATGGTAAGTGCTTCTGCTTCCCAGATCAGTGTATCTGTTGAGTTGCTCATTATTTCTATAATAGTGTGGGATTTCTTATAATTTTCTCCTTTTAAAAATGTGCAGTATAGATTAGTTGTTGTTTTAAATTTAAGGCTACATCTGTGAAGTCAAATTTTTCACATGAAGATTAGTCCACTATTTCTTAACTACTGTAACGTAGGCTTTGTTGTGTTGTTTTTCGAAAGTTAGACTTTGCGATTGCTTATGCCTGTATTGTAATCCAGAATTAGCAATTGAACTGGACTAGCCCATCTGCACTAATCGTTTATAACTGGAGACAGTATCCCATTTGCTTCCATACCATTCAAGTATGTGTTGTATATACTTTTACTATATCCCTTGCATTTTAGTTGTTATACTAAGGAATATTATTTTGGCTTCAAAAACCTAATAAAAGTCGCGTCTTTTTTTGTTTCTTCAGCAATATAGTCCGCTGTTTTAAAAGCCACATTAAGTATGTGTCTCTGCAACTATTTGTTTCTCTTGATGTATGTCATATCATTAGAGAGAAAACTGCTTCATGCTTTAAAGCATTAGGCACACAAATGTTTGGCTGGAGTGAAAGTTTTGAGAAACTAACTAAATTCTACTGATCAAACCAATGAGTCAAAAATACAGATCATCACAGAACCAAAAATCAGCAAAAATGCAATAATAATTGCTATTAAAGGTGAAAACCCAAAATTAAGTCTGTCTAAATATTTCCTTATGTAGCTACTTGTGAGTTATGCATTTTGAGAGTTATCCATAAGTGTGGACACCAAATTAATTGAAAAATATTCTTAAATAGTTTTGGCAAGTGTAAAATCGCACATAGCGCCACTGTTGAAATGTGACTGGGAATGGATTATGATACTTTAAGACAGTTTTGATGTGAACATGCCATTTAAACTAACATGGCTCCCATCCCTAATCACCTAAATTCTCCAAAATAACAGCGAGTCAAAATGTGTACTTCTTGGTAAGTTGTTCCATATGTCTGTTAAATATCAGTGAAATAATCTACTTCAAACTGAATTTGCAGGAAAACGTTGATTTCGCAAATCAAATTTTATTTCACCACAAGCAAAATTCACACCACTACTATATATATTTTTTATGTCAACTGCAACATTTTTTTCTGTGGGCAAAACATGGCAAAATTTATTATGGTGCAGAATGGTGAAAAGGTCGGTTGGGAGGGTGCTTTTATAGAGTAGTTACTTGCAAGCACTTTGGATAAGTTTATCTGTTCCTAACATCCTTTAGATTGTGTTCAAGCCTCTGAAATTATTCTGGCTTGGAAAGTGAGTGCGGTGGTTATTATATCTGAACACATATAAGGTGTGAGGTATAGACATTATTATAAATTTGCAGACGGGCAGAACACAGAGCAGATGAGAGCTGCATGGAAGGACCTATGGAAGATCAGGGCTGTATCGAAGTGTGGCCAAAGTGATATTTGGTGGGTAAATAACCCATACAAAGCAACATTCTTTGCTTTCCACCCTCAAAACATAACTTCAAGTAGTTTCATGTTTCACAATTGAACAAAATCCCATGCACAATGAATTTTAGAGGCAATTTTGTGAAACAATGTGAGACAGAGCTCTGCTATTTGGTTTATCACAAGTGTCTATGATTTTTTTTTTTTTTTTTTGTCAACAACAACTAGGATCATTGCTACAAAAATGATAAAAAATGAGAACTATGTGAAAACATACATCCCCCAAGACATGCAGGTTAGATTATATAATTAGTAGGACTTGTCTTCACTACTGAACCATTATAAGCAGGAATAAAAACAGCAGTCTTTGTGGTTTTCAATTGAGTGAATTATATATATGTTCATGTATGCATTACTGGCCTCTTTATTTTCATTTTGAATTTGTATTTTTGTTTAGAAGGTGAGTTGCACTTCCCAATTACAAAAATAGATATTCAAAGTTTAGCACATTCATTTTGCATTAACATTTCTAAATGTGTTGCCCTGGTTATCTTTTGAATTTGTTAAGATTAATCCAAGTAAAATGTACAATTGTATTATTTTGTGAGCAGCAGTTACTTATTGGATAATAAAATATCAATTAATAAAAGAAAAATCTATGATTTAATAATGTAGGTTATAATCAGGAGATGTTACTTCAGCGTTTATTCAGATTGAAAGTGAAACTAAAACTTAGTTGTGTAAGTGAAATGGCTGTGTTTCCACTGAAATATCAGCAGCCTCCTCAGAATTTCATGTTTGATTCTATAGAGAAGGATGAGCCAAGAAGTTGTTTAAGAACACCGGATGTAAAATACAAGCTGTCTGACTACAAACACAGTACTTCCTATGCTGGTGAATGTTATAAAATAAATAACGGTGCACATCATGCACAGTATAATTTACATGCATGCATGCATGTAAATGTGTGTATGTATTATGATCCATGATTAGAGTGGTAATGAATCAAGATCTTTGTCCTCCCTTATATAAAATAAAAGCCATGTTTACTGACTGGCAGATACAGATGTCAGCAAGGCAGGTAAGTCATATAATTTAAGGTTAAAAATATGTAGAGGAGACGACAAACAAAAGTGTGGAAAATGTTATTTGAGATGTTTCTTTGAAGCAATACTGTTAAAGAAATAATTCAATTTTGAAATGGTGGAAAAAAAACTTTCCTTTGGTAATATTTCATAGTATTATTGTGAGAAAATGAGATGATCTGCTGTGGCAACCCCTAATGGGAGCAGCTGATAGAAGAAGATTATTGTGAGAAAATTAATAATAATTAATAAATTGAAAGAAAATTATGTTTCATGTTGCGTTAGAGGTATTCGTTGTGTTATACGTTTTTGTTCTGTCTGGCTTTGAAATTAACACTCAAATACTTTTTAAACTTACACTTTTACTGTAAAACTGAAGTAAAAACAATTTTTTGAATTAACTGTTCGTCACTATCGCATTAAAATTTGATTCCATGTTTGGACGGCCCGTGAGTGAGTATCGTTTCTTTCTCTCTAATACATAAACTGACATTTTTGAATGTTTGTCCCTGTGAGTTGTTAATTGTCATAGCAAAAGCTATTGTTATTTGAAACTGTAAACGTTTTAATACGAATGGCATATCAAGATCTCATTTGCTGTCTAATGTTCTCCATAGAAGATGTACTACATTACCTTTCTTGTCGCCTTTTAAAATTTTACATGTCATTGCCGACAATTTCTGCGTTAATTTGTTTGACTTCATCGTTTCTTGGTGCTAGGATTGCCCATGTACTCATTTCTTCTGTTTAACCCTTCAGGATGAAATTCTTCAGTAAGATTTGGACATAATAAGTCTTCTTTTATTGGAAACTTAAAATGAGGGAAACATAAAAATTTATAAGAACTGAGAGCGCAGGAACTGTGTCTGACAAAAGCATTCACACGAATGGGAGGTGAGAGGACTGTGGGCATGATTTAAAATGGTTGAAAGGAGGGCAGGACTTGAAAAAATCTTTTGGCAATAGTTTTGTCTTGCAGGTCTTGTCTCAAGATTTTCTTTTATAATAGATCTACATATAGTATGTATGTATGTACTGTATAAACTGGAAAATGAAAACGGAGAAAAACAGGAAAATTTACTGCCCAGTGCATATCTTACAAACTGTATTCAGTACCATTTCTAATCTATTGCAAACAATGCAAGTAATTAAGAAAAAGTCAAATTATAAAATTGGGCTTGTTGAAGTTTTTTGAAATGCTCGACATTTATAGCTTGGCACTTCTTCTTTATTGGCAAAGCATTCCAGATTTTTTCGCAGAAGTTCAGAACGCTGCCAGCTTTTACGCTTAATCTTGGAGTAAACAGCAAAACAATGTTTGAGAAGAGAAATTTTGTGAGCAGACACTACAAAATACAGGCAGGGTTTAAAATACTCAAAGCCTTCTATTTATTTAATATAACCTTAAAATCAATACTCGTGACACAGGCAGCCAGCGTAATGAGACTGAGACAGTTTTCAGAAGTGGGGTTGGGGGTGAAACAGGCCAATACCTCCTGATCACTTGGCAAAGGCACAGCAGATCCAGACTGGAGATTTAGAAGGAAGATTCTAGAATTGCCAGGTAGGAGGGCCACCCACTACTTCAACATGGCACACATCTGTCCTGCATTCTTCTTTATTTGCTGCCACATAACACGACTGGACTCTTCCACCTCACTATAACCGTTAAAAACATAAACACAGTAGATAAACGATGTTCACTCACTTAGTTCAATTATAAATTTATAAATTGTACCCTTCTTGTTCTGCCTCCTTTCTTTGTACACCTGTATATCTATTGTGATGGTTTACTTTTGTAATGCTAAAGGTCTGCCTATAGTAAAGTTTAACTACTAATATTTTTTTTATATTACTGTGTTTTTTGTTGGATATTGAAAGAACCCAGGCTTAATTGTCATGATATATAGCATCTTTTTTTTTCTTTTACATTACGCATAGAGTAGACACTGTGTTACAGTCTCTGTATATCTGAACTTCTAATGTGATTTGTTCAGGTGTCATTACTTACATGAAAACATCTTTGTTTTTCTTTCCTGCCTTAGTTTTCGTTAAAATTAAGTCTTAGTTCTTTCAAAATCCAACAACAAAGCACAGTAAGTTAAGAAAATAAATGTTTTTTTGCAACATGGAACAACATCCCCGTTTCGTGATTGCTTGTACTGATTAGCTTTGGACATGGTGTTTGTGAGGATTCATACACTGAGGCTTTCCTGTCTACAATTAAAAAGCCAGTGTTAGTTACTGGACAAAGTAAGATAACATAGATGACAGTTTTCAAGCCAGCAAAATATTACAGATTAAATAATAAGCATGTGGTGGGCTGGTGCCCTGCCTAGGGTTTGTTTCCTGCCTTGCGCCCTGTGTTGGCTGGGATTGGCTCCAGCAGACCCTGTGACCCTGTAGTTAGAATGTGGTGGGTTGGATATTGGATGGATGGAAATAATAAGTATGGGGAATCTGGAGGAATTGTGCACATATTACTTCTAAATCTGAAGGCCTCAGTAGTCTTACCTCTAGAAATAGCAAATCTAACAAACTGCACATAATCGAATTGGGAATCTTAAAAGCAGAAGAAACGCACATCCAGTTGTGTCTTGGAGTTCAGGTACATTGGCATCTGTTTAACCACATGGAAGTCTGGTTACCACTGGGTATCCTGTAGGGTCAAGAACAAATATGCAATAACGGGGCATTGTTTTTGTAACTGCAGCAATAAGAAGAAAGTTATTACTAATGAGCAACCCCTCTATATTTCAGTTAACTATATGTGTGTGTACTTCTCCTGAACCAGCAGCTTAAATGATAAGCTAATGACATGCCACAACAGCAGGTGGCCAGCACTGTCACAGTGCCATATCAGATGCACACCACTCTTCATTGATGGCTTTGGATATAAATTTAAAATTTGCCTGGTCTGCGCCATAGAAGTTTTTTCTATCAAACAAGGTTAAAGAAATCCATTTCAAAATTAAGAATAAATAGTACCTAACTAATAAATGAATTCATAAGTATGATATTAATATATCCCCAAATGTAGTTTTTTGTACAAATGAAGATGAATCCCCTCTCACATTTCTTTTACTTCTGCTCCTATTCTAAAATGTTTTAGAAAGATTTATTTCTGTTACTGTCTTGAAAGACAAAACAATCTCTCACTGTTTAATTATTTTTCTTTTTCTGTATGTAATTGTGAAGACAAAATGTTAGAAAATGTAACTGTGGTTTCCTTGTTTGGTAAATATATATATAAGTGTAAAGTTCAGAATGTTAGTCTCTCAATTACATCTTTCTGTATGGACGTTACAGTTGTGGCCAGAAGTTTTGAGAATGACACAAGTATTAGTTTTCACTAATTTAGCTGCTTCAGTGTTTTTAGATCTTTTTGTCAGATATTTCTGTGGTATTCTGAATTATAATTACAAGCATTTGATATGTTTCAAAGGCTTTTATTGACAATTACATTAAGTTTATACAAAGAGACAATATATGCAGTGTTGGCCCTTATTTTTCAAGACCTCTGCAAATCGCCCTTTGCTTACTGTCACTCAACTTCTGGGCCAAATCCTGACTGATGGCAGCCCATTCTTGCATAATCAATGCTTGGAGTTACTCAGAATTTGTGGGTTTTTGTTTGTCCAACCCGCCTCTTGAGGGATGACCACAAGTTCTCAATTGGATTAAGATCTGGGGAGCTTCCTGGCCATGGACCCAACATTTTGATGCTTTGTTCCCCGAGCCACTTATTTATCACTTTTGTCTTATGGCATGGTATGCTCTATCATGCTGGAAAAGGCATTGTTCATCAGCAAACTGTTCTTGGATGGTTGGGAGAAGTTGCTCTTGGAGGATGTTTTGGTACCAGAGTCGTGAAAGTAATTTTTTTTATTAATACTAAAATTACCAAAGCTTACGAGAAAACTAGTAAATCCGGCCCACCTTAAATCCACTCGCACGTCTCCATTCAGCGTCGTTTGTCTTGTAAATGTGTCGATAATCTCTAGCAGCAAACAGCCTGCTATACCATCCCCCCCACCACTGGGAAAAACTGCAAAAACCCCTCCCAAATGATGCCTTGTTTATCAGTGAGTCAGGTACCTAGGCTAAAAAAAATGTATTGTTATTCGGAACACATGCATTTCACGTGTGTTCCGTTTCAACAAAGATCTGTGTATGTGTAGGATGACAGAAATGTTAAACACATACCTAAAAGACAAGCATTTTCCATGTTTTAGTACTAACGACAAAATGTAGACATGAAGTGTATTACGTGTGAAGACTGAAGTCCAAATATCAAATAAGCACTTTCACAAAAGATACAAGTTTAACAGAACAAATGTGTTTTTTTTTCCCCAAGACTATAACCGAAGAAAAAGAAATCAGGTTAGTGTTGCTTCTTGTCCTGACTTCTCGGGTAGTATACTGGTTAGAGCTGTTGACTCCAATTCAGAAGGTTCTGGGTTCGAGTCTTAACGTCTCTCAAAATAAATGTTTTGAGTAGTGAGCTGTTCTTATTGTTACTATTATGCAATAAGAGCATACATTTGATTTGAGTCTATAACAGACGGTGTAAATGTATGGCACTTGTAAAGGTTAGCGGTTGTTTTATTCAGTTTTATTCTCTTAGTTGCGTTCACACTCGCCCTGATCTGACACGGCTGTTTTCAAATAAAGACGTGCTATAACAGAGGTGAACACAGATCGGAGAAAGAGAACAGAAGCCCTCCCTGCAAGAAACGTCCACTCACATATAAGAACAACAGAACTGCACCAGGTGTAAAGGCAAAAGATGGCACAGTTTGGATACAGGACAAATTCCGGCGTAATCCTACCAATCACCTGTCCTTCAAAGAAACAGCACGGCTTGCAGAGCTCGCCAACGTATCGTGCAAACTCATGTTTGTGATTATGTTTTGTGATGGTCTTTACATAAGAAGCATTTATATGTTACATACATAAAAGCCAGATCGAGTGTTACTTATCTTGATTTATTTACTTATCTTCCTACAGCGTAAAGTCACAAGTATACTACAGAGCTTCCTCTGTTTGATCATCAAGGGCATGCTCACAAATTACACGTGTAATGCCATGAAAAATACTTGCTGACACTTTAGTATGCGAGCAGTGGTACGAGAATGCAGTTAGACATTTTTTGGGCACATACACCACACTAGTGTTTAGATCTGGACGGTGTAGCATTAGCAAGCTCTGTAAGCCGTGCTGTTTCTTTGAAGGACAAGTGATTGGCAGGATGATGCTGGACTTTGTCCTGTATCCAAACGGTGCCATCTTTTGCCTTTATGTCTGGTGCAGCTGTGTTGTTCTTATAAGTGAGCGGGGAGGGCTTCTCTTCTCTTTCTCCGATCTGAGTTCACCTCTGTTATAGCGCGTCTTTATTTGAAAACAACAGTGTCAGATCGTGGCGATCGTGAACGTGACTGAGAGAATAAAACTGAATAAAAAAACACTAACTTTGATAAGCACTATAAATTTACAGCGGCTGTTACAGACACAAATCAAATGTATGTTTTTATTGTACAATATTAACAATAATAGCAGCTCTCTACTCAAAACAGTAAATTTGAGAAGCTGCCAGCATTGAACCCAGAACCTCTTGATTGGGAGTCAGCAGTTCTTAGCATTGCAATAGCAAACTGTTGCATCAACCGCCTACCTTAACCTGCTTTCTTTTTGCTTCGGTTATATTCTTGAATAAAAGCGCACTTGTTTTGTTATACTTGTATTTTTTGTGAAAGTGTTTATTTGATATTTGGACTTATACACATGTCGTAAAGACGGTCCTTGGGAGTGTGTGGGAACTGTTAACATTTGAATCTGATGATTGTATATAGCGCAGAACTGACCTCTGTGTACTATGCTGTCCTCTGCATCTCCTGGAGTTCAAAAGAAATATCAACATGCAGCAACAAGATCAGAACAAAAAACCAAACGCGGCCACTTACTACAACCTCATGAAGGTATTCAAATAAATATAATGCTGCATTAGTGCAACAGCGTTTTCCGAAATGTACAATACAGGTCATAAAATTAATTATTCCAAATGTCATATATACCTAAGTCTCTCGTTTTAGTCAGTGCGGCTTTGACATCATCGATCAAAAGATGCATACTAATTCAGCGTGAACAGGAGCACTCAAGAATAAAACTGAATAAAAAAAATTCACAATCAGTCATTTTCAGTCACGCACACCACTCACATTCACGTCCACAGTTTTCCCAGTCTCGTTCGCTCACAAGATCTGACACGGTTTTCAAATAAAGAGGGGGTGCAACAAAACAAGTTTATCTTGAAAAACGGCGTCAGATCTAGGGGATGTGTGGGAGCATGAACATGAGTGAGAGAATAAAACTGAAAAAAAAAGCTAACTTTATAAATTTACAGGCGCAAATCAAATGTATGCTTTTATTGTATGATATTAACAATAAGAGCAGCTCACTACTGAAAATGGTAAATTTGGGAAGCAGCTGATATCAAAACCGCAAACTTTTGATTGGAAGGCAGCAGTTCTTAGCATTGCACCACGCAAGCTGTCATATCAACAGCCTACCGTAACCTGCTTTCTTTTTTCTTCGCTTAAATTCTTGAATAAAAGTGCACTTGTTTTGTTATTCTTGTACCTTTTGAGAAAGTGTTTATTTCATATTTATATTTCAGGCTTCACACCTTATACATTTCATGTCTACATTTTTTCAATTATTACTAAAACATGGAAAAAGTTTCTGTGTTAACTACGTTTTACATAGATTGACACGGAACACACATGAAATATATGTATTCCAAATGATGATGTAATTTTTTTAGCCTATAAAGCTCCAGCACTTCACTTGAAGATAAACACTGAGCACCGAGAAACTTCTTTTTGCGAATTGAACTGCAATGATGGGCGGGGGGATGGGATACCAGGCTGCTTGCTGCTTTTCGGCACATTTACAGGACGAAAGACACTGATGGAAAGGTGAGAATGGATTTAAGGTGGGCCGGATTTACAAGTTTTCTAGTAGGCTCTGGTAATTCTAGTGTTAAGCAAAGAGCGCATGCGTGAGGCAAATCGGATGGGGACTCAAATGTTGCAAAATTAAAAAAAAAAAAAAAAAAAAAAATGCGGACCGGGCACTGTTGTAACAGTAAATTTCTGCACATGAATGCGTGTCTCAGATCGGGCATGCACTACAGATCAGGTAGTGACAGCCAGAACCTGGAAGTGATGTCATTGGGGCCAGAAACGGAAGTGATGTCATTGGGGCCAGAAACGGAAGTGATGTCATCGGGGCCAGAAACAGAAAGTGATGTCAGTGGGCCTGGAAGCAGAATTGATGTCATCGAGACCAGGTGGAATTTACCGTAATCGGTCTGCAGTGGAAAGACAGAAAGGATCAGCACACTCTGCCACCCCCTGGTCTGGTGTGGAATTACCCTCATTCAGGCCCTTTAGCT
>JANRMT010062837.1:16233616-16254759 GCA_026402145.1 Polypterus bichir lapradei | reverse complement strand
ATATATATATATATATATATATATATATATGTATATGTATATATATATGTATATATATACACACGAGGGGGGACCCAAAAATAACCGGAAATATTTTCTGTACAAACTACAATTAGTCTCCTTCAAAGTTCTCTCCATTGGCGGAAATACACTTATCTAACCGTTTGTTCCATTGTTCGAAACATTTTTTAAATTCGTCTGAAGTAATACCCATTAATGCTCTGGTCGTTTCTTGTTTTACCTCTTCGACGTCAGCAAAACGCCTTCCTTTCAAGTCTTTTTTTCATCCGAGGGAACAAAAAGAAATCACACGGAGCTAAATCCGGTGAGTAGGGTGGGTGGTTCGGGGTTGTCATACCGTTTCAATAACAATAGCTTCTGCAACACTTTTTTCAAGAAGAAAACAAAATTTCACTGCCGCGCGTTGCTCACGATAATCGGCCATCGTAAAAAAACGATGCTTGCACAAAACTACTTTTACAAAATTCACTGAACACAAGCACAACCTTCCAGACTGATGGCACTTGGCAGACTGACTTGTGAGGAGTGTAACTAGATCGCCCTAGCGGCCCAACCACGTACTACAAGTACCAACCTAACAACAACAAAATTCCGGTTATTTTTGGGTCACCCCTCATATGTAATAGGGTGGTCCTGATCTAATTATGCAATTTTAATTACACTATAACTTAAGTTTATTACGTAGAGAATTCACAAAAAATTATTTTTGTTGCCAATAGATGGCAGCTCCTGCGCTGTATTCCAAAATGGCGGGGGGACGGTTGTCAATTGAACAGCGGGTGCGATGTGTTCGCCTTTTCATAATTGCATAATTAGATCTGGACCATCCTGTATATATATTGTGAGCTGGGGGGCTGATTGCTCCCCCAGAGAATACAGACTTCCTGGGAAAACCCCTGAAAAACGTTGACAGACTACCTTCACATTGCTCCTTACCTTATTTGCACTCTGTCGCGTGATAAACCTCTTGCGCGGTACTCCACATACTTAAAAGCTTGTTCAGCACCAGTCAGTATTGGAATTGATTGTTTTTGCTTTCTCTCTCTCTCTCTCTCTCTCTCTCTCTCTCTCTCTGTCTCTGACATTCTATGCTCCTGACGGAACTGTCATCTCTGTCTTGTCATGGAGTTTAAACTTTTGAAAAAGAGTCAAATGTTTGTTTGCAGTGTCTGAATAAAGTTCGTGTCTCTACAACCTCCTGTGTTTCTGTGCAAATCTGTGACCCAAGCGTGACAAGTGGTACCAGGAGTGGTTGCACAGATGGATGCCGAGGAGTTATTTCAAATCGCTCAGAATGTCCCGCTTCCTTACGATCCGGAGGATGATCCAGTTCTTCCTCTTCCAGAAAATCTTAAGAATGTGCTGATGAAGATGGGTCCTTTGGATGACCCAGAGATGTTTATTTTAGCTTTTGAGCAAGTGGCGACTTTGTTGGGATGGGACAAACACAACTGGGCCGTTATCATCGCCCCTTTTTTTGTCTGGGGATGCCTTACTTTCCTTACGGAATGTGCCTTGTGATAAGCTCGGCGATTACGATTTCCTGAAGTGGCAAGTTGTTTTACATAAGACTACTACCTTTTTGGCTAAAGGTTTTGAACTTAATAACTGGAGACTAAATATGGACTGTCCCATCCATGTGCAAATACAAGATTTGATTCATAATGTATATTGCTGGTTTCATGGAGATGAGATGGAACGAGTTGTGGAAAAAGTTGTCATGAATATAGTACTGGCCAGGATACCTGCAGTTCTGTGAGATGAGTTTCTTCGTCATGATGTTGAATCATTACCAGTTGTGGCCAAACGCTTAGAAGGTTCTCGGACTGCTTATACTATTTTACAACCTACGAGAGAGCGCCCGGGGAATGCTCGTCGCTTTGACCGGAGCATAGAAAATCAATGGGCTTCAGGACCTGACAATCGGATGTCGCCAGGAAGGCCTCCAGGGGGGCCAGTTGTTAATGAGGTGCCTATGTCTAGAGAGGCAGGAGGAGGCAGAGGAGGCCGTGGACGTCGCCAAGGATATTTCGGCAGTGGAGCTGAACGAAGATGTTTCCGGTGTGATCAACCCAGTCACTTGGCGAGAGAATGTCACCTGTCTCCAGCTCAATCGATGAAAATTGGATTGGCCGAGGTCTGTTGCTCCCATATTCCCTATTCATTAGATAAAAAAGATGGCTTGTTGATCTCGGTGAACTTGGGGGGGCCGCGAGATCTCAACATTACTGGACTCGGGCAGTGATCTTTGTGTTGTTAGACAAGACTGTCTTAACGTCGGATGCCTTAGTAACAGTGAGTCTTTAAAGATACTTTGTGTACATGGTGATGTTAAAGACTATCAGATATTGCTTCTTCCATTGACTTATAAGGGTCGCCACTTTAAAGTTTGGTCTGCCGTTTCGGACTCCTGCCCCTGGCCATTACTGATAGGCAGAAGAAATGCCCTTTTTCCTAGACTAATTACTGAATGTTGGACACTGGTTGTTGAGTCGCCTATTAAGCTTAGTTAGGGGGAAGAAGAAGAAGAACTGTTGACGGTCGGGGAAAATCTAGAGCCCCAATTAGATATACAGGGTGGGCCATTTATATGGATACACCTTAATAAAATGGGAATGGTTGGTGATATTAACTTCCTGTTTGTGGCACATTAGTATATGTGAGGGGGGAAACTTTTCAAGATGGGTGGTGACCATGGTGGCCATTTTGAAGTCGGCCATTTTGGATCCAACTTTTGTTTTTTCAATAGGAAGAGGGTCATGTGACACATCAAACTTATTGGGAATTTCACAAGAAAAACAATGGTGTGCTTGGTTTTAACGTAACTTTATTCTTTCATGAGTTATTTACAAGTTTCTGACCACTTATAAAATGTGTTCAATGTGCTGCCCATTGTGTTGGATTGTCAATGCAACCCTCTTCTCCCACTCTTCACACACTGATAGCAACACCGCAGGAGAAATGCTAGCACAGGCTTCCAGTATCCGTAGTTTTAGGTGCTGCACATCTCGTATCTTCACAGCATAGACAATTGCCTTCAGATGACCCCAAAGATAAAAGTCTAAGGGGGTCAGATCGGGAGACCTTGGAGGCCATTCAACTGGCCCACGACGACCAATCCACTTTCCAGGAAACTGTTCATCTAGGAATGCTCGGACCTGACACCCATAATGTGGTGGTGCACCATCTTGCTGGAAAAACTCAGGGAACGTGCCAGCTTCAGTGCATAAAGAGGGAAACACATCATCATGTAGCAATTTCGCATATCCAGTGGCCTTGAGGTTTCCATTGATGAAGAATGGCCCCACTATCTTTGTACCCCATATACCACACCATACCATCAATTTTTTTGTTCTAACAGTCTTGGAGGGATCTATCCAATGTGGGTTAGTGTCAGATCAATAGCGGTGGTTTTGTTTGTTAACACAAACACAATGGGCAGCACATTGAACACATTTTATAAGTGGTCAGAAACTTGTAAATAACTCATGAAAGAATAAAGTTACGTTAAAACCAAGCACACCATTGTTTTTCTTGTGAAATTCCCAATAAGTTTGATGTGTCACATGACCCTCTTCCTATTGAAAAAACAAAAGTTGGATCCAAAATGGCCACCATGGTCACCACCCATCTTGAAAAGTTTCCCCCCTCATATACACTAATGTGCCACAAACAGGAAGTTAATATCACCAACCATTCCCATTTTATTAAGGTGTATCCATATAAATGGCCCACCCTGTAGAACCCGATCTCTCCAGCGAGACTGAGGGAGACACCCCTCCCATTTTCCCAGAATGGCAGGCAGGCCCCTCTACATCTTCTCAGATTGCAAATGCCTCCGATCTCAAACCAAGCATTAGCGAACAATCTGATTTTGTGCGCTTGCAGCATGCTGACACCTCATTAGAATATGCATTTAAACAGGCTTGCTCTGCCAATGACTCTTATTACCAAGAGCGTGAATCCGGGGGCTTGAAAACCCCTCACTTTCTAGAAAAGAACGGTTGCCTTTTCAGAGTGATTTCAGATCATTTAATGAGGGAATTTGTTGAACAACTAGTTGTACCTGAAGTACATAGGGAAATTCTTTTGCAGCTGGCCCACTCTCACATCTTGGGAGGGCACCTAGGCGCTGATGATACCAGAGAGCGGTTATCAAAACGATTTTATTGACTGAGTACCACTGTTTACCACCGATGAATGGTTTGACTGAGCGATTTAAAAAGTCTTAAACAGATGATCAGGCAAGTCGCTCATAATGATCCCACATCTTGGGACTGTGTCCTGCCTTTTGTTATGTACGCAGTGCGAGAATTGCCGCAGGCTTCCACTGGCTTGAGTCCGTTCAAGTTGTTATTTGGTAGGCGCCCACGAGGCATCCTGGATGTTGTACGAGAGGAATGGATAGGAAACGAGACAACAGCTGAAGGACCGAGTTTTTTCAGATCGGGTAATTTCGTTGCAAGACAGAATTTCTAAGCTTTCTTCTATTCCCGTGGAGCATCAACAACGAGTGCAGGAAACTCGAACATCTTTACGATAGGCGTAGTAAACTCCATGAATTCGAACCTAGTGATCATATTTTGGTACTGGTTCCGTCTGATATGCACAAATTCCTAGCTAAATGGCAGGGCCCTGCCATTATTGAGGAGCGTATGGGACCGGTAAATTACAAGGTTAGAATACCAGACTGGCGCAAACCATTCCAGATTTTACATGTTAATCTCTTGAAGGAATGGCATGACCAACAGGGGATCTTCACTTCCTTGGCTGCTGTCTCACAGACCGATGTTGTCATTGGAAATGATTTGACTGATTCACAAAAGACAGAATTGTTATCTTTGATTGAGTGGAACATTGATGTCTTTTCAGACTTGCCAGGCAAGACTAACCTTGCCAAACATAAAATCACTACTGAACCCGATGTTTGGGTACAGATGTGGCTGTTTCGGATTTTGGAAGCGCGACGAAATATTGTGCACGAAGAAGTTAAGAAGATGCTGGCATTAGGTGTAATTCGTGAAAGTAAAAGTGACTGGTGCAGCCCGGTCGTATTAGTCCCAAAGCAAGACGGTTTGGTTCGCTTCTGTATCGATTTTAGGCGCTTGAATAAGGTCTTTAAATTTGATGCTAATCCGATGCCCCGTGTTGACGAGCTGTTGGAAAAACTGGGTCAGTCGAGCTATATCTCCACGCTAGATCTCACGAAAGGTTATTGACAGGTGCCATTAGAGGCTGACAGTAGTGAGAAAACAGCATTTGCGACTCCTGACGGACTTTATGAATTTACAAGACTCCCATTTGGTCTTCATGGGGCACCTCTAACTTTCCAGCGTATGATGGATCAGATACTGCATCCTCATTTTGAATATTCCCAGGTGTACCTTGATGATGTTGTGATTTTCAGCAGTGATTGGCAAACACATTTAGAACATCTTCAAGCTGTCCTTGAAAGCTTGAGACAGGCTGGCTTGACTGCTAACCCAAAGAAGTGTAAACTGGGTATGTCTGAGACTCATTATTTAGGTTATTCTATGGGCAGGGGTTTACTTCTGCCACAGTTAAGAAAAGTGGAATAGATGCTTGCTTACCTGTGGCCAAAAACGCAGAAACAGGTTCGCGCTTTTCTGGGGCTGGCTGGTTATTACAGAAGATTTATCCCTGACTTTGCACATAGGGCTGCTCCTCTTTCAGAGCTTACTAGAGGCAGGAAAAACCACCCTATCTCATGGACAGAAATTTGTAAACGTTCCTTTTGTGATTTGAAAACTGCTTTGTCTTCTTATCTGGGTTTGTGCAATCCCGATTTCTCTAAAAATTTCGTTCTACAGACAGACGCGAGTGCATTTGGTGTAGGTGCCATCCTGTCCCAGGTTTTTGATGGAGAAGAGCACCCTATCACATATTTGAGTAGGAAACTGCTTCCTAGGGAACACAATTATTCAACTATTGAGAATGTTTAGCGATTAAATGGGCTGTGGAAGTGCTTTTTTATTACTTACGAGGTCGAAATTTAGTGACTGATCATGCTCCACTTCAATGGTTATACCGCCAGAAAGATACAAACTCTCGTCTCATGAGATGGTGTTTGGACTTACAACCTTACAGTTTTACAGTAAGGGCATCGACCTAGCTCTGAGGACGTTAACGCAGACCTATTGTTATGCCTGTTTGAACCTGATTTAAAGAGTGGCTTGATTCACGAGAATGTGAATAAAGCGGGGGGGGCGGGGGGGTGCGCAGGGGGGCTGATTGCTCCCCTAGAGAATACAAATGTTCCTGGGAAAACCCCTGAAAAACGTTGACAGATTACCTTCACATTGCTCCTTACCTTATTTACACTCTACCTCGTGATAAACCTCTCGCGTGGTACTCTGCATACTTAAAAGTTTGTTCAACATGTGTCAGTTTTGGAATTGATTGTTTTTGCTCTCTCGCTCTCTCTCTCTCTCTCTCTCTCTCTCTCTCATATTCTCTGCCCCTGACGGAACTGTCATCTCTGTCCTTGTCATTGAGTTTAAAATTTTGAAAAAGAGACAAATGTTCTGTTGCAGTGTCTGAATAAAGTTCATGTCTCTACAACCTCCTGTGTTTCTGTGCAAATCTGTGACCCAAGCGTGAGAATATACTATATCTTCTTATATAATACGCTACCGTGGCTGTTTGTTTGTCTGTCCAGGATTTTAAATCACCTGTAGCTCGTAAACCGTGTCACCTATTGACGTGAAATTTGGTACATATATACTACGTGACATCTACTATCCGCATTCAGGGTGATGATTTTTATTACTCTTTTTATTTTTATTTTATTGTAGAATCAACTCTTGGCAGCGTGCCGCTGGGCTGCCGTCAGACGCATGCGTATGGACGCCATTCTCATTCCCTACCACCTTCGCTAATCATTCTTGAGGCAGATTGAAGACTTGAGTGCCAACTTAAGTGAAAAATTAAAGAAAACATACTTAGTAATTACAACACAAAAACTAACTTAATCAGTTTTAATGTGAAAAGATGCAGACGAAAGAAGAGAAGCAGCGGGTTGCTAGGGTGGAAAAAAGAAGAGCAAGCGCATCAACCTCTGAGCAAACAAATGCTAAACAGAGACAGGGAAAGGGGAGGAAATCTCTCAATGCTCAAGTGCTGAAGTCAAGTGTATTTACAGTACAGTACGCCGTTACTTTTATTTATATATATATATATATATATATATATATATATATATATATACACACACACACACACACACGATATATAATATATATATATATATATATATATATATATATAGTATATTAGTGTATCTGTATCTGCCGATGTATAAGGCGAAGTCAGGCACGGGTAAGACGCATGTCAAAGAAATGCTCACAGTCCAAAAGTTTGTTTTAAAATATTTAGTGAAAGTTAAAAGCAAATAATCCACACAAGAATAAAATGAAAAATAGTTACACACATAGAATAAAGGCAAAAAAAAGGAAAAAAATGTATCGTCTTTAAACTTAGCTTTTCTTGAGAAATTTTGATTATTTCTATACTTAAACGTTCTTTATTTCTTTCTATACTTAAAGGTTCTTAATTTTTTCTTCTGTATGCTTTAAACATACGGTTCAACACTTAAATCTTTTATTTTACGAGTTACTTCACGCTCAAAAGGCCTGTAGGCCGTTGGCACATAGACATGCGCCCAGGCACGGTCACGTGCGCAAGCACGAACACGAGCACAAACAAGAACACGGTTAAACACCATATGCCTCTGTACCTTACACAAGGCAAAGCTAGACACTAACAAGAGATTATTGTTTTAGTCAAACTGTTAGAAATGGCAGGAAAATACCAACTCAATTCTATTCAAGGGGTTATAGGAACCTCCTATATTATGCATTATCATCTAGTAAAATATTCATGAATTTTATAGAACTAGAAAAATGACTCTTACAATATCTATATCGTATATATATTGTAAGAAGGACGCTGTATAGTGCCCGACCTGACACAGATTGGACACGGGAGGCACGTGTAAAATAAACTTTTATTTTTCTTCATCTGTGGGATACTCCTTCCTCGTACCCACAGATACAACACAGTCCCAAGCACAGTAACAACACAAAGCACTTTCTTCTTCTCTCTTCCACCACCACTCCTCCTCAGCAAGCTTTGTCCTCCTTCTACCCAAATTTGGTTGCTGAGTGGTAGTCGCTGGCTCCCTTTTATTGGGTTCCTGGAAGTGCTCCAGGTGGTTGATTGCCGACATCCGGCTGCACTTCTGGGTAAGGCGAAACCAGTGCCCAAAAGGGGCCAGCCACTTCTGTTGCAGCACCCCCTGGCAGCACCTGCGGAACCCCACAGAGCTGCACAGAATTCCAACCTTCATGAAGCCCTGGGGGAGTCAGAGGCACCGCTGCAACCCAGGGGGGCTGCCATCTAGCGTCTAAGGGGAGATACTGGGCTTCCCACTCTTGTCCCCCTGGCAGATGTGGTGAAGGGGCGTCCTGGCCAGGCGTCCGTCACAGGGCCGCTCCCTCAGATGAACACCGTAGGGCTCAGCGGCATGTCCTGCGAGGGCTGGTCTTCTCCATGTTGGGATGTTGGCGTCTTCCTGTCTGCGGCTCTGCCCTCTGGAGAAACAAGCGACAGGTCTGGGCATGTTGCCCCAACGCCCATGCCAATCGATCGTCCTCTCTGGACAACACCAACAGATGTGGCCACAGCGGCCGCAGTTATAGCAACGCCACTCCCCTTCGAATCGACTCCTGTGGGATCGGAAGCAGGATGGGAAGTCCAGGCGGGGCTGCCTGGCAAGCAGAACTGATCACAGCAGCCACAGCACACCACCTTCCCCTTTCATCTACGGCAGAGGCCTCACTCACCTGTACCGAAGCGTCCTGTAGGCTGGATGCGCTGCAGCACTTTAGCCACTCCGTGATATATATACGAGGTGTGTCTATTAAATAACAAGACTCATTAAATAACTCAGCTTTATTTATATGTATTACAAATTTAATACTTGTCCCCTTCAATATACTCCCCATTTGCACTAATACATTGCTGCAGTCTTGTTTTCCACTGGTCGAAGGCATGGAACAAATCAGTTTCTGTCAGCTGTTTTAACACATCTGCCGTTTTCTTCTTTATAGCATCAACTGACTCAAAACGTGTCCCTTTAAGCACTGATTTAACTTTTGGAAAAAGATAAAAAGTCGCACAGTGCTAAATCGGGCGAATACGGAGGATGTTCAAGTGTAATAATGTGCTTGTTGGTCAAAAACTGCTTGACAGAAAGTGCTGTGTGAGCAGGCGCATTGTCCTGGTGAAGAATGAAACAATTTTCCCACAGTTGAGACCATTTTTTTTCTGACTTTTTGTCTCAGCTTTATTAAAACTTCCTTATAATAATGCTGGTTAACTGTTGTGCTTTCTGGAACCCATTCTTCCAAAAATTACACCCTTGATATCGAAAAACACAATGAGCATGGCTTTGAATTTTGACTTACTTTGAAAAGCTTTTTTCATTCTTGGTGATGACGGTGTTTTCCAGTGCATTGACTGTCTTTTGGTTTCAGGATCATACTGGAAGATCCAGGTTTCGTCACAAGTGATTACTTTGTGAAACAGGTTTGGATCTACGTCAAGTTGCTGCAGAATGTCATCACAACAGTCCTTGCGACATTCCTTTTGCTCTAGTGTGAGAACCCTTGGGGACCGTCTTTGCACAACGTTTAAACTTAGCATTTTTTTCGGCACACTACAGAAAACACAACCAAACTAAATGGCTACTCACAATCAACTGAACGTCATAGAGTGTTGCTGCTTGTCATGCAGGTTCAGACATGTTCAAGGTCACCACGCATGCAGTTATAACCGGTTCTGACTGCTTAGTTTACTAGGTGGAATTACAGTTATGTTATTTAATTGACACACCTTGTGTGTGTGTGTGTGTGTTTGTATGTATGTATGTATATCGTATGTTTGTATATATATCCTCTTTAATTAAATCCCTGTGTGCGTCCAGGTGTCCGTGTGTGTGTGTCTTCTGGTGAAGTGTGCATGCGCAGGGCCTCGCAGCGCATCGCACTGTGCCCCGCCCATGTGCATGTCACCGTGGACACACACACACTGGAAGCTGGGCACACAGTGAACGGCCTAGCCGCGGCCACGCATGATAAGCAAATAAAGGACATCATTGCTGGGGAGAGTGCTGATTGGGTATTCGCAACCGCGCACATAAAATCCATTGCTAGGGAGACGCCACACATACAATAATCAGCTGCACGCCACCACAGATTAAAATACTTGCTGGGTAACTGCATAGTACTTGCTGGGGAGACACCACAGGCACGATTATCAGCTGCATGCCACACATTACATCAAGGATGTAACACTCTGCTGATTGCCCACTGTTGCGACAGAAAATTGACGTATTATGGACATCAAAGCCAGTATTACTGTCAGAGAAAATTACAGGCATTTTACGGAAATACAAACCGGTATTACTGCGAGAGAAAATTAAAGGCACACAATACAGTGACGCATATTATAGCCACATAAAAGCCAGTATTATTGTAAGAGAAAATATTACGGAGTATCTACTAACAACATGCCACCCAAAATAAAAGGACATGTCAAGTAGGACAAAAGACACAGACAATCAAATCCTATATAAGCAACATCTCCTGGAAGAATGGTCAGCTCAACAAGTAAACATCAACAAAAGAAAGGCTGAAAGACAAAGAAAAATACGCAAGCAAATAGATTGATTGAAGAAAAAGAAAATTTAGCGTCAGAAAAACGCTAAAAGAGAGACTCATAAGAGCAAACCTTGGAAAAAGTTGGCATTTACTTGCCAGAACCAGTATTCCAGTATAGTGTAACCAGTATCGGCCACGGTCAGTTATATGTTCCATTATCAAGAGTTAGAAGTTTTCCAGATGTTGTTGTCAAGGTTGTAGATGGTCCTGAACAAGGCAAACTGTTGCCAAACTTAGACAGAATATTTACAAGAAATGTTAGTCTATAATGAAATTTTATAGAAATATTTCATGAGGTAAAAAAATAGAAAATCTTTCCTAAGTATCTTCTTCAGATATTGTGTATTACAGATTGTTACAAAGTTTTACACTAAGGCAATATTAATTATACTTACTGTATTGTCATATATGTTTCTATTTTATTTTTATTATTTTACTTTAGGCTTCTTGCAAAAATACTTTTGACAAAAAAAAATTAAGACAACAAACAGAATGATGTCAAGGTCCCTTGCAATTTAATATAGACTGTTTATTGTAATGGGCTTAATGTCTAGTGTGTGTGTGTGTATGTATGTATATATATATATATATATATATATTATACACACCCCGTGTTTCCCTGAAAATAAGACCAGGTCTTATATTCATTTTTGCCTCAAAAGATGCACTAGGGCTTATTTTCAGGGGATATCTTATATTTATTCATGTATAACAATATACATTTATCCAAATACAGTCATGTCATCTTCTTCTGGAATATTGTCATAACTCTCCACATTCAAATCCTGAATTCCAGGCTGAATTTCTTGCTACTCCAGCTGCTTTTAGGATCCTCCAGGATCGATGTTCGTGCTGCAATGTTTGATGAATGGTTCGATGTGGTGAAGCAAAATGCTCACATACAAATGTATTCTTGTTGTTTTTATATTCAAGCATTGCATATTCCCTAACAAATCTTCTGTGCTTTTTTTTTTTTTGCATCTTCACAATACCATCAGAATGTACGGCGGTGTATTTGAGCCAAAGAGAAACAAAATTTAGGTCATAATGAAAATGTCTATTTTGTGATTAAAGAGGAAATTTCTGCTTTATACTCTAAATGTCCACTTTAACCTTGTAGTTTACTTTATCATTAAAGTAGACTGTCATAAATGTCATCTTAAAATCAATCAAGTTGTTATTCTCTGGGGCTTCCTCCTGACCTGACAGCAGCGGCAAGCAGCAATAGATCGCCACACTGATCACATTAAATTTATTCTTAGATTTATAAATGATATCACTTTCATGATGAAATGCATTAAAATATGTATATTACATTTTACAGAAAAAACGTTAACTTTGTTTAAGTAATGAATACTGTTAATAGTTATACATATGGAGGTGGCATGGTGGCAAAGTGATAGCGCTGCAGTCTCGCATGGAGTCACATGCCTTGTGATCCCTGCCTGGAGTTTGCATGTTTTCCAGGTGGGATTCCACAGTGTGCTCAGTTTTCCATCCACAGACATGAAGGTTTGGGGATTTGGTGAAGCTACAATGACGTTAGTGTATGTGGGTGCTTGTGTTCACCTTGCAATGAGTTGATGCCCCGTCCAGGGATTTTGTTTCTGTCTTGGGCTGATGCTGCTGGAATGGGTGCATCCCAGAATTGATGGATGCAATCATTAAATATCGTTTTCAGAGATATTGTGGTGTCCTCGGAATTTAATGGATGTTTCGGGCACTCTCATTGCATCGCGTGAAGTATAAACCTTATTTTTGGGGTAGGGCTTATATTACAGAGCAGCCTGAAAATCATGCTAGGGCTTATTTTCGGAGTAGGTCTTATTTTCTGTGAAACCATATATATATATATATATATATATATATAGATATAGATATAGAGAGAGAGAGATATAGAGGTATGGAATGTTTGTATTTCCAAATAGACAATAATGTTAACTTCCTGTATCTATTCATTTAGACATGCCGTGAGGCAGTGGATGGCTATCCAGCTTACTGCGTGCTTCTATTGGTGGTGTTAGGCAGAGTTTTTCATTCATGTGTGTTAAGGGCTGAAATTTGCATCTCTTGTAGCTCTCTGTTATCAGCTCTCTTAATGGCGGTCCTTTTCACCTTGACAGAATGCAACACATTGTTTATATCAAATGCATAATTTGCAATTAATATTTTCATGAACATAACAGTTTATTGTAATCTGAAATTTGCACTCTGTTGGATCAAATTAACAAGAGCACCATTGTTCTTTCAGTTCAGAATTACCAGCCCTACTTTGAGCGTCATCTTCTTGAGGCATTTCATTGTTTAGAAATGTGACACTTAGCGAGCCATTTAATTGTACCCACCCAGTTTTAAAAATTCAGTAATGGTTCTTTCCAGAAATCTGGTGCATTAAGACTACATTTGGCCTAGGTTGAACTTTGGATTTGGAGATTTACATTGTATGCTGCACGATTCACCTCAGAGCAGAGCTGTTGAATGTTTATGTAGTTGAGTTATGATTAGTATTTAATTTCCCTTAGATTTTTGTTTGTCCTTGTTCAAATTTTTACAAATCAAATTCTGTAGGCCACTTTGAATTTTGAAATGTTTGCGTTTTTTTTTTTGTTACTTGAGTGTTTTAGTTTTAAGTAAGTAAAAAAGGGCTATTTTCTTTAAATGTGGTGTTTCCATTAATATCAGTAGTAAACAATAATATCCAATTAAGAAGAATGAGTTGGAGCTTGTACAATATGATTTTTACAAACACATTTTTGAAGCATGCTTCGCTTGCATATTGTAATCTTTTTAGTTAGCCAATAAAAGGTGGCATTTTGCTTGACTTCTCGCAACAAAATCCCAGAAAATTTTAAGAAAAGCTGGGGAAAAGCACAATGTTCCAGTATGACATTCAGGACTTAAACAACTTTTGTCTCACACAGACATGGCCAACTCCCAACTGTAATGGACCAAGAGATTCAGGCTGCTGAATAACTCTCTCTTTACTGTATGGAAAGAAGAGAGAAGTTTGGCAGATTGAAATTTGGCAAAAGCAGGAACACAACTGTTTATAGACCTTTTTTCTTCCCTGGTAGTTTACTTTGGTGATTGTCATGGCTATGTATAATCCAACTCCAGTGTACATGGACCTTGCCCAGGCAGAACTGCATGATATGCTCCATTACCACCAGAATGATAACCTGGATGTTTCACTCATCCTGGCTGGTGATTTCAAGAATGGTAATGGAGATCTTTTATCAGTACATTACATGTTCTGCTAGAAGGGAAAGCACACTGGATTACTGCTATACTCCTTTTATTTTTTCTAAGCGTTTCATTACATACTTTACTGAATCTGTCATTTATATGTGACAAATGCAATTTGATATTGATTAGACTGGTATGTACATTATACACATTGGTAATGTGTAACAATAACATATACAACTTACTTTTTTTACTGGAATGTTATTTTGTGGGTTAGTTTTTTTTCCTCCTTATTAAGATACAGCCAAAGAAGACACTGTACCTTGTTTCATTTGAATATAGCCAGAGTTAAAACAAAACATTGTTCTACAAAAATCATACTTAGCCAGTTGAGGTGAACATTTGAGAAGATACAGCAAGTAAGACAGAGCAATAAAATTTAACAAGTGTTGTGAGATTGCTGAGTACAAGAGAGAACTGCACCTCACTTTACCTCGCGCCACCTTGATGTTAAGCTTTGCAGAAGGAAAGGCTGATTTGAGATGCCAAAGTTGAAACCAGATATCTATCTTATTGATTGCCACTACCATAACTCTGAAAGAATGATTGTAAGGAAGCAAATGCATAGAAGCAGGAAATATGAATACAAAACTACTTGGAATACACAAAAGACTGTATATATGTATATGAGAGAGACTCGCAAATTTGGACAATGACAACTCTAAAGTGCTGCTTTCTGTATTGTCATGTTGAATGAATTACAATGTGTTGTCCAGCTAAACTGCAAATAAAGCTTAAACTTGCACAGGAAGTTTTGAAATATACTTCCACAGTGGTGTGAGATGGAGTTAAACATATCCATCTGCTGTACTCTATTATTCTCACACCACCATGCGTCAGTACGTCTTGCTTCTTCTCTTCCTGCCATTTGCAGTGGTGAGTTTGAGAGGCAGATAGTGAAGCATAGCAGGCATCTTGTCATTCTTATGCCACTGTTTGCCAAAGTATGTGGGATTTTACTTGCACTGGTGTGGATTAGGTGGAGTTGCAAAAATCTGTAAACACAAGGGTACAAAAGACACCCCTACTACACTGACTTGAGACAGATTGACAGTACAAGAGACACCTCTTGCCAGGGTTTATGCAATTTATTGTGATTGACTGCCACATCTTGTGAAAATGAATTTGTGCAATTTAAGGTTTACCGGCAAGAATAAACTTTCAAGATTTCAACTGAGATATTTTTCAACTGAGATATATGTGAGAGGCAGATTTCTGCAAAGTAATTTCTATTTCCTTACATCACAAAAGTGTGCTTCATGCCATACTTGCTCATGTTGAAGCTGTACTTTATAATATGCTTTTCCATTATGCTGGGATATTTGGCGGATGAGGGAAGTTCACAGTCACGTATTAATATAGTTAAATAATTCTTGCATATTTGCATCACTAAAATGTCTTGCACTGTTGCACACAAGGGATTTCTGTACACCCTGTAATACTCCATGAGAAAAGCAATATCTCACTGCGCTCCAAACTAACATAATTGTAAATGCAACCAAAATTAGGGTTTGATGATTATCATTTCTCCTTCGTTTGCCAGTGGCAAATGATATAATTGAAACTTATATGCTAATTTATGTTGTAATAGATGCAAATTGCCATTTTTTGTATTGTTAAGCTGATGTGGTATTATCGTAAGAGTCAGTATGGGGGGGATCCCCACCATCCACTTGGAGATTCATGAACATGCATTCTGCTAAACTCTGGTTTATACTTGATGTGCCCGCACTGGGTGCAAGGGCCATGCACAGACATCAATTTTCCTAACTGTGTGTTGCAGCTGATTTACACTATCATAGGGGCAGTGATTTATTTATTTTTTTGGAGGGG
Organism: Polypterus bichir lapradei; assembly: GCA_026402145.1. Lineage (NCBI taxonomy): Eukaryota > Metazoa > Chordata > Cladistia > Polypteriformes > Polypteridae > Polypterus > Polypterus bichir. Next base: position 16,238,917 of record JANRMT010062837.1, on the reverse strand, counting down.
ACCCCAGGAATGCACCCAGCCTTGGTCCAATTTGCACACACTCATTCACAGTGACACAGATGTTGATTGGAGAGTGGAAAATTCTGTGAGCAGTTCACTGAAGGAAATCTAAAGTTTGTCCTACCTGTTTCCTGCAGCAGTATGAGAAGAGATGATTGGGGAGCACTCCCTCAGACGAATATATTTCCAATCCACAACTCTAATGTCACAAACAGATGGGTATGAGACAGGACATACAGTATATCCAAACAGGAACAGTAATCCACGGTTGACAACAGGTAGCATAAACAGGTGAGAACAGCAACAGCATAGATGGAAGAAAAACAGACCTCCAATGTCTTGCCGATACCCTCATTTAAAGGGCCTGCCTTCTTCCCAGCAGCCCTTGTGTCCACTGCTGTCGTCCAATAGAGCAACACCCATTGGGGCACCTGGGATATGCATTCCTTTATTCCATACCACTGCAACATTATAGTTTAAGTTCTATAAAAAAAAAATGCCTTGCCTGTCATGACAACCCCATAAAATTGGGGGAGAATCTCATTTTAATAGCAGGTATCAATATATTATAAAACTGTTCATCTTGTATGTTACAGGTGCAGTTGATAATGGCAAATTAAAACTGATCAAATGGTTTTTTTTTCTTTCTTTAATGAACAGTGCAGTGTCTAATAAGCCTAACAGGCACTCTTCTGTAGCACATTAGTCCTTTCCACCAGAGAGGACACTCATTTACACAACCAAACATTTGCTGTTGCTGCCCTCATAATCTGTCTGTAACATAGAACATTGTATAGCTAAAATTGTTCAAAATATATTTCAAAAGAATGTAGACAGTTTTCTGTATCAATTTGATATTTAATGTGGCACTCTATCTCATCCACTGGAGGAAGCACTCATTTTCATGAGTGGAGCAGAGCTGTAGAAATGTGATCCACCTGCCTGCTGCTTGCGTGATGAATACTGGAAATATAAAATTGTCCAAAAATTAATTTTAAAAGATTGAAGGATGTCTTCTATATCTCTTTCATGTCTACTGCCCCCCCCCCCCCAAACACACACACACACACGTCCAATCCATACGAGGAGACACTTATTTCCTCAATTTGGTCTTTGCCGTAGAAATGAGTGCCCCCAGTCTTCTGTTTTCAAAATGAAAATTGAACAGCTCATGGTTGAAAGAGTCTATGACTTACTACAGCTAATATGGAAAACATACCAGCCCTAAAAACAAGCCTGAGTGGAGAGCAATTGGTGTGGAATTAGACTGTTCTATAAACATATTTTCTACAGTGAAGACCCAGTGTTGGTTGCCCCACATTTACTGGGCCCTTTCTGTTTTTCTGAACCCGGATCACAGAGGACAGCTGTGCATCACTATTTGGAACACCTGGCTACAAGCTCAAAAAACATTGACATTAAAGAGCAAACCACATTGCACAGAAAATGGAGAGATTGCATTTTGTCACTTTCTCCTTGACGTGTATGGGGAAATTGCAGTTTAAGTTAAGTGTTACACTTCAGAAGAATGTTTTGATTTTTGCCTCAACCTGTAGCAGCTATTGACAGTTGTGTTCTCACAGTCAAGAGCATGTCAGACAGATCATTAAGGAATGGAAAGTTGCAGGGGTTTTCGCAGCACACTAGGCTTGAATCACATCTTCAGCATAAAAAATTGGTGCCCCAGGATCAAACACAGATCTCAGACAGACTAAAAATTAAAAAGGAGGGAATGTCTGTGAGTAATAAAGATACAAGCATCAGCATTCAGGATAATCAACTCAGAGGTACAAGTCTCACCAACTTTAGACATGACCTTCAATTGTATTTTGAGAAAATCGTGGAGGTTACAGCCAAGGAGTTGGAAAGCCAGTTTGAAAATAAAAGGGGTAATACACAGAAAGAATGCTCACATGGCTCTGCATCATTTTTTGTTTCTCAGTCTTCTATCATGATTCATGGCCAGGTGATTTAACCAGTTTTGGAGAAAATAAGATTAACACTTTTTAATTAACTGGTATCAAGGGGTCGTCTTGAAGAATACATATGATGTCAGGGCTGTACAAACGGAATGGAGATTGTTAAAAAAAAAAATCTGATCAAAGGCAGATTCTCAGACGCATCTTATAACAGTTTGTGGGAAATCTTTATGTGCAATATTGTCAGTTTCCCACATTATTGTACATCTTGTTGTGATCATGTTTGTTGTGTCTATTTTAGCAGCTCAGTGTGAACATGGCTTTTCAGCACAGAGCAGAATAAAATCAAAGGTGCTAAACTCAGTCAATGTCTCAGCCTTGGAGTATTTAGCCAGATCAGCAGAGAAAACCCGTCACTTGAGCATTTTGATCCTGAGCTCTTTGTTAAGCATTGGCTCATTTCAAACAAGAGTAAAAGAACAGCAGATTACACTGGGTGGCCCTGTGACACTGAAATTCTGATGGTCAGTGACACAGACTCAGAGTCTGAGTAAAATGCATGGTTCTTAATGATTATACCCAGTTTCAAAGTTATAATGACATTGTTACCCCAGTCATCAAGACAGACACAAATGCATGTGGGAAGTATGCAGTGCACTGGAGAAGGAAAGGAATTAGGCACTCATACACAGAGGTTTAGAAAGGTAAGTGTTTGAAAGATTAATATTTTACACATTTTATTATTTGCCACCAAAATCAAAGCTATGGGCTCCTAATTTTTTTCTTTTAGAAGCCAATGACTCCTTGAGGTAAATGCATGTCTGGAGCGTGTCTCATCTCACACAAAACAAAAATCTCAACTGCAAATTATTTAGGATGAGATGTTACAGGTGAGAATCAAACTAGGTCTAAATCTTACTACACTTATTTCTCATATAGGAAAAAAACTAAACAAAATTACTTTTTACTAAATGTTCTTTATATGTAAGGTTGTTGCCTTTTTCCTAGCAGCATGCTGTTCATGTTCACTATTCAGTAAGTCCGATTATCATGATTATCATTGTTTTCTTCAACAGAAAGGATATCCATTTAAAAAAAGAACAGGAAAAAAACACTTGCTGGCTGCCATTAAAAGATACCGACCATCACATTTTTTGATGTGCCTGTTACCTGATACATCACAAATTGTATGTTGTTGATAAAAGTTTAAGTCAAGTCAAATCAAGTTGGTTCTGCCTCCACTCTGCACAGCACTCACAATACCAGTGTGTAGGCCGGCCATGATATCCAGCAACCTCGAGGGGATCCCACGAACCGTCGGGATATCCCACAGGGCAGCTAGATCAACTGCGTTGAACGCTTTACGAAAATTGACAAAGGCTGCAAAGAAACTCTGCCAATATTCGTGTTTGCGCTCCATGAGAACCCTCAGTGCCAGGATGCGTTCGATGGTAGACTTCTTAGATGTAAAACCAGACTATTCCGGTCGCTGGTAGGTGAGCAAGTGATCACGGATCCTATTGAGGACGACCCTAGCAAGGACCTTACCCAGCACAGAGTAGTGTTATCCCCTGTAGTTGCTGCAATTCAGGCGATCACACTTTCCTTTCCAGATAGGGATAACAAGTGCCTAAAAGTACATTGTGTGTTATATTTTTTTACTGGTGCAATATTAAATTTAAAATTATTCAATGTATCTAAGTACTATAGCTTTCTTCTCGCTTAATTATCTTTCTGATTGGTTTTGTTAATTTCTTACTATGCTCAACTCGCTGTCTTATTAATTTAATAAGTTTCAAATTATCTCTTATGCAGCAGGAAAGGTATATAATTTAAAACGGAGTTCATTAATCACATTATCATTATATTTTTGAATGCCAACTAAAGGGATTTTATATTGCTTCTTAATATTGACTTTTCAGGTACACTACCAAAACATTTTCAAGCACCATCCTTGGTGTCTCCACAGTCACCCTTACTTCCAACCTGTGGGACACCATCATTGGAAGTTAGTGGTCACTCTGCCTGTTCTCCACCATACCTCATGTCAGCATTTAAGAGTACCAGCCAGCTGCCCTCTGTTTAGAACCAGATACAAGCACTCACTGGTGCCAGACAGCTACTGTCTGTTTCTCCTGACTTTCCAGATTTTGAGACAAGCCTAGCCAATGAAACAAGACAGCACAACACCTTATGACACCAAACAAATGACAGTTTCACTTTTCCAAATGCGGATGCCAGGAGCTGCCGTCACCATGATTTTCTAAGAACATTACTTAATCATGAAAAAATTAAAAGAAGCTACCTTACCTAACCAAACAAAACAAAATAATTCATATTGAGCTGATTAATAAGTGAGAAGGTAAATGACCATATAGTGAGTGACATCAAGCAGTCTAAATAGTAATCCAATTTTTTTGGATTGCACACCTGTTGTTAGCCAACAGGAACAAACTTTAATGGTTGTAAGAATTGTCACACTGGAAGAAGTACCCATAATTTAAATAGCACTTTTAAGATTTCCTTCCATCAACATACAATGGAAGAAGTTTTGTCTTCTGTTGTTTAGCACAGATTATATCTATCTATATATAAGATCGATCGATCGAGATATATGTGTCGATATATCGATATATATACATATATATATATACATATATATACATATATATATATATATATATATATATATATATATACACATATATATATATATATATATATACACACACATATATATATACACACAGACAAACACATATATAAACATATATATACACATCATATATATATATACACATATACATAAATATATACATATACACATACAAATATAGACATATATATACAGTATATACATATATACACATATATATACACAGTTATATATATATATATCTCAAAATACCTGCGCTTCGCAGCGGAGAAGTAGTGTGTTAAAGAAGCAATGAAAAAGAAAAGGAAAAATTTTGAAAATAACGTAACATGATTGTCAATGTAATTGTTTTGTCACTGTGATGAGTGTTGCTGTCATATATATACTGTATATACTCAGCAAAAAAATAAACTTTACAGATCTTCATTATAAATTGTTTAAACAATGTTTTCCATGCATGTTCAATTAACCATAATCAATTAATTAACATGCACCTGTGGAATGGTCGTTAAGACCTTAACAGCTTACAGAAAGTAGGCATTTAAGGTCACAGTTCTAAAAACGCAGGGCACTAAAGAGACTTGTCTACCGACTGTGAAAAACACCCAAAGAAAGATTCCCAGGGTCCCTGCTCATCTGCGTGAACGTGCATTAGGCATGCTGCAGGGAGGCATGAGGACTGCTGATGTGGCTAGGGCAATAAATTGCCATGTCCACACTGTGAGA
>JANRMT010062837.1:16198723-16208837 GCA_026402145.1 Polypterus bichir lapradei | reverse complement strand
TAGATAGATATAGATATACACTGCATTTTTCTTCCTATTTTCTTTGAAATGCATGACTGTATACATGTAAAAATCTAATACTTTTTTGATTCCACTTGACAGAATATTTTAAAATCTTAAAAAAAGTGATGTTAAGTTAGTAGACGGAGGTGTATTTGTGTGGGAATGTTTGCAAGTGTGAAATAATGATTGAGGTCTTTGGTTAAGATGAGGAAAAGGATGGGGTGGGCAGGTGTTTGCATTGTGCTAATCAGGGCCCAATTACAAAACATTGCCTAGGCCCTATAAATGGTTGGAAAGTGCCCTAGTTTCAAAAAGGCTCAAGATGAAAATGTTTTATGGATAGAGCTTCTTGTCACTTGTCTAGTCTAGTGTAATCATTTGTGTTTGAGATCAAATCACAATACTAATTATTAGCCTTGGTTTATTTACTGTCCTACTGTTTATATTCCCCAGCTTTACTTTTATCCCCTGTCACTTCTTTGTTCCCATGTTACTTATTATTTAATTTTAATTTTAAAATCTTAATTAAAGAATCCTGTCCTCCTCCAAAATGTGCTAACTGATCTTTAAGGGTGGCAGTAATTCTTTCTATTGTAATATGCTGTATAGTAAGTTTTAGCCATTCTTAGCAATGGTTAGACTAAGGATAATTCTGTAGTTGGAATGTAGCTTGTTAAATACTGAAAGATCAATATGAAGGCACTGAGATGTAGAAAGAGGTATAATGCATCTCAAAAACTGTCTCATGTTTTAATAACTTAGTGCTAGGTGTGGTGGACATGATGGCATTTCAGAAGACATGGTACTAAGGTTTTGACATACGTATCCATTACATAAGGTACTTTTTTATTTGTATTGGGAGTGGGAAGGGGTCAGAGAAATCAATCTTTCAAATTAATTTCTAGCATTTTGAAAGGTTTTTCTTTGAGGTATTTTTTTTTTTACATTACTAAAGGTGATTGAAGATTAATATGTTGGATATAGGTTTATCTTTAATTGCCAATTTTAGTTGAAAATATTAAAGAGATTGCATCTAACACCATATTTTTCAAGCTTTTCAATGAAACAAGTGTCATTTAGAAATAGATACTGAACGTAAGTGATAGATTATGGAAGATAAACTGCTGTTTTCACAGTGTTGAAAGTCTGGATTATATCTCATTTTAGGTGTTATCAAAGTACTATTAGCAAAAGCCTTCATTTTTCACCATACTCTCAAAGTTGTTGAGGTGAGCTAGTTCTTAAAACAGTCACATTTTGTCAGTGTGTTGCATGCCATTTCTTCTTTTTCAGTCCATGAATTCTCGACTGTATTTGATGTATCCTTTTGCAAAGATATTGTAATCGGGTTGCCAGTGGTTAATACATTTACACCTTCTGGCACTCGTTTATCCTTACCTTTTTACTGCATAGGTAATTTAATCCTAGTTTAGATTTTTTTTAATTCATTTTTCCAGTAGAGCATTGTTATTATTGAATCTGATAAATGAAACCAACCGGAAGATGCAAAGTTTGGTATACTTAGACATTTCTTTTTCCTTAATAATCATAGATTCACAAAATATCATATATTCACTGATGGAATAAGTGCCTTCATGTAGTGTCTGTGAGGATGTCGTCGCTTCCCAGTTAGTGCAGTTCTTGTGTGCTGTCATTGCTCCAATATTGTGTTTTTCATATGGCTGCTTTTTCTTGTTTCAGTTTCTGTTTGTACTTCATTAACACTAGAATTACCAGAGCCTACGAAAAAACTTGTAGATCCGTCCCACCTTAAAATGCTTCGCACCTCTCTGTCAGCGTCTTTTGTCCTTTAAATGTGTTGATAAGCAGAAAACAGCAAGCAGCCTGCTATCACATCCCCCACCCCGCACAGTTTTCTCAGCTCAAGTCTGTTTACCTTCGTGTCAGTTGCTTAGAGTTGTATAGAGTGAGAAATCAAGCAAAATTACACCTTTTATAAATACTATAACGTTATTGGGAACACTTGCATTCATGTGTGTCCCATGTCTACAACGATCTATGCACAGTAAACACATTGTTAAAATAGAAACGTTTTTCACGTTTTAGTAGTAATTGACAAAATGTAGACATGAAGTGTATAATATGTGAAGCCTGAATTCCAAATATCAAAGAAACACTTTAACAAAAGGTACAAATATAACGGAACAAATGCACTTCCATTCAAAAATATAACTGCAGAAAAGCAACCCGCGTTAGTGTGCGACATTGACACACAGTTGCTATGACAGCTTCGTTGGCGCAACGATATCAGCTGTTGACTGGTAATCAAAGTTTCACGGGTTCGATCCCGGAGGAGTCCGTTTTGAGAAGTGAACTGCTTGTATTTTAGAATAAAAACTTACATTTGATTCCAGTCTGTAACAGCCGGTGTAATTTATGATAATCGTGAAGGTTAGCTTTGTTTCTTTTTTTATTCAGTTTTATTCTCTCAGCTGCGTTGATGATCCCGAATCTTCCCCCCAACCCTCATACATTTGACACTGCTGTTTTCTCATAGACACGCTATAACAGAGGTAAACTTGGATCATGAGTTAACATTCGATCTGGCTCTTACATACAAAGGATGGTGCATGTGCCCAAAACATTAACATGGGGGGATGAGTCGGTATCTCAACTCCTGTCTACTCAAGTTAAATTTGTACTTATGTATGTGAGTACAATAGAACTTTAAAGTAAGATGTGGCATGTCACTGTGTCTTATTCAGAAGAAAAAAATACTCCAAGTGCAGCACTCTTCCTTGCATCTTAATTGTGGAAGTTATGAATTTAAGTACCCTGTCCATCAATAGAAAATGCATAGGTTTTATTGTGTTACTTATTAGACTTTGATTTCTTAATCCCAAAAAGTTATCCCAAATACCAAAACGGCTGACGAGTTGTACTTTTTAGATAGTTTTTGTTTTATTTCATTGACTTCTCTCTGTAGTTTTTAGTTCAATAGTTAAATACCACTTTTCAGCAAGGGGGAGTTTTTTTCTTGTTTGCTATGGAATGAAAAATATCAGCAAAACTTGGGGAAAAAAAAAGGTTTTTGAGTGGTCTGTTGAGATGCTATACTATAGTTAGAGCTCAGCTTTTTGCATTTTCTTTAAAGAAAGTCTATTGGAATAAATGAGGTTACAGGTACAGTAACACTATCCATCACATTCATCTACGACAACTGCATTCGAAAGTCTGTTGGAATAAATAAGGTTACAGGTACACTAACACTATCCATCATCTTCATTCACGACAACTGCATTTGAACAAAAATAACGATCAAATTTAAGAATAAGACTCTGTGTACTGTTGATCAGAACAAAGCTACATTCAATTAATTAAACATATGAAAGTGGAAGTTAATCAGAGTACACAGAAGCCAAATGTTATTTAAATGTTGCAGTTACTGGTGCCTAAAACATACATACACAATTGTAACAGAAAAATAGTAGTAGTAGGAGCAATAGTAGCAGAAATTATAGCTCAGCTATCTCAGCAAGTATTACTCAATCCAAGTGTAAGTACCGAAACTCAATCCCATTCTTCTTGATCAGCTGATCAAATTCTACTCATTTCTTCTTGTAGCATCTAGACTTTCCAGGCACTTAAACCAAGATCCTGTTTGTGAATTTTATATATGCACTAGCAAAATACCCGCGCTTCGCAGCGGCAAAGTACTGCCTTAAAAGTTTTATTAAGAAGAAATTTAAATTTTTTTAAACTGAGGGAAAATATACCAATAATTATTTGTTAAGGATCTCTTTGTATACCACATTGTGAGTTCGGCCCTCCGGTTGTAATATGACCAAGCTGTGCGCTGAGCTTACTCTTAAGCATGCAACGTACAGTTGGCCATGTGAACAGTAATCTTGTTTCAAATCTCACAGCTTGGATTGCTGCTGTCATAATCGGTTTGAGTTTCATGGTTTGTTTCAATTACGACAGTATTTGTAGGACTTGTGTTGAAGAGACATTCGGCATCTGTCAAGCGCTGTAAGTATACAACCAGTTTCATCGATAACTTCACATCCAGCTTTTGAGAGTTTAAACATTCATAAACATCAAAGTGTCCACTACTGAAATCGTCACCTGTGAATCTAAGATGTTGAAGAGGCATTGGCGGTTGTCCAAAGGTGTAAAATATTTGGCCATTCCGGTACACTTAAGCATTTCACTCTTCTAGTGCTCCTGTGTAGTATAATTATCTTCTGTACCGTCATCAGTCCACACCTTGAACCTGCCTCAGTCATTCAATACATAAGACACAATGTTCCTCCGGATATCAAGAGTAAGCCTGATATGGCTGTGCAATATGTAACAAAGAGAATGGAAAAGGCAGGTGCCATCTCCGGGCATAGAAACCACTTGGTAAGTGACAGTTCTTTGATCGATGGTGATCACCTCGATAGACATGTTAATGGGGGTACGGTTGGAATGATAAAGGAAATGGGTACCTGAACAATGTAAAGTAAGTCTAAAATACCTACACAATAACTATAATCGTAATAAATGAACAATAAAACAGCGGAGAAGCCGTGGATTAAATAAAAAGGTTGTAGTTATCAGCAGGGAGACGTGAATACCGTGGCGAAGCAAGGAAGTGAATGTAGAGACCGGAGCGACGGACGGCCTTATATAGGCAGGCAGCCAACAACGTGGGAGGCGTTGGGATGGGGGACCCAACGCTGCCTCACACGGTGACCGAGCTGCAGGCTAAGGACGTATATATGTACGTAAGTAGGATTCAGTTAGCGTTGGGAACCCGTGTACCAAATTTCTTGAAGATGGACCCATAAGTAACAAAAACCGTTGAAAAGTTTAATATGACGACCGACAGTGGCATCATATCACCGAAATAAGTACTAAATTTCAGCCTTCTACCTACATGGGAATTTGGAGAATTATTGACGTTGGAAAGTTCAATATGGCAGCTGACAGTGGCGTTACACCACCGAAATAAGTACGTACATTGGTTTCGGTTAGCGCAGGGAAGCCGCCTAACAAATTTCGTGAAGATGGCGCCATGAAAAAGAAAGTTCAACATGGTGGACATTGTTGACCGTTACGCGTAGAATTTTGAAATGAAACCTGCTTAACTTTTGTAAGTAAGCTGTAAGGAATGACCCTGCCAAATTTCAGCCTTCTACCTACACGGGAAGTTGGAGAATTAGTGATGTTTGGAAAATTCAATATGGCGGCCGACAGTGGAGTCATACCACCGAAATAAGTATGTACATCGATTTTGGTTAGTGCAGGGAAACCACCTACCAAATTTCGTGAAGATGGGGTCAGCCTTCTACCTACACGGGAAGTTGGAAAACTAGTGACGTTGGAAAGTTCAATATGGCGGCCGACAGTGGCGTCATACCATCGAAATAAGTACATATATCGGTTTTGGTTAGCGCAGGGAAGCCGCCTACCAAATTTCGTGAAGATGGTGCCATAAATAAGAAAGTTCAACATGGTGGACGTGGTCGACCGTTATCGACCGTTATGACCGTTACTTGTAGAATTTCGAAATGAAACCTGCTTAACTTTTGTAAGTGAGCTGTAAGGAATAATCCTGCCAAATTTCAGCCTTCTACCTACACGGGAAGTTGGAGAATTAGTGATGAGTGAGTCAGTGAGTCAGTCAGTTAGTCAGTGAGTGAGGGCTTTGCCTTTTATTAGTATAGATTTAAGGCAGTTATACAGTTATAAAATATTCTCACTCGTTATTTTGGAGAATACTGTGTATTTCTTGATGTCTGACGTTCTGAGAAACAGATGCCAGATACTATAGCATAGGAGACTTTAGTCAGAGTCATAATCATGAAAAAAGGATTACTGCAGTAGTGTGTTCTGCATCCACTCATTTTTTCCTGTCCCCCAATGACTCCACCTCCAGTGACCTGTCTGTACAACTTCTGAATTTTTCTGATGACTCCACTCTAAATGACCTGATCTACATCACAGACAAGATGTCATTGAGTAGATGTTGGCCACTTCATGCGCTCCTTGATAACTTGGAAACAAATAATTTGAATATTGTTAATAAATTCTTAATAACTATGTGCATCATCACAGTCTTTTTCTTTCAGCTTTTCCCAGTGATGGTCATGGAAGCAATATACTGAACTGCTGCTGCTGGTGCACCAATTTATTGATCAATCTCACTTTCACCTGATCATTGATTTGGGAATAATACTTTACTTCCTTTATTTTCTCCAATGTCTCTGAAGCTTCCATTTCTTCATCTGTGCTCACCAACCTCTATTGGGATAAAGTGAAATCTATTCTTTACTGGCTGCATTACGTACTGGAACACTTTTTCAGCTAAGGACTGCACATCACTGCAGAGGGTTGTGACCACAAAATATTACTGGCACACAACTCCCTTCTGTCCAAAACATGTAAAATGCCTGTCGCCATATGGCAGCAAACCATATTATTAAAGATCTCAGACATCCATCACAGTCCCTTTTTCCTTCTTCATTCTGATAAACTCTAATTAACCTTTAACAAGGACAGTTTTTATCTGTAGATAAGACTACTCAACAGCTGATCATACTGACTACTACTGTATGAGCGTTTCTTTCATATATCGTTTTGTGTTGCATTTATCGTTTGGTGTTTTATTCATTGACTGATACTGGTATTGCCTCTGGTGTGTGGGAGACAAGCTTATAGTTATTTTATGTACTAAATCTGAGGACGCCAGTGACTGCAGGCTTTTACTCTAACCCTGAAAATAAAGAAAGATGAAGGTCTCAGGAATGTTGTTCTGCTCAGGTCCCCAAAACATTTTAAAAGTGCTCTTAGAAAAGAGAAAATAAACAATTTTGGAAATGCATGCATGCTGTTGTACAATGAGAGCAGCAACAAGCCACTGAATTAAAGGACGGCTTTAATTAACTACGAGGCTAGGCGCCTAATTAAGCATCTGGTTTGAGTGAAATTGGTTGGAATTTGAGGCCCAGACTTTGGTGGTCTTCTATTGGCTCACTCACGTCACATTTCATTTATGTTTTGGTGCTATTTAAGGAAAGAAAGTAAGCTATTAAGGGGAACTAATCTTAAAAACAATTCAATTAAAATGAATTCAAAAGATGTTAATTAGCAGGAAAAACAGGTCGCTAATTAAGAAATGGGTTAGAATTAAAATCTGCAGCCACTGGGGCCCTCTAGGACAGGAGCTGGGGACCCCTATACTAAATACTATATGTAGTTTACAATAAATTTGAACTTGAAAATGAACTGATTGCTAGCTAAGCCGGTAACTTAATTCTAACTAATAAAAGTGAAACACAAAATGTTCTTTTTCTATTTCTAACTTATTTTGTGAAAATAAATAATATCTTCTAAATCAAAACAAGACAAAAACATAATTGTACAGAAATATGTTGGTGTGCAACTTTCCTGTCTTTGTGATTCACAAAGCGTTGGAGAATTCAGATATTTAGGGTTATGGTCAGAGCTAAAATGTAGTATCTTCATTTTGATTACAGAAACTGTCTCTGCAATGCATACATTATGAAGACTATGACACCCTTCCAAAGTCAACTTAAACGAAGGGAACAATGCTGCACTCTAGATATTGAGGAACATTCTCTAGATTCCTTTTGCCATTGGTGTATGCTCTCTTCAGGACCTAGTGCCACAGTGTTATGTCCACAGTGTTGACTGGGTAGGTAAATCTTCTTTAAACCATTTGCAAAAGAAATTAATAATTTACAGTACATTTTGACTAGTTTATATAAGAATGGATAAGTGACTTGCTGTGGGTTACATGATATTACTTTTTGTTTAGATAGGGAATGTGTGGTACATAGTCACCACCAAATTTTGAGGTCAATTCAATCTTGAGTGATTAGTAATACACCTGTAATTTATCTGCATTGCTCAAGTTTGTTTTTATTAATTTATTAATTTACTTAGGCTAAATGTTAAGCTAAATGAGATTTTAGCTACTACCACCAGCATTATAACTTTTTTTTATATAATTGGATGCTGCTTATAAACTTCTAGTATTTTCGAATTCCTTAAAATGCAATTAATTTTTAAAATATGCATTCAAGGTTTATCTGTAATCACTAGCTTTCTCAAGTAAATCTTGATTTGTTTTGAGTTCAGATTTTTAATATAGCTGTATGTCAATCTTTGTAATCTCAAAATTATTTAGTGCTTCATTGATATGCTTTGTAGATATTGGAATATCTTGAACTTCTTTATAGTAACGTTATTCTAGTTTTGCCTTTTTATACTAGTTTTCATTCCTGTTATTTCCGATCCTACTTGCAAATTCAGTTTACTTTTATATTTCACTAGCAAAATACCCGCGCTTCGCAGCGTAGAAGTAGTGTGTTAAAGAAGTAATTAAAAATTAAAGGAAACATTTTGAAAATAACGTAACATGATTGTCAATGTAATTGTTTTCTCACTGTATATGTTGCTGTCATATATATATATATATATATATATATACGTATATATTAATAAAAGGCAAAGCCCTCATTGACTGACTCACTCACTCACTCACTCACTCACTGACTGACTCATCACTAATTCTCCAACTTCCCGTGTAGGTAGAAGGCTGAAATTTGGCAGGCTCATTCCTTACAGCTTACTTACAAAAGTTAAGCAGGTTTCATTTCGAAATTCTACACGTAACGGTCATAACGGTCGATAAAGGTCGACAACGTCCGCCATGTTGAACTTTCTTATTTATGGCCCCATCTTCACGAAATTTGGTAGGCGGCTTCCCTGTGCTAACCGAAACCGATGTACTTACTTATTTCGATGGTATGACGGCACTGTCGGCCACCATATTGAACTTTCCAACGTCACCAATTTTCCAACTTCCCGTGTAGGTAGAAGAACGACCCCGTCTTCACGAAATTTGGTAGGTGGCTTCCCTGCGCTAACCAAAATCGATGTACATACTTATTTCGGTGGTATGACGCCACTGTCGGCCGCCATATTGAATTTTCCAAACGTCACAAATTCTCCAACTTTCCGTGTAGGTAGAAGGCTGAAATTTGGCAGGCCCATTCCTTACAGCTTACTTACAAAAGTTAAGCAGGTTTCATTTCGAAATTCTACGCGTAATGGTCATAACGGTCAACAACGTCCGCCATATTGAACTTTCTTATTTATGGCCCCATCTTCACGAAATTTGGTAGGCGGCTTCCCTGCGCTATCCGAAACCAATGTACATACTTATTTCGGTGGTATGATGTCACTGTCGGCCTCTATATTAAACTTTTAACGGAAACCGATGTACGTACTTATTTCGTTGGTATGACACCACTGTTGGCCGCCATATTGAACTTTCCAACGTCACTAATTCTCAAACTTCCCGTGCAGGTAGAAGGCTGAAATTTGGCAGGCTCATTCCTTACAGCTTACTTACAAATGTTTAGCAGGTTTCATTTAGAAATTCTACGCGTAACGGTCATAACGGTCAACAACGTCCGCCATGTTGAACTTTCTTATTTATGGCTCCATCTTCACGAAATTTGGTAGGTGGCTTCCCTGAGCTAACCGAAACCAATGTACGTACTTATTTCGGTGGTATGATGCCACTGTCGGCCGCCATATTGAACTTTTCAACAGTCTTTGTTACTTATGGGCCCATCTTCAAGAAATTTGGTACACAGGTTCCCAACGGTAACTGAATCCTACTTACGTACATATATATGTCCATAGCCTGCAGCTCAGTCACTGTGTGACGTGGCATTCGGTCCTCCATCCCAACGCCTCCCACGTTGTTGGCTGCCTGCCTATATAAGACCGTCCGTCGCTCCGGTTTCTACATTCCCTTCCTTGCTTCGCCACGGGATTCACGTCTCCCTACTGATAACTACAGCCTTTTTGTTTAATCCATGGCTTCTCCGCTGTTTTATTGTTTGTTTATTACAATTATAGTTATTGTATAGGTATTTTAGACTTACTTTACATTGCTCAGGTACCCATTTCCTTTATCATTCCAACCCCCATTACCATGTCTATCGAGGTGATCACTATCGATCAAAGAACTGTCACTTACTGAGTGGTTTCCATGCCCGGAGATGGCACCTACCTTTTCCATTCTCTTTGTTACATATTGCACGGCCATATCAGGCTCACTCTT
>JANRMT010062837.1:16165178-16188723 GCA_026402145.1 Polypterus bichir lapradei | reverse complement strand
CGAATGTCTTTCCAAGTGCGTTCGGATCCGTCCGCGGTCTCCTACTCACGCGTGCGTGACAATATATATAGCAAAATACCCGCGCTTCGCAGCGGCGAAGTACTGCCTTAAAAGTTTTATTAAGAAGAAAATTAAACCTTTTTAAACTGTGGGAAAATATACCAATATTTATTTGTTAAGGATCTCTTTGTATACCACATTGTGAGTTAGGCCCTCCGATTTTAATATGACCAAGCTGTGCGCTGAGCTTACTCTTAAGCATGCAACGTACAGTTGGCCATGTGAACAGTAATCTTGTTTCAAATCTCACAGCTTGGATTGCTGCTGTCATAATCGGTTTGAGTTTCATGGTTTGTTTCAATTACAACAGTATTTGTAGGACTTGTGTTGAAGTGATATTCGGAATCTGTCAAGCGTTGTAAGTATACAACCAGTTTCATCGATAACTTCACATCCAGCTTTTGAGAGTGTAATGAAGAATTTTGTTGGTTCGGATTAAATTACAACCACTGCACACATCCGGTCAGGGATGGATGAAGATGTCCAAATTCTATTTATTAATTTCTTCCAAACTTATACAATGTGAAGATATGGTCTAAATAAATAATAATAAACATAAATTAGTTATCTCAGTTTCTTTCTCTTCAGTTCGTCAATGTTAACATTAGTCATTAACAGATACTTCATTTATCCAGTAGATGGCGTACTACACCCCAGATAACATCAATATCGGTAATTACTAGAACGTTAAACAACAAAGCATTTACTCAACTTAAATAAGTAATTATTCTTAACAGATATACATATTACATATGAGGAAACGATAATACCGCAATTCCATAACAAACAATGTGAGAAACTCCATATAGCGTCTGTTCAACCATACTTTAACTTCTTCAAACGTCAATATTTAGAAACAGTACTAAATATATACAGTATATCCAAATTACAAATGTAAACATATAAACAATATACTTTAATGATAAACGAATTCCACTTACTTTATAATTAATTACGCAAACTTTCACATTTAAACGAAGCTCCTACTCTACTGCTCAGACGCCACCAAACTAATCTAAATGTTCAAAGTGAAGCCCCGTGATTGGCCAAGTTCCAACTCACCACGGGCCAATCACAATAACTAATAAATCAAGGTGGAAGACAACTAATTAAAGGGAACATATAAATAATATATTGCCTTTTCAACAGAGAGTTTAAACATTCATAAACATCAAAGTGTCCACTACTGAAATCGTCACCTGTTAATCTAAGATGTTTAAGAGGCATTGGCGGTTGTCCAAAGGTGTAAAATATTTGGCCATTTCGTTACACTTGAAAGCGACAACCGAGCAATTCTGCGGTAGCCATCAACTCACATGCAGAACCATAGGTGAAGGGCTTAAGCATTTCACTCTTATAGTGCTCCTGTGTAGTATAATTATCTCCTGTACCGTCAGCAGTCCACACCTTGAACCTGTCCCAGTTATTCAATACATAAGACACAATGTTTCTCCAGATATCAAGAGTGAGCCTGATATGGCCGTGCAATATGTAACACAGAGAATGGAAAAGATAGGTGCCATCTCCGGGCATGGAAACCACTCAGTAAGTGACAGTTCTTTGATCGATGGTGATCACCTCGATAGACATGTTAATGCGGGTACGGTTGGAATGATAAAGGAAATGGGTACCTGAACAATGTAAAGTAAGTTTAAAATACCTACACAATAACTATAATCGTAATAAATGAACAATAAAACAGAGGAGAAGCCATGGATTAAATAAAAAGGCTGTAGTTATCAGCAGGGAGACGTGAATCCCGTGGCAAAGCAAGGAAGGAAATGAAGAGACTGGAGCGACGGACGGCCTTATATAGGCAGGCAGCCAACAACGTGGGAGGCGTTGGGATGGGGGACCCAACGCCGCCTCACACGGTGACTGAGCTGCAGGCTATGGACATATATATGTACGTAAGTAGGATTCAGTTAGTGTTGGGAACACGCGTACCAAATTTCTTGACGATGGGCCCATAAGTAACAAAGACTGTTGAAAAGTTCAATATGGCGGCTGACAGTGGCATCATACCACTGAAATAAGTACGTACATTGGTTTCGGTTAGCGCAGGGAAGCCACCTACCAAATTTCGTGAAAATGGGGCCATAAATAAGAAAGTTCAACATGGCGGACGTTGTTGACCGTTATGACCGTTATGCGTAGAATTTCGAAATTAATCCTGCTTAACTTTTGTAAGTAAGCCGTAAAGAATGAGCCTTCCAAATTTCAGCCTTCTACCTACACGGGAAGTTGGAGAATTAGTGACGTTGGAAAGTTCAATATGGCGGCTGACAGTGGCGTCATACCACCGAAACAAGTACGTACATCGGTTTTGGTTAGCGCAGGGAAGCCACCCACCAAATTTCGTGAAGATGGGGCCATAAATAAGAAAGTTCAACATGGCGGACGTTGTCGACCGTTATCGACCGTTATGACCGTTACGCGTAGAATTTCGAAATAAAACGTGCTTAACTTTTGTAAGTAAGCTGTAAGGAATAAGCCTGCCAAATTTCAGCCTTCCACCTACACGGGAAGTTGGAGAATTAGTGAGTCAGTGAGTCAGTCAGTGAGGGCTTTGCCTTTTATTAGTATATACTAGCAAAATACCCGCGCTTTGCAGCGGCGAAGTACTGCATTAAAATTTTTATTAAGAAGAAAATTTTACCTTTTTAAACTGAGGGAAAATATGGCAATAATTATTTGTTAAGGATCTCTTTGTATACCACGTTGTCAGTTCGGCCCTCCGGTTGTAACATGACCAAGCTGTGCGCTGAGCTTACTCTTGAGCATGCAACTTACAGTTGGCCATGTGAACAGTAATCTTGTTTCAAATCTCACAGCATGGATTGCTGCTGTCATAATCGATTTCAGTTTCATGGTTTGTTTCAATTACGACAGTATTTGCAGGACTTGTGTTGAAGTGACATTCGGCATCTGTCAAGCGTTGTAAGCTTACAACCGGTTTCATCGATAACTTCACATCCAGATTTTGAGAGTTTAAACATTCATAAACATCAAAGTGTCCACTACTGAAATTGTCACCTATGAATGTAAGATGTTTAAGAGGCATTGGCGGTTGTCGAAAGGTGTAAAATATTTGGCCATTTCGGTACACTTGAAAGCAACAACTGAACAATTCAGCGGCAGCCATCAACTCACATGCAGAACCATAGGTGAAGGCTTAAGCATTTCACTCTTCTAGTGCTCCTGTGTAGTATAATTATCTCCTGTACCGTCATCAGTCCACACCTTGAACCTGTCCCAGTCATTCAATACATAAGACACAATGTTCTTCCGGATATCAAGAGTGAGCCTGATATGGCCGTGCAAAATGTAACACAGAGAATGGAAAAGGTAGGTTCCATCTCCGGGCATGGAAACCACTCGGTAAGTGACAGTTCTTTGATCGATGGTGATTACCTCGATAGACATGGTAATGGGGGTTGGAATGATGAAGGAAATGGGTACCTGAGTAATGTAAAGTAAGTGTAAAATACCTATACAATAACTATAATTGTAATAAACAAACAATAAAACAGCGGAGAAGCCGTGGATTAAACAAAAAGGCTGTAGTTATCAGCAGGGAGACGTGAATCCCGTGGCGAAGCAAGGAAGGGAATGTAGAGACTGGAGCGACGGATGGCCTTATATAGGCAGGCAGCCAACAACGTGGGAGGTGTTGGGATGGGAGACCCAACGCCGCCTCACATGGTGACCAAGCTGCAGGCTATGGATGTATATATGTACGTAAATAGGATTCAGTTAGCGTTGGGAACCCGTGTACCAAATTTCTTGAAGATGGGCCCATAAGTAACAAAGACTGTTGAAAAGTTCAATATGGTGGCCGACAGTGGCATCATACCACCGAAATAAGTACGTACATTGGTTTCGGTTAGTGCAGGGAAGCCGCCTACCAAATTTCGAGAAGATGAGGCCATAAATAAGAAAGTTCAACATGGCGGACGTTGTTGACCGTTATGACCGTTACGCGTAGAATTTCGAAATGAAACCTGCTTAACTTTTGTAAGTAAGCTGTAAGGAATGAGCCTGCCAAATTTCAGCCTTCTACCTATACGGGAAGTTGGAGAATTAGTGATGTTGGAAAATTCAATATGGCGGCTGACAGTGGCGTCATACCACCGAAATAAGTACGTACATTGGTTTTGGTTAGCTCAGGGAAGCTACCTACCAAATTTCGTGAAGATGGGGCCGTAAATAAGAAAGTTCAACATGGCGGACGTTGTTGACCGTTATGACCGTTATGCGTAGAATTTCGAAATGAAACCTGCTTAACTTTTGTAAGTAAGCTGTAAGGAATGGGCCTGCCAAATTTCAGCCTTCTACCTACACGGGAAGTTTGAGAATTAGTGACGTTGGAAAGTTCAATATGGCGGCTGACAGTGGCGTCATACCATCGAAATAAGTACGTACATCGGTTTCGGTTAGCGCAGGGAAGTCACCTACCAAATTTCGTGAAGATGGGGTCAGCCTTCTACCTACACGGGAAGTTTGAAAATTGGTGACGTTGGAAAGTTCAATATGGCGGCCGACAGTGGCGTCATACCATCGAAATAAGTACATACATCGGTTTCAATTAGCGCAGGGAAGCCGCCTACCAAATTTCGTGAAGATGGGGCCATAAATAAGAAAGTTCAACATGGCGGACGTTGTCGACCGTTATCGACCGTTATGACCGTTACGTGTAGAATTTCGAAATGAAACCTGCTTAACTTTTGTAAGTAAGCTGTATGGAATGAGCCTGCCAAATTTCAGCTTTCTACCTACATGGGAAGTTGGAGAATTAGTGATCAGTCAGTCAGTCAGTCAGTCAGTCAGTCAGTGAGTGAGGGCTTTGCCTTTTATTATTATAGATTAATGTAGTTTTACTTTAGATATTATTTCACAAGTAAATTTATTTTATTTAGGCCTGTGAAAGTTAACATGTGTAGAAGATCAGCCCAGACACAGACAGACACGGACTCAAAATGTCCAAAATAACACACGTTTTATTCTTACAAATGTCCTGCACAAAACACAGTGATCCCATCGACACAATACTCTGTCCTTTCTTCTGCCACCTCCCTTTCTCACTCGCAAACTCGTCCTCCTCCACCCGACTCTGGCTCCTGAATGGAGTTAGGCGGCTTTCTTTATAGTGCACCCGGAAGTGCTCCAGGTGTCTCTGGAGCTGTCCAGGTGCCCCCTGGTGATGGTCACAGACCTTCTGAGCTCCAAATTCGCGGCCCCGATGTAAACCAAAGGGGTGCCCTCTCGTGTCCTGGAGGAGGTACTCCTGGTAGTACAACCATTCCCTCGGTCTTCTCTTATAAAGGGCGTCCTTTCTGGGCAGGATCCCCGGCCGTCCATCACACATGTTAAACATTGCGATTAATGTGTCCTGTTTAATGCACTAAAAAATATTGTCACATCCAGGGCTGGCAATGACGCAGATGTCGGGGTGGCATTTTTATGCAATTTTTTTTTTTTTTAACATTACGAAACAATAATACTGTAATTTTCCGGCCTGAGACTCAGAAGGCCATGGGGCTGGACAGCAGGAGGAAGTCTGGAAAGAAAGGTTGGTAGGTGCTGGAAGTTGTGCTAATTTTTTTGGCCCTGGTGATGGAGAGAAGGAGAACACAATATGCAGTAGTGGCAAGTGTGGGGGAACAGTGCAGAGTGAACAATGTGGTAGAGGGGAATGAGAGTCAAAAAGTGGAGGGCCATAACAAAATTGAGGTATCTCCCATGGCTAGAACAGTAGGTGTTTTCCTGGGAAGCAATCAATAAAAACTCATTAGTTTTAAACTCCTGATAGATGTACAGGTATTGTTCCTCCCCTAATGACTGAGTGTATTATAATACAAATAAGTTAAGTGTGTACCTAAATAATTATATACACTTCCAGTCAGTCAGTTTGTCAGTCATTCTCCAACCCACTATATCCTAACACAGGGTCACGGGGGTCTGCTGGAGCTAATCCTAGCCAGCACAGGGTGCAAGGCAGGAACAAACCCCGGGCAGGGCGCCAGCCCACCGCAGGACACGCACACACATCAAGCACACACTAGGGACAATTTAGGGATCGCCAATGCACCTAACCTGCATGTCTTTGGACAGTGGGAGGAAACCGGAGCAGCTGGAGGAAACCCATGCAGACATGGAGAGAACATGCAAACTCCATGCGGGGAGGACCCGGGAAGTGAACCCAGGTCTCCTTACTGCGAGGCAGCAGCGCTACCATTGTGCCACCGTGCTGCCCTACACTTCCAGTACCATATTCATATACTACCTTTAAAAAATTTTATGAAATTTCTTATGTGGTTCACAATGATATGCCACATGTAGCACTGATGTTCATTTTCTTGATTTATACATACTGACATAGGTGCAGGGGAGAGGGGGAAAGGGCTGTTTATGGCAGTCCTGGTGCAATAGAGAATAGTTGCCAAGGTAAACATTATACAGTCTTTTTTTATTATTTCATGTTTCTGTAAGAAGGTTAAGTCAATGTCATATCACATAAGTGCTAAACAGGTTATAAAATAAGTCTCTTGTGCCTCTCTGTACTTAACTCGGTGGTCTGCCAACCAGTGTAGAGTGCTGACTGCCCTAATATTGATGACAAAATTCTACAAAACAGAAGTGTAATGATTATTTTTACCCATATTTCAAGTTTGCAGTATCTTTGCTAATTTATACAAATAATGCAATATAACCAACCAAATAATGCACAGCGTCAGTTTTTAAGTGGGATAGGAACTATGGAGATCATTTGCCAGGAGCAAAGGTGTGGGTAGAGCAGCTTTTTTCAACCTTTTTTCTATGGTGGCACACTTTTTGTAACCCAAAAAATCCCAAGGCACACCACAGTTCTACCAAACACAAAAGCATTAAATCTGTGTGCGTGCTAAACTGTCAGAAGGGCCAGGACAGGGGGCAGCAAAAAAAAAAATGCAGTTAGGAGACTGATGTTTGCAGATACGGCAAGAATTAACTATATAAGAATGGTGGGAATTAATTGACATTTATGATTATTTCCCATCTTTTTTGAATCGCCATTCTGTTCAGTTAGAAAATAATCTGTTATCTGATTAAGAAAAGATGAAATGAATGGAAGAGGATGGTTGTTTTTTACAGTAATTTTATTTATTCAAGACATTCCTTAAAGAAGATAAGAGACAGGTGATTGTACAAAAAAAGTGATATTTTCTTTATGAAACAGTACTACTTGTAGCACTAATAGGGGAGATTTGAACTTAAGGCAGTCCATTACTAGTGGTTTTACCATTGATCAACACAATCTGTGGTTTAAACTTTATTGTAATGGGACAAATACCTAATGCCTTAATAAGGTCTCAACTAATAAAAGTTTTGGCTGTTCCTCAATCAAGTGGCACAAAAACCTCATTATTAAGAATCATTGGCACTGTAAAAAGATTTTTGCAACAAGGTTTACTGCCGAATCTTACTTTCCCTATGCTGATTGACAATTTGTTTTTATTAATAACTTCACCATAATAATAATCCGCACTCTTAAAACTAGGCAAATGTTCAAAATTATTTAAGTTTAAAGCAAAAGTTTGCCTCAAAAATTTTCAAAATAAAGCATGAGCTTCACAATACATTGTAGGACAAAGTGGACATTGCACATTCTAACTGATTTTTGTTGCTCACCTGGGGCCTCATGCATAATGGCGTGCGTAGAATTCACACTATAACATGGTATAAGCACAAAAGCGAAAATTTGCTTACGCAGAAAAAAATCCAGATGCATGAATCAGTGCGCTCGCCAATATCCATGTTCTTCCGTTACATACTTTTCATGCTGACTGAGATTTAACGCACATGCACACGCCTGCTGTCCCGCCCCGTCTCCTCCCAGAATTACGCCTCTTTGAATATGCAAATCAATATAAATAGCCCTTAAGCTCAGCGTTCTGTGAAAAGGCAATGGCAAAAGCAAGGGGGGAAATAGAAGAAGTTTAGCGAATACCAAGTGGAGGCAAGGCAAAACGTACTATCTGTTGGTTTAAACAGTGGTATAATCAACAAAAGGAAGTTGATCGAGTGACATAGAGTGTCAGAGAAATTCGAAAGTTCAAGTTCACAAAGTCGCACAGTGCCCGAAATAAAAAAGTTGTCAGATATCAAAGTCACCGTGAAAAGGCGAGTCGTAACCCACCGTCTGAGTGTCATATGAAGGCTTATTAGGGTACAGAGGAAAAAAAAAAATAGGCACACAGTGGGGAAAAAAAGCATGAAATGTTAACTTTAATCTCAAAATTTCCACTTTAATCATGTAGTTTATGTTGTCATTAAAGTAGACCATCATAAACTTCATCTTAAAATCGTTTAATTTACTAGATTCTCAATTCCCATTGTAGCTAAAGTAGCAGGTTAAATGCTTTGTTTTGTATTTGATCTTCTATGTGCTCTATGTGTGTGAATCACTACATGCTTCCGGGCTTTCTCTTCCTCTGACAGGACACAGAATCCATTACATTCCTAATATTACAGCTCTCTGAATAATTAAAATACTGAGATGTATACTTGATATAATTTTCATGATGATAGGAGTTAAAGCATGTTATTAAACATAGGAACATGGTGGCGCAGTGATTGTGCGCAACATTCGATGAAATAATTTATTGCAGCAGTACTGTCTTTTTTAAACTTAATAACCCCCAATTCCTGTCCTTACTTTTCTTTCTCCAAATACCCAATCGCCACACAATCAGCTCTGTAATAGACGTTAAGCCGTCTGTAAGCTTATAATGCCGATTCTTCAAAACTTTTAAGGAACATTGAAATATCTTCGTAGTACATGTTTAATTATTCTATCCTTCCAGTGTCACGCCAGTCCCAGCAAGTATACAGCGCGAGGCAAGAACAATCTGTGAATGGAGTGCCAGATCCTTGCTAGCGCAGCAACACTGTGTCCTCACATGTTTAATTATTAACAATATAGATTATTTAAATGAAGTTAAAGTTTTATCTGTATAATATAATAAACATATTTTGCTGCATTTCATCTTAAAAGTGATATCGTCATCATATGTAAATACGCGCTTTATAAAGTAGCTCAGGTTGTGCAATATTAATAACTGTAGTGCAAGTTTCCCGTAAGGTGATTGTACTAGTAAGTACAAACAGATCTACAAGGAGCACTTGATGGACTGATTGAGTGCGTTTATAGTTCTTGGGATGAAACTGTTTCTAAACCGCGAGGTCAGTACAGGAAAGGTTTTGAAGCGTTTGCTGTGTGAGAGCAGTTCAAATAGGCAGCATGGCTGAGGCAGCGTGTGCTTGATGCTGTATACTAGGGCTGCAACGATTAGTCAACGTAATCGATGATGTCGACTGCAAAAAATTGTCGACGCAGATTTTTTATTGTCGGCTCTTCATAAACAGAACCTTCAATAGGGGCTCCAGTCACAAAGAACCACATTGGTTTTTGTATCTGCAATGCACTACATGAATGTCTGGGGGCAGTATCGTTTGTTATTGTTTGTCAAGACGCACACAGTCCTACCAATGCAAGCATCCTAGAGCTGTGATGCCGCCGTCTCTCGATAGGTAAGTTTTAGCGAGTAAAGTTAGTGTCGCGTGTTAACATTGATGTTTGTACTATAATGTGTATATCAAGGTTTTGACAATGATACTAAAACCCTTAAACCGACACATACTTGGGGGTTAATGCACCCCTGGACGCCAAATACTTTTTAGCTGCACTTTTTAAGTAAACATCACAATTCACAAAGAAAATGTGAAATTTTAACGGAACACATTTTTTTTCATGCAAAGAGCATCAGAATTACTGCAACACTGATCATTTTACACACTACAAATGAACTGTAAAAACTATAAAAAAAAAAAACTACTGCAACAATCTTTTACTATATGTTCAATGTGCAACTGAGGTCATTGATGTAATTCAGTATATCACTGAGCTAACTGCGCTTGAACTGGCTGCATGCAAACACACGGGTAAACGCTGATGATTGGAGGCTCGTCTAGTGCAGCGGCTGAATCCCAGAGACAGCAGTGCTGCAGTTCTCCCGTGGCCATTAGTGGTCATGAGATGGCTGCTCAATGAATATACGGTACTGACTGATCAGCTCCAGCGTGCTGGCAAATTCCACTGAGAAACAACTTTAGCTGGTTGCGGAGTTCAATGAATTACATCACCGAATATATGTCGCAGCATATACTCAGTTTCGGCGTGTTTCCAAATTGCACTGGAAACTTGACTCTAGCTGGTTGCGGCATTGAACATATGTGCTTTTCTAAATATACTCAGCTAAGGTGTGCTGGCAGTAATTACCTCGTTACATATTTTAGTCCGTTATTTTTTTATTTTGGCATAATATAATACATGATGTGATAAACTACAACACATTTCTTTCAGAGTGCGATGATTAAAACATCTTTCCCTGTCTGCAAAATCATTCTTATGTATTCCTGCTACCTCTATTCCCTCTGAGCATCTCTTCTCAGCAGCTGGGAACATTGTCTCAAAGAAGAGAGCCAGTCTCACACCAGAGCATGTCGAAATGCTCACGTTCCTGCACTGCAATCAGGAATATATAAACTGAATCTTTTATTGTTTTATTTTATTGGTACTGAAGCTTTATTTAAACTTTTGGACTTTAAGACACACCAGTGGCCATTTTTGGTTAAATTAAATGCACTTTTTGTGTTTAAAGACTATGTGCACTTTAGTTTGTATTGTTTAATGTATTTCTTTTTTATTGTGATTATCACACTAATATAAAAACATATCATTTTTTTCAAATTCATATGTTTCACTGGTTGTTATTTTAATTTGATTATTATTAATTTTAATCGTGTTAATGCAGAGACATCAGGGTGACATTCACAGGTGGACAGACGTGAGCAGATGAGGTAAGACATGCACTGGAGCCCAGAACAGGATGTGCAACCACAGGTCGCAGGCATCAAAATAGTGAGGCATGAAATAATCGTGACTAGTTGAAAAAAAATTGAATGATTAGTTGACTTCCAAAATAATCATTAGTTGCAGCCCTACTATATACCGATAATTCTCTTTCTGGATCAGCTGCTCCGAGTGGTGCAGTGAGAATGATATGGAAAAAGATGATCAGCTGTGACAACCCCTAACGGGAGCAGCTGAAAGAAGAAAAAGAAGGTGCTGTGAGAGTAACAACGCTAAAGCAGCTATGGTATTTGGAATAGCTTGGCTATTCCGTGGACCATTATATTGTTCCAGGTTAATTACAATCATGCATTAAACTAATAAACAATATGTGGTTAATTTCAGTGTATTTATAAGGCAGTGTCAGGGATGTGGATCTAAAAAAGAAAGGGTAACCACACTGGAACAGTAGCTTTGATGCTGGGTGCCGCCAGTCTGCAAAACCGGGCGGAGAACTTGCGTATGCCAGGGTATGAGCTACTGTGGAAATCTGCGTCGCTTTACGGCAAGTTTTGGTTTTATACATCGCGATTTGAACGTGGAAACAGGCCTACGCAAGATATACGCAAGAAGGTGCGAAATGGACTCAAGCAAAAACAAAGACCTGAATGATAATTGTATTGGACAGAATAACTCACCTATAGAAAGGCACAAATTTGTAACTGGTAATGACTTTAATCTAATTACAAGAGGTTCGAATTCCTTCTTAAAAAAAATTAAGCCACGCTCTCATTCTTGAACACACTCATGAGATTTTCTGGGAAATTCTGAATGAACTCTGGGGATTTCCTGGAGCACTCTGCCCCACTGTCACTCCTGAGCACAGTCTCTAAAATGATATCTGAAAATTCTCTCAGAAACTAAAAAGCGGATGAGACATTTTCTTCCTTGGGAGTTGAAAGCTCCTTATAGCACCTTTAAGTAATGTCTTTTAAAACAGTTTTTGGTGGTTGAAGTTATGCACAAGAATACTTAACATGATTTTCACTGTCTTCTGATGAGTTGCACCATGTCTTCTCTACTCTGTGGAGCTCTTGATTTTGGCTAAAGTACAACTGAAATCCTTTTTGTTTTTTTCTTGAAACCTACAAGAAAAAGCAAACAGATCTGCAGGTAAAAAAAAAACAGCAGTGCAACTTGCCTAAATAGTGTAACAGCATAATTAGACAGTGTTATATTATATGAGTAGTCTAATATATATAGCAAATGCTGGCATTCCAGCTGTCTGGGTTATAATGGCAGGGAGGTGTAGTGCCTTTTGGTAATATGTGTTTATGGCAACAGCAGCCTGCTAGATTTATAGAGTAGAGTAGCATCATAGATATGTATAGGCTGTTGATCAGGTTAGTAAGGTTATGACAGTAGATAAGTGGGCTGTTATACCTGCCTTTCAGGTATGTACCACCTTGTAGTAATTCTTGTGTTTATCAAAAAATTATATTATTATTTCTTAAAATGAATGGGCTTCAGTTACCTTGATGCAAGTGTAATGGTCAGAGACTTGCCTCCTACAACAGAGAAAGGTAAGATAAATAAAGTAGGCGCCTTACTGAATTATTTAATTTATTACTAGCACTGTCAAAGGCAAAACAGATAATTAAGTTAAATCTCTCCTCATCTTCCTACAACATGAATATAATCTCAGATAATGTGAGATTGCACCGGGTGAACTTTGTGCGATCTTGCCAATGACATCACCATTGTGCAAGCCTGAACCTCAAAATGGAGAAAGCCCAGAAGAAAAAGAAAATATTGATAGAAAAGACAAGGAAAAAAATTATAAACTTTAGTATATGCTTTGTAAAAAATAATAATAATAATTCTCTAGACATTGTAGGTGATTTTAAGGTTTGTTGGATTCTTTATTTTAATCTGCACAGCATACATTATATCCTGCTCCAAGACCATGCATTTACAGTTTTTGCTTTCAGTGTTGTATTCAAAATACTTCCATACAGGTGTAACCCCCTTTCAAGGCCTTTCCTTCTCAAGCAGTATGTGCAAGGCCCTGAGTTCTTAAGTTTGGTGTCGCCACCCAATAGTTAAATTTACTTTCAACCATTTAGCTCATTTGGCTCATAACAGATGACACCTTTTACTCAGTTTAAAGAAAAGAAAACTTTCACTTTACTTGAAACCAAGAATCAGATAACCTAACATTTGCATGTTATAACTATGTACGGCACGAAAAAAAACACAAGAATGATAAACTATTTACAAAACTATTTGTTGTCCTTTCAACACTACTGGTGAGCTCATCGTTAATACCTATACCCTTTTAGAGCAATTAGTCACTCTGTTGGGGGCCCCAAACGTAGCTCAGGTGCGTAGTGGCCACTAAACAAAGCAGCACTGGCCCCTTCACTTTAGCTTTACCTCAAGCCACACAAATCAAACAAATGATAAAAAAAAACACACACAGACCTTGGGTGAATTAACTCTTCCTCCTTGTATGCCTCCTTTGGCCTTTCATCTCACCCTTGTCTGGTATCAGGGAAAAACTCACCAGCAGGTTGCACCCATGTCCTACGGACTTTCTCCTCGTTTATTTCCTGCACGCTCTATTCACTCGTGCTGGACATCTTCTATCTGATAGTGCCTGTTGGGGAATGGAGTTCACTTTCGTCCCACTAAATCGTTTAACAACTTTGGTTCCCCATCCCCTTCTCTGCGCACCACTGTTTTGCTATTTTGTTTTTTTTTTTCCTTTTTCTTTTGTCTCAGTACAGTGTATTATATATTTATCGTCCTCGTCAGCATTATGCTGCCACTTCTCTTCTACTAGTTTAGCGTTTTGCTAAAGCTGTCGTCTTATAGCTATGTCTCACTTCAGCGTTCCGCTAATGTTATCCTTTCTCTGTTAACAGTGT
Source organism: Polypterus bichir lapradei (assembly GCA_026402145.1). Taxonomy (NCBI): domain Eukaryota; kingdom Metazoa; phylum Chordata; class Cladistia; order Polypteriformes; family Polypteridae; genus Polypterus; species Polypterus bichir. The sequence goes on along the minus strand of JANRMT010062837.1, from coordinate 16,174,839 downwards.
TCAACTCTTCTCCACATTCTCTCTACTCTTTTACTTCCATGTTCCTCCAGTCCTCCCTTTTACCTCCAATCCTGTCCCTGTATCTACTTGACACAGCCTGAGGATGGATCAATGAGGGAGCACTAACAGGTGTTAAGCTAGGCTTTATGCCCCTATTCTGTTTTGGGTTACAATTCGCAGCCACACTTATTTTAATTACGACATTAACTTTATTAACAAAATACATTCCTCAGAATCTACCCTGGTTACACAGGGCTTTGCCATTTTTCTATCAACCATATTGATCCTTAAACCTGTCTCACTCAGGGAAAATTTATACATAGAATTTTGCCACCTGCACACCTGAAAATACACGAAAAATCAGAAAATAGATTTATGAAAATAGATATTCTGACATATATAATCATGAAAACCAAGTGGGGACATAGGGTGTACGGGGCCCTTGGGCTTGAATCATTGTTTAGGCCCCATTTAGCTGTACTGAGGAGACTATAGATAAAGTACTTTTCAGTGTTGAGGTTTAGGAATAACCTAAGTATGAGGCATGGCACCTCCTCCTGGCGGCACCTACAGTACCCAACAGGGCTGAGAAACCGAACTCCAAGTCCCAGGTTGCCCTGCGGGAATCCGGGGCACCACTACACTCCAGGGGAGTTGCCATCTAGTAATTTTGGACACTGCCTCCCCCAAAACATCTGCCTTTCCCCATCATTCCATCCTTTGGGCGTCCCGGCTGGGTTGAGCTGCCGGCCATCTCTCTCAAGACCTAAAGAACCTATCCTTCTGTGTATCAAATAATGGTTTTATTTTCAAAAAGCATTTCACCGATATGTAGTAAATGGTAAGATGTTGTCTACAAAACAGACACCTGAGAAATAAACCAAAACATTTTTCTCTTTTTTTATATGTGATGATAGAATTAGCAGACATCAAGCGCTTATAAAAAGGACAGGTAGATGAAATGCAAAACCGAAGCAGGGGCCACAACTAAGACAGACTATTGGTTAACCTGATATGAAAATCAAGAAATTCTGAAGAGCCTAGCAAAAAGATGTTGTGCCAAAAGTTCTAATTATAGAGACACTCACTAAAAGTTTTGTATTACCAACAAATTAGTACAAAGACTGTAGTACATTTCTAGCTTAAATAAGGTTGGGCTCATGATTTCATGTGCTGCAATTTCTGAGGACTGCAACCCTGACAGTGGACAACAAATTCTTAAGATCAGAACCACAAATTGGCTGCTCACAATGCACAACAAGATGGTGGCATGATAAAACAAAAATAATCAAATATAAGTTTCAAAACTAAACAGAACCACAAAATAAAAGTGAAACTAAAATCAGTTTTGTAGACTCATAAAGTGCCAAAGAAAAATGTATGAAGTCAAGAAAAAAAAAAAAAAAAAACTAAAATTCACAACACTTTTAAACCCTATGGTTGATGTTATTTAAAAAAAGAAAAAGCAAGATCATCGATGAAGATGTATTTTTCTTATTCCTTTTTAGTGGTATTCACCAAGCTACTTATTACTCCCCATTCCATCATATCCTAGATTAAAGAGACTTCGACTGACTTACAGCTGTACTGGGAATCTGCAAGTGTGAAGTGTCATCCAGTTCAATTGCATCCCATTCCAATAGTACTGGTCCTTTAAACCTACATCCTTGTATCCTACACCAAGATTAAAGCCACTTATTAAGCATTCTGATCTATAGAGTGGTCCAGATCTAATTATGCATATTTCATTACACTATAACTTAAGTTTATTACATAGAAAATCGCCCGAAAAATCCTGGACCATCGAGAAGTGTGTGAACTGACGACATGAAGAATCATCTTTGCGCTGAACTGGAATTGTCCCCGCATAAATCAAAGTCATCCAGACGATCTGGATCTGCATAATTAGATCTGGACCAACCTGTACACCTCCTTCTGTGCACTTGCATGTATCACAAGCAGCACTTCAGAGAAGAAAACCATATCACTCCTATCCATCTTATTACCTAGCTTTTTAAATTCATCTTGCAGAGCCACAGTCATCATTTTTTACCTACTGAATGTCTCTGTTCCAAAATGGACACTGATGTCCTGATCCACTCCAGCTATTATGAAGAACTTATTGAATCATTGAGAGAGATCTTCTCTTTCTTGCCAGAAAGGTAAAACCCCATATGAGATTCTTGCCACAGTTGTGTGTCAATTACATAAAAACTGAATCTCTTACTAATATTACTTCTCTCTTCATAGCTTCAGTTTGGTGGCAACCCCCAGAGGCTTATCACTTTGCCAAGTACTGCAGGATATCCATTTAGCTCTTTAAGATTCAGGAAAAAAGCTTGACATTTCTGGAATTGAATCCTTTAGGTGGTGTGCATTCTTACCTTGGGCTTCCATCAGATTTGCCTTCGCCTCTTTGTGCTATACTCCTTTTGTATCACTTTAGTATCTCATGACCATTCAAGCCACAGACTGCTTGCAGTTGGCAACTTCTTGGGAGAATTTTCAGCTAACATAACCGAAATACACAGATATCTTGCCAAGAGCAGACAATCAAGCAAATCTGAAAGAGGTGTCAATGAGAGGAAGAGCCTAGTTGTCTCTATACCTGACTAAAAGTAAAAAATGAGCAAAGCAAAGTTGCTTAGCCAGAAGCAACGCCTGAAAGGAAGTGAATTGCAGTCAACGAACAGAACAAAGACCCTACATCTTTAAACTTTACTAATAATAAGGAAACTAGATAATGATGTAAAATTAGATGATGATGTAGCCTGTTGAGGCTAACAATAAGAAAATATTTCTACTTAGCAATTCCACAGTATGAAATGTAATAATTCCAAACTATTTAAATCCAGCATTTGAAATAAAACGTATGACAGGTGGTGCAAAGGTTTCCAACACTTAGGGTAAACTAGACTACTCCTGTGGCTGACACTGATGTACAGTAGGCCTGGGTAAAAATACCGATTCCCCCCACCCCCCAATTTTTCGTTTAAACAATTCTATATCAAATTCTCATAGTTTCAAGTTCAATCTTGTGAATCTGTCTCCTGCTGAATTACTACATGTAGTTTTTTTGATTATCTTTATTTTTGGCATCTGATCCAGCAGATATTACTAATGTGCCTGTTAAGGCTTTCCATGGAAAAAGCACTTTATTATTTCACATAAAAGGGTGTATCCTCTTTAACTGAAATCAGCATCTTCAACACGTAAATTGGATGTATGGACAGCGCAACATCCAGGGCAGCAGATTCATAAATGACATTCAAAAATTAGAAACGACTGGGCACCTGTGACAGTGAGATGGAAAATGTTCTAAATTTGTATTTTTTTCTGGTTTTCACACGTGAGGAAGGTGATAACCTCCAAGTAGTACCGGAGACTACTAAGGAGGAGTTTAGTGATTTGGAAATTGTAGTGGGAGAAGTACTGCTCAGATTAAATATGTTGGAACCTAACACTTGACAGATATTTTTTTGAAAGTCATTGCACATAGGGGATATTCCAAAGTGCTGCAAAATAGACAATATTATTCTGTTACATAAAAAGGGTGATCTGGCAGATCCAAGTAATTATAAGCCAGTAAGCTTAATGGGAATCATGGGTAAATTAATGGAATGAATTATTAAAGAGAAAATTGAGCATCACATGTTAATAGCAAGAGATTTAGAGAACAGTCAGCATGAGTTTAGACTGGGGAGGGTCATGTATTACTAATCTGCTGGAATTCTATGAGGCGGTAACAAAAGGATACAATCAGAAGGGGGGTCTTATGATATATCTTGATTTTTAGAAATCATTTGATAAGGTCCCACATGGGAGGTTGGGCATCAAACTAAAAGAAGTGGGATTTCAGGTGATGCTATAATTTGCAAATCATTTAAACCCATATTTAATGACAGCATATCAAAAGTTGAATGTGAGAAATTCATTGAGAATATATTGTTCACAAGATGTTTTAAATCTAATGCCAGCAAGACATTTCAAAGAAGTTGGGAAAGAAGCAACAAAAGACTAGAGAAGTTGTGTATTGCTAAAAGAGAGACACCTGGTGGAACAGCTCATAATTAATTAGGTTAATTGGCAACAAGTCAATTTGGGGAGCATGCACTGGTACAGTGCGTTGCCGCATCCAGTACATGACGAAACAACTCGGGATCCTGGTTTGCAACCCCCCAGGCAGATGCACAGTCCAGTCCCACCCTCTGGAAATGACCCTCTATCTGCCGCAGCCAGTTGTTAAGTGGGCGACCCCTTGCCCTGGTCCAGCCACTCGGGTCCCCAACAATGAGGATCTTACGAGCTGGATCGCCCTCGGGGGAAACGCACCACATGGCCGTAGTGCCATAACTGACGCTACCTCACAATGCAGGTAATGTGTCTCATTTGGGACTCCATGAGCAACCGCTCATTCGACACAAAGTCAAACCAATGGTACCCAAGGATTTTCCGGAGAGACACAGTACCAAAGGAGTCCAGTCTTCGTCTCAGGTCACTGGATAGCGTCCATGTCTCACAACCATATAGCAAAACGGGAAGCACCAGGACTCTGAAGACTTGGACCTTCGTCCTTTTTCATAGATATCTGGAGCACCACACACGCCTTTCCAGCGACAACAGGTCAATAAAATGATTGGTTATAAACAGAGCATCATAGAGAGGCAGAGTCTCTCAGAAATAAAGACGGGAAGGGGTCACAACTTTATAAAAGACAGGTAGTGCAACAATTTAAGAGTAACATTCCTTAACATAAAACGAAAAACACAAAAATCCAAAATGCCTGCTCACATACACTTATCTAGATGATGATTGTGATTTATAAAGGAAAGTTGTGTAGAAATGTGTGATATGCCAGGTTTTATAAATCAAATTACTTTTTTTTTTGTGTAGTGCAGCACTTTTAAACCATGTTGCAGGTGTTATTGTTGATGCTCACTGCTTCACAGGTTCACGGGAGACCTCAAACCCAGTTGTCTATTCTAGCCATATCCCGCTTCCCAAGGGATAGCCATCCTCCATCCCCCAGGTCGTTGATCACATGACGCCTGATGCCTCATCGGGGACAAGACACACATTTTCATGTATAGCTACTTATTGTATCTATTCCATAAGTTTTCGGACATTGTCCTTTTCAAAAAGGACTTTGATTTTTTGATATCACATATTTTGTAATTGTATGTTTTTGTTTGTTAACTAATAGTATATAGCATGCAGAACTTATAAGAGGAAATGTATAAAGGTGACCTGAAGCTGTTCATTTTAATATGGAATGCCAACTCTTATACGTAGCTGTTGACTTATTGGTGAAGTCATTCTAGGGGTTAATGCAAGAGTCAGCAGGTGTTACAGTGTGTTTATGGAAATATCAAATGAATAACATTAAAACTGAAATTTACATATACATTTTCAAAGTGTCCAAAAAATGTATGTATTTATTAACATTTATCTAATATAGGGTCATAAACTTTTAAATACAAATGTTTCAGATTTTATTTTGCCTGTATATTTTTAAAAGTATTTTAATATTTGACAAAATTGTTTTTAAGATGATTCAAGATAATTGTTTTATTTTATGGAAATGTCAATTGATGCATCATACATGGACAGATGGCCATCTGTCTAAACCACTTGTAACATTAGGCAAAAGTATCAGAGATACTGTACCTTGACTGTATCAATGGAGACTCTTTTTTTTTTCTTATAATTACGCTTACTGATTTTCTATTTAAGCTGTAAATGACGGCGAGGAATGTTGGAATATGTTTTCCTGAGGATATCACCTTACCATTTTGGTTATTTTTGTAACTGATGTCAGGTTACTTTCTTTCTGCTTACATTTCAGGGTTGCAGGTCCCCGTATTTCTAAGTCTCAACGGAATTCCACATTTCTAGCCATCCCGGGATGCTGCTGACAGATTCATGTGGATCTGGAGGTGGCCATGGAGATGGACAGGGTCCTTGTGGAATAGCCACTAGGGACCCCATTCATTTGTTAGTCTCCAGAGGCACAGAGAGAAGTGGAGACACATACTGTCAGAGAAGATTGGAAAAGACAGTAGGTAAGAACAGAGAAAAATATTTTTTTCCACTTTTCTTTTATTGTTACAGAATTTGCTTAAAGAGGCTTGAAAAGAACAGTCAACAATATGTATAATTTTCAAGTGTTAAAAATGCTGTAGATATGTTTATCAAATCAGATTAATGTTTATTTTAAATTTAACCTTACACAGTAAGGTTTCTGGTCTGAATTGTTAAATAAATTCTATTAGTCTCTATAGGCATAAGATTTTGCTTTGCTTTATACAGAATTTCCAGATATATTTACTCATATATAAGCGATGCGTTCAGTGAAAAATGACCCTAACAGACAGTCAGACAACATTTGCTATCTTCTGTTCATCTTTTGAAATGGAAGCACATAAAAGAAAAATATAAAAAAAAAAAAGAACCCCATCAAGTTCTGTTCTTGCCTTACTTCTTTGTATTGATGGATTGGCATTCTCACCATTTTTGTCAATGTGATTGATAGGGCATATACTGTAGCTTTGTGAAATACTGATTTATAGCTTGTCAATAAATGGGAGAAACCACCTCAACACAGATAGCCACGGGCAATCCCCCCATTTGCTTCCATTTTAGCCCCTAGTTCCACCAACACAGTACACCCAGCTTGCACTATTACATTAACTATAAACCATCATGTTTCTAACCAAGAGGTCTGTTAAACAGACAACAGTTTTATGTCTGTTAGTTGGACTTCACAGTGAGCACAAATGACACAAAACAAGACAAGAGCAAAATGTGAGGGGCATTCAATTATAAACAGGAATTTTCATGTTCTGTTCTTATAAAAAGTGCAAGGTAGATGTGACTCATTGGACAAACACATGCATGTTTGAAGTTGTTGTTAGTACTGCTAGCTGCTCTTTCCCTCCTTCCTGTCAGTTGTAATCAATATGTCGCCGCAGGAGGTACAAAGTAGTGTTGCGCAACGGATTATTATTAAAATTTTGAAAAATGAAGGAGTCATTCCATCTCAGATTTATTCCAGACTTAAAAATCAGCTTGGGGATGAGTGTCTCTCACAGTCTACAGTGTATGATTGGTACAAGTCATTCAGAGAGGGACTATCATGTCTTCGGTCCACTTAAGGAATTTTTAGGAGGGATGAAATTCAAGTCGAATGAGAAGGTTAATGACACTGTGCAAGAATGGGTCAACATACAGTCAAAAGACTTCTACTGTTCTGGGATTAAGAAGCTTCCTGAGCACTGGAACAATTGGATTGTAGTGGCAGGAGAACATAGAAAAATAGTGTGTAAGTCATTTCATTTTATTCAATAAATAAAGTGCAGCTCATAAATTCTTGTTTATATTTGAACGCCCCTCGTATATATTGTGTGTTTTTTATTGTTTAAAATGGAAGGGTTTGAATATATTACCTTTTGATTTCTTCATACATGTTTTTTTTTTTTTTAAATATACCTGTGACTAGTGATTAACTGCTAAATTGTTTTATTTTTGTTTACTTTTGTTTTTGAGGCAAATCAGACATGCCCTCAGAATGATTAATAAATGTTCAGCCTAACTGACAAATTTCAACATTTATATGATTGTCTTTTCTTGTTTCTGCATTTACTATGTGCTTGCTATTTGAAAGAGAAAATTGTGTTATTTTAACATTTTTATACCTTAATTATGTAAACCAATCAGAAATGTATTTTTCAATAAAGGAATTCCACATAATAAAAGTAACCACATGCAGAAAAGCTTAAAACATTCCACATTTTGTTAACACTTCAAAATGTTAACACACCAGTATGAGATAACAAGCTATTGTAACAGCTTAATCCCAAGTTTCCCATATTAAATGAAATATAAGGTAACAATTTTTATTACAATAGGTTTTATTTACCGTATATATCTGAAAATGTTTCTAACTATGGCACTCTCAGAATCACAACTTTAATTTATGAGTTTATAATGAACCATTGCTAAGTTTTCCATGTTGCTTTTTGATGAGACCCATTTACATATTAGCATTAGAACTCAAGCACTTCTACTCTTAAGCTGTAGAGCACAGTATGTGATGTTTTACAAGTCTGGAATGCTGCCGTTGCTTCATGATCTTTCAGATTTAAAAAAAATGGCCTTATAAAAATACTAGGCATTAATAGGAAAAACACAATGAAAATGAAACTTGAACAGATAGCATTATGTTCATTCAGAATTAGATCAACTTATTACCTCTGTGAAGGTACAGTAACAAGTAGTAAATTACTACTCAGTAAAAGTCAGAAGTTTAACTGCAGTTAACATTGCAATTAACAGAAGGCGCATAACCTTTTTCGTCACATTTTGAAGACCGCTCTTTTGTAAGGTTTCACATTGCATCCTAATAACTCACTTGGACCTTTTTAGTTGTATTTTCTGAATCTACTTTATCCAGAAGATGGGAACAGAAAACTTGAACAAACACATGAGGCTGCTGTGGATGGGACTACTTCCATTTGAGGAAAGTCTAATGTATTGCAGATTTCTGTATATCCTCCTACTTTGACACACAATTTAAACAACTAGGTATGTTTAGACTGTTAGAAAAACTGTAGTCACTCAAATTCTAGATTTATTTTTTCCTTTTGTGACAATTGTGATGCAGACCTCTGTTTTATTACTGTCTTATAGAAAACAATTACATTTCATTTCAAAAAATGTTATTTGTGCAGTACAGTTTATTGTACACACAAAAAAAATTGAACGTAACATGACAAAAAAGTGCTGTGGTTTTGCTACCTTGGTGCTTTAAGACCTTTTGAGATTATATGTTAGTATTATGGTTTTGTTCTAAACACATTAAACTCATTTAGAAAGATCAGATGTGTAGATGTGCTTTAAAGGCTTTCCCTATTTATCCAGTTTGCTTAACTCAGTATACAAGTTGACTATTAAGACTTCTGGATAAATATCACGTGCTGTAAAGAAATGAAGAGGATAACGTAAAAAAACTGTAATTTGCACACTTTATAACTGCAGACTTTCAGTCTTTTGCATTCCATTTTCAAGCACCAAATAATATTTATTAGATGAAAATAGTTTATCATGATGACATCAGCTGTGCACTATGTATGAAAAAATACTCCATAAATAATCAAGCTACTTAATAGCAAAAAGAAAAGCAATAACTAAAACATAAGTATGTACTCATATGACACTTTTTTAACATTAAAATAATTTATAGATATAATTTAGATATAATTATAGATCTATACTAATAAACGGCAAAGCCCTCACTCACTCACTCACTCACTCACTCACTGACTGACTGACTCATCACTAATTCTCCAACTTCCCGTGTAGGTAGAAGGCTGAAATTTGGCAGGCTTATTCCTTACAGCTTCCTTACAAAAGTTGGGCAGGTTTCATTTCGAAATTCTACGCGTAATGGTCATAACTGGAAGGTATTTTTCTCCATTTACTGTAATGGAGTTGAGCTTGACCGCCGTGGGGGCGGAGTTTCGTGTGACATCATTACGCCGCCCACGTAATCACGTGAACTGACTGTCAACGCACTATGTAGAAAACCAGGAAGAGCTCCCACGTAATCACGTGAACTGACTGTCAACGCACTATGTAGAAAACCAGGAAGAGCTCCAAAATA
>JANRMT010062837.1:16148690-16164778 GCA_026402145.1 Polypterus bichir lapradei | reverse complement strand
ATATAGATATGGGAACAACACTCATATCAATGACAAAACAATTACATTAACAATCATGTTACGTTATTTTTTAAATTTTTCCTTTTCTTTTTCATACCTTCTTTAACACACTACTTCTCCGCTGCGAAGCGCGGGTATTCTGCTAGTATACTATATTTCAGAGTTACCTTTTTATCAGCAATCTATAATATATTTTAATACTTTAATTTTTATTCATTTGATTTAAAGAAAATAATATTGCATATAGTCAAGTAAAACTTATACAACAAATAACTTTATAGTCAAACAAGAAAAAAGATAGTGTCACACATGTGCGAGTAGGAGACCGCTAAAGGGCTTGAGTAAATGTAATACAGGTAAAATTCCATTACAACGACCTCCCAGGGATCTAAAAAATATTTTGTCATAACGAGATTCTGTATTTGTTATTATAGTGCTTTCTTTTAACTTGCACCGAGGCGTTTGCAATCATTTCAATAGCTTCTTTTGTGTTAATTTTAATCTCCTCCTGCCTACAAGTTATGCTGACAAGAATTTTTCTCAGCATTTCCTTGCAATAATACACTTCCCGAAGCGCGATTGCAGTGTCTGTGGAAGATTGTTTGTCCGTTGCCGGAGCAGGGCAAAAACAGGCTCATAGTGCTGCAGTGAAGTGACACAGAAGCAAATCATAAAAGATCGGGGTTGTGCAATAAGTCCCTGTCTTGCACCCCAAAACACGCGGCTGAGTCTCACTACTTTAGAAAAACCAACTTTATTCAGCTTGAAACAGGAACGGAACACTTATTTATTGTAGCGTGATCTGCCACTCTGCTATACACAGACACAGCAGTCAGGCTGCATCACCCATCAATATCTTTTCTCTTTGCTTTGGCGGGGAGACGCAGAATATCTTTGAGCCAGCTGTTGCCCCGGCAACAGATAAACAGTCTTCCATAGACGCGGAGATCAGACTTTGCGACGCTCTTCGGCGTGTCATCCAGTTCAGGGAGGTCCCAAGAGAGTTTACAAACCTCACATTTTCTTGAATGAGTGCCGCATTAATGGGAATGTTTCTTGAACGAGCATCTCTGAACCACATAAAGACGTCTTCAAATGCAGGAGTTCACATATGTTTGCAAAACGAGATTTTTTTTTTCTTTTTTTGCTCGGCCTTTCAAGAAAGTTGACAGCGTCGGTGGCAAAATTTCAAATTCACTGGCAATGTCGTCTTTTTTTTTTTTTTTTTTTTTTTTTTTTTGCAGCAATCGAGAGCTGCAAAAATGTAAAGTTTTTTTTTTCTAATATGAGCTGTTATCATTTTTTCGTTTCTATAGGAGGGTGACAATGAGTTAAATTCCAATGGATGTTTTTTAAATGTTGACGAGCAATAAGCAAAAGGTATCACTGAAATGCGCATTAAACAAAAAGGGCAAAAAAAAATAAAACAGTACGAGGAAAGTTCGAAGAAAGAAAAAAAAATTACAGTGTTTCTGTTTGGGGATCATTGTGCACAACTGAGCTGTGGCCACAAAACTAGCTGTTCTGCGGATGATTCATTCAGGCATTTCAATGTCTTTTGGGCACTTTGTTAAAATGAAAGTATCTGCTGAATGTACTTCGTATTAACGAGATTCCTATAGACTTGCGTCATATGGGGAAACTGTCGGGACCATAAAAATACTTCGTTGTAATGAAAATTTCGTTGTAAAGATATTCGTTATAATGGAATTTTACCTGTTCTACACCAGACCAGGGGGTGGCAGAGTGTGCTGACTGTCTCTCTCAGTTTCTTGCATGCCAATCCCGGGAAATCTGGCCAGGTCCCGGCACCTCTGATGACATCACTTCTGGCTCCTGAACCTCTGATGACATCACTTTCAGCTCCGGCATAGATGACATCATTTCCTTTTCCAGCCCTTAAAACTGCCATCTTACCTCCAAGTATTCAGTTATTTTTTGGACTTAGTCTTGTGAACATCTCTGTTCAATAATTTCAAACTTTTGCAGACGGGATATAATATACGGGTGGCTGTCCCAAACCTTTGTAATGTCTGGAGATTCATTCTTCTCACAGTGGCGTAGTCAGCAGGATTTAGGTTCCCTGAAGAAACTGGGACTGGACCAAAGAAATAACGAGGTGAGAAAGTACTGGGGCTGAGTTTCCGGGTGGGGAGCTTGTCCGAGGGTCACGAGTAACTTGGTGAAGGCTCCACTTCATAAATATGAAACCGGGTTAATATTTTCTCAAAGAAAGAATATGGATCAGACTTACAGACATGTGCTGGTTCCTATGGAAGAAACAAAAAGAGCTTGCTATGTTCTCTTGGAGGAGAGAGCAGAGCCACCCATTGGGGTTACAAACCCAGATAAATATGGGCTTTCCCTAGGCCAGCAGGTAGAAACCATAAAAAACTGGGAATTAGATCCTGAGAGATCTACCCGGGAGCAGACAGAAGCTCTCTGGGAACAACTAGCTTATTTGCTAAGGCCTTTTGAGCGGTCCTCCTTCCAAATAATGCAGCAGGTAGCCTACCTATTTCTATTAAAAGGACTCCCCAAAACATTTGCCCAGCCAGTCTGGAAAGAACTCCACAACATGGAGGAGCTTATAAAGCTCCTAGAAACATCTAAGCCAGCCTCGCAATTCGAGGTAGCAGAACGGTCCTCTAGTGGATTCCGTGGGGATTATGTCACACAAACTAGGTCTCTTTCATGTAAACCGGAGCCTGTTCCAAAGTTCCCGGGCCTCGGGGCATGCAACCTGCTGGGGAACGAGAAGGGATGCAGGTGGACAGGGAGAGGCGGTTTATATGCACTTGTCAACCCCCTATCGCCAGCACATACGGTAGTAGTAATAGTTAATGGATATAAAGTGGAAGCACTACTTGATTCCGGCAGCAACATTTCCATTGTTACTTGCCAATATGTATTACCGCGACAGTGGATGAAAATAAAGACCAGTATTACCTGTGTACATGGGAAAACCCGAAAATATAAAACCGACCGATGTTTCATCAGCTTTGAAGAATCACTGAAAAAAATCCCCATGGCAGTCCTACCAAGTCCACCTTTCGCGGTGATTCTGGGGCAGGACTGGTCAAACTTTAAAAGCGGTGTACTAATTACTACTCCCGGAAGAAAACTTAGGCCTAGCTATAAATGGGGATGACTCGGCTTCAGCTGTCTCCACGCCGTATAATCAGCCGGCGGAGAGAGATACGGAAGTCCACGATTTAGACAGGGAGATTCCTGGGCCGTCACAGGTGAACATGTCATCACCCTGCACCTCGACGAGCCGAGATAAATCCCCACCCCTTGGGGTCCGACTAGACTCTCTCTCTGAAATGCACTTTCAGTTCAGAGAAACGTCGGGTTCTTTCATAAGGGAGCAGTGGAATGATGACTCCCTGAAACATGCAAAAAAATGTAGCAGTACTTGTCAATGGCCAACACACTCATCAGCCCATGCCACAGGGTCCTCACTTTGTTATAGAAAACAACCTATTATATCGAATAGCTGAGCATGAGGGGGAGGTGAGAAAGCTGTTGTTAATCCCACAAATTTATCGATGGCAAGTCTGTGAATTACCACACGCCCACCTCTTAGGAGGCCATTTGGGCACAGAAAAAACACTAGAGCGGATTAACCTCCTATTTTTTTGGCCAGGAATTAATAAGGAGGTTTGCCATTTTTGCGTCTCTTGACCAGACTGTCAATTACGGCAAATTCCTAGTAGGAACCGAGCTCCTCTCGTTCCCCTTCCCCTGATTGATGTTCCCTTTGAGAGAATTGGGGTCGACATTGTAGGACCCTTAGAGTCCTCAGCCCGAGGACATAAATATACATTAGTTCTCATTGATTATGCTACTTGATATCCTGAGGCTGTTCCTCTGCACTCAGTCATGTCGAAAACAATCGTACGGAAACTTGTAGGGGTCTTTGCGCATGCGGTATCCGTAAAGAGGTCCTTATGGATTAAGGGATGCCATTCACCTCTGAGACGTTCAAAGAAGTTGTCAAGTTACTTAAAATAAAGCACTTAAAGACCGCGGTGTATCATCCTCAAACCGATGGTCTAGTTCAGAGATTTAATCAGACTCTCAAGCAAATGCTTCACAAGGTGGTCAGCGAGGATGGGAGGACCTGGGATCAGCTCCTCCCCCTCATACTCTTTGCCTATTGGGAAGTCCCACAAGCCTCTACGGGGTTTTTGCCTTTTGAATTATTATATGGACGACAACTTCGGTGATTATTGGATATTTTGAAAGAAGGATGGGAAGGAGAGGTCCTTCCCCCTACCAATATATTGTAGTATCTCACGCAGCTACGCTATCAATTTGGAAAAATTCGACCTGTTCTAAAAAGTCACTTGGAAAAAGCACAAGCAGCATAAGTCCATTACAGCAGCATAGGCCCATTATTATGATCATGGTACGACCCTCCGAGAATTCCACCTGGGAGATCATGTCATGGTCTTGGTTCCCACCTCCCATTCTAAATTACTTGCCCATTGGCAAGGACCTTATGAAATTAAGGAGAGGAAAGGACTCATCGATTAATTGGTGAAACATCATGTGAACTTGTTGAAGCCATGGAAGGAGAGGGATCCTGATCCCACCTCTGCTCAGCCCAGGTCATTCTTTGCTCACACAATCAACCTTAATTTTGATACGGAGTTAAGCTCCAAACAGAGACAGCCGCTTGAAACAGCTATCCTGTCTATACTGGAGGTGGTGAGTGAAAAGCCCGGAAGGACCTCTCTGATTGTGCATGAAATAGTGACAGCGCCCGGGGTTATCGTTAAAGAATGGCCCTATCGACTTCCCGACGCAAAGAAAATAGAATTGGAGCTTGACATCAAGCGTATGTTGGAACTAGGAGTAATAGAGGAAAGTTATAGTCCCTGGTCCAGTCCGATCATCTTGGTTAATAAGCCTGATGGGAGTTGGAGGTTTTGCAGTGACATCCGTCAGCTTAATCAATTATCCCAATTTGATACTAATTCAAAGCCCCAAGTGGACGACCTCCTCGAAAGGCTTGGCCAAGCTAAGTTTTTGACCACACTTGACATGACTAATGGGTACTGGTAAATTCCTTTAACGGACTCCGCGAAGGTTAAGACTACGTTTAGTACCCCTAGCAGACACTGGCTGTATCGTGTCCTTCTATTCAGGTTACACAGGGCACCTACAACTTTTCAGCGTGTGGTGGATAGAGTTCTCTTCCTCCATTATGTGTACAGTGCTGCCTATCTGGATTACATTGTCATTTATTCCAGCACATGGAGGGACCACGTACAGCAGGTCACTGCGGTGTTACGGACGCTAGGAAAAGCTGTGCTTCAATTTAATCCAAGGAAATGTTTCTTCAGATTGAAAGAAGCTAAATATTTGGGCTACCTGGTGGGTCGGGGTACCATATAACCACAGTGTTCAAAGATAGAAGCCATAATACGATGGCCCCGTCTGTGAACCAAGCGGCAGGTCCAAGCCTTTTTCTGACTAGCCGAGTACTATTGCCGGTTTGTACCCTGGTTTTCAGAGACAGCGGCGCCCTTGACTGACTTAACAAAGAATAGGACCTCCTAACAATGGGGTATGGGATGATATAACGGAGGCTGCATTCAGTGACTTAAAACAGGCCCTTATGTCTACACCAATTTTGAATGCTCCTGATTTCTCTCTTCCTTTCATTCTCCAGACCAACACTTCGGACACAGGTCTCAGTGCCGTGTTGAGCCAAAATGTCGATGGTGTAGAACACCCCGTCATGTGCCTCAGCCGGAAACTGTTGGATCGGGAGGCCAGGTATGCGGCACTGGAACAGGAGGCACTTGGCGATTAAATGGGCGATTGCCTAGTTGAGGTACTACCTCTTGGATCGGGAATTCACTCTTGTGTTGGATCATGCACCCTTACAGTGGATGGTCCTACACAAAGAGTCAAATCCTCGGGTCATCAGGTGGTTTTTTGACCTTCAACCTTATAAGTATTCGCTTATTCATCGTAAGAGCTCTCTTCATTCCAACGCCGATGCCCTTGTTCTCACGACCTTTCGGTGCAGGTTTCCCGACCCGATGGGTCTGGGCTAAGGGGGGGTCTTGTCACACACGTGTGAATAGCAGACAGCTATCGGTCCCAAGTAAATGTAATGCTACACCAGACCAGGGGGTGGCAGAATATGGTGACTGTCTCTCTGTTTCTTGCAGACCATTCCCGGGAAATCTCGCCAGGTCCCGACACCTCTGATGATGTCACTTCTGGTTCCAGCATAGATGACATCATTTCCTTTCCCAGCCCGTAAAACTGCCATCTTACCTCCAAGTATTCAGTTCTGTTTTGGACTCAGTCTTGTGAACATCTCTGTTCAATAATTTTAAACTTTTGCAGCCGAGATATAATATACGGGTGGCTGCCGCAAACTTTTATAATGTCTGGAGATTCATTTTCTCACAATAGTTAAAAAGAAAGCTGGTAAAAAAGAAACAAAAAAAGACAACCTACCAAAACAGAATTCAACCCCTACCCAGGAGAAAGAGATGAGAACCTGTAGCATGGGGAAAAAAAGGGAAAATGTCCTTTTTCCCAGATATGAATGCTTATTGTAGCATTTAATTCTTACCATATTTTTAAACATTTTGAAGAGATCTTCTAACCAAGAATTTCAAATAGTATAGAATATACTTCCAGTGAAGCAAGGGTAAGTCTTTGTATTAGAACTGTGCTATAGCCGGTTACAATTAATTAGTCTTTCTCCACTTTAAGCGCATCTAGGAGTATACCAAACATAATTGTTAATGGGTAAGGAGTGATTTTGACACCAAGGCTGTTTTGATAAGCATTCAAAGATTTTTTCCAAAATTATGTTAATTTGATACACTCCCAAAACATTTGGCTAAGTAAGGTTGGAGCGAGACTAACACTCACAGGTTGGATCTTGCCCAGGATACATTTTGGACAATTTTAAATGAGATAAATGTGATTGATGAAAGATTTTAAGCTGAATTATTAAATGCTTTGCGCATAAAGAGCTAGAGTGTATTCTGTGCATGGCTGCCTTCCACTTCTTTTCTGCAATATTAATTGAAATATCCTTTTCCCACTGTATCCTAAAATCTTTGAAAGGATGATTCTTTGAGATTTTTATGTATTATTGAGATGCTGTTTGAGTCTTCAAGACTGATCAGTATTCTATTTTTCAATTGAATTCACAACAACAAGGGTGTATTTTTTAATCAGACACTTACATTATTTGTATTTATTATAAAATAATTTCAGTTTTACCTGAATAAAGTACAGTGTTGGATAACCTGTATATAACGAGAAGTGTCCAGCTGCAGTCAGGACAGTTTTAGACCTTGGACAGATCCAAGCACTCCAAAAATTGACGCCCCTTCTGGAGCCATTCCCCTGTTTCAGTGGTGAACTGACGCCCATATTACACACCCCTCTTGACGATTTCAGTTCCCTTTAGTTCCTGCACTCAAATGTGTATTCAGCATTTATTAAACTTCTAAACTATCGAGGTCTCTCAGCTCTGCATCCAAAGCAGTTGTTCTGGTGTTTTATATTAGAAAGAAATTGAACAAAAAATCTTAACATTTTGTATTTTATAGTATACGTTTTATATCTGCATTTGCCATGTCTCATTCATGAGACTGCACTTTTTAATGTTGGTTAAATGCTGCACTCAATGGAGTAGTGGCTCTGTGGTGTAAGAAAGGCGCTATATTGTGCCCGACCCAGCACAGACCTGACACAGGAGGCACATATAAAATAAAAGACTTCTATTTTTCTTCAGGTGGAGGGCACTTCTTCCCTATAATCCCCCCAGCCACAACACAGTCCCAAGCACTAAACACTAAAGTCAAAAACACTCCTCTCTCTTTCACCACCACTCCTCCACAGCTATCTACTGACAAAATAAACTACTAGAATAAAGTGGAAGTGTCGACTTTAATCTCGACATAAATGGCGAGAATAAAGTGGAAATGTCGAGAATAAAGTCAACATGCCGACTTTAATCTCGACATTTAGATTTTTTTTTCTTCACTGTGTCGGTATTTTTTTTTTACCGTGGCCCGAATACGCTTCTGTACTTTACTGAGCAGGAGAATGTGCAAATTACACAGATATTTCAAGTGTAACTATCTTCTTATTTGAAAACTATCTGGAAATAAAACTAGGTGTCATAACCTAGTGTGTGATGGTATCTGTTTCTCTCAAACTTAATCTAAATTAGGGGTCCCAACTCCAGTCCTGGTGGGCACCAGTTGCTGCAGTTTTTGCTGCTACTTAACTTGTTTTGAATTAATTTTATTTGACTTGCTCTTGAAGACTCAAATGCCTTAATTGTTTCTTTTGCCTTAATTAGTAACCAAACAATGATGAGATACAAAATGAGACAGAACGTTACCAGCAAAACATGACCAACATTGTCGGTCATACGATATTTGAAAATGTAGAAAGTTGAAGGTCTCAGGAATGTTGATCTGCTCAAGTCCCCAAACCACTTCAGTAGTGCTCTTAGAAAAGAGAAAATCAACAATTTTAGAAATTTGTTATTGCACAATGAGAGCAGCAATAAGCCATGGAATTAAGTAACGGGTTTAATCAACAACAAGAATCAGACCTTAATTAAGCAACTGGTTGGAGTGAAATTGGTCGGAGTTTGAGGTCCTGACTTAGTTGGTTTTCTGTTGGCTTACTCACTTCACATTTCATTTCTCTTTGCGGGCTATTTAAGGAAAGAAATGAAGCAATTCAGAGGAATGATGAAGAAATTCAGGGGAACAAATCTTAAAAAAAAAAAACAAGTCAATTAAAATTAATTCAAAAGACATTACTGAGCAGCAAAAACAGTGCACTAATTAAGGAAAGGGTTAGAATGAAACCCTGCAGGCACTGGGGCCCTCCAGGACTGGAGTTGGTGACCCCTGATCTAAATAACAATGCACTAGTTCTTCCTAATATATATTTTTGAAGATCTCACAAGTAACTGAATATAAACACAATGAACCAGCTTGTATTTGTTAATACCATTCTCCAGCAAACATGTTCCACATTACATTTTACCAGTGCTCTGAGAGATGTCAGCTCTACTTTTGTTCACCACTGAGCTTGGTTCATGTGCTGTTTCGTTGTGTTAGCAGATTCCTTGTGCACAGCCCCATGCACGTCTATTCCCATCTAAAAGTGTAGTATACTTACTTTTGAGGTGGTTCTAACTGATCCTATATCTATCCACACTGGTAAGCTAATACTTAATTGGGATGGTCTACTTTATGGTTTCAAATGAAATACTCCTCCATTTTTTTGTTGATTTCAATTTAAATGGTCTCCAGTACTGTGTTTTTTATAGGTAATTTGAGATAATTGTATATGACTGTCCCAAGTAGATCTACACACGTCTAAGTCCAATTTTGCTTTTCAGATGCTGTGTTTCTGTATTTTATGAGGCATGGGGTACTAGCTGCTCATTAGCAGTGCCTTATTTAAGGAAGAGGAAACTGAGCAGAGCATACACTGGATCTGCCTTTTTGCACTTTAAGAATTTCATCTGTTTAATTTTATCTGGTGCACAAACTTGCCACATAAACAAGAACAATGCGACACATTCATGTGGAGATTTCACAAAAGGAGCAACCAAAAGAACAGCTTGTGCAGGAGCTTGAGCTTCCACAACCCTGTGCTCAATCAGGTGGCTTGGACTCTAGTCCCAGTCAAGGTCTGCTTAGAACATTTGGCAGGGAAGAGTTTAGACTGCAAAAAGTCTATCAGTTATCTATCTTCTCCCAGCTTGCCAGTTATACTGAAACTCAACATCAGAGGCCAGGAAAAGGAATGAAAAGGATTTCCCCTGAATGTCAAGCAAATGTAGACATCAAGCAAGCCCAGACATGCAAGAGGATTGTGACTTCCTATACAGATTGTCTTGACCAGCCAGAACAAAATGGGGAACTGAAGGATGAACACCAGTGCCCAGAGCAGGTGTATGATAAAAGAGCTGTTGCATTTTGTTCTAGGCAACACTTACCATACACTGGAATGAAGGAGGACTCTAGAAGGACAGAGGACTGTACTGCAATGAAAGGTTCAAACTTAGAAGAAGAAAATTCTTCCTTGCACCATCCTCTGTTCAGCTGCTGTGCACAAACAACACAATATGCAGAAGACCTAATTAAAATAAATTGCTCTCCCAACAATCAAGACTCTGCTACATTCAATGCCAAGACAGCTTACGCCATCACGTCAAAATTGCCACCAAATTGTTCTGTGAGCTGGGAGGGTGAAATTGATTGTGGTTTAGTAAGTGTCAATGAAGGAAGTATGTTTACTAGAAAAATCAAACAATTTGGTAACGAAGACCATTTAAACATCTGCTTCAATAATGAAGGAAAGTCTCCAATATCAGCAGGCTTTGTGATTAACAATGAGGTTGGTAATCCATCAGAATGTATTGAATCTAGAACTCTTTTCAGCAATCAGGATTTGAGTTCTCCAAAATCAGAGCACTGCCAGGTGTCATTCACTAATGGACTGGCTTCCTCTGAGAAAACTCCTTGTGAGTTTAAGCAAAAGGCCTCCACATCAAAAGAGAGATACGCTGCCAAGAGAAAGCTGATAGCATCCAGTGACACAGCAGAACCCTGCTCTGAAGATGATGGGCCCTCAACTTCCAAAAAGTGCCGGCTGTTGTTGCCACATTCTGTAACTGTGTCTTGCCGCAGCACTGATGCCAAAGCTGCCCCTTTCTGGAACCACTTGCTACCATCTGCCAAGGAACTGCACAAGGTAGGAACACTAACTTTTTCTGTCCCATTAAAAATTAATTCAAATATATAGAATTAATACATGAAAATTGTTATTGCATAATCTCAGGCTTTATTTTGTATAAAAAGTTTTAGAATAAGAAGGTGTTTTGTCATGATAGTGTCTCATGGTGACACTGTTCTCTCCTTTATACTCTTTATAGTGTAGATCTTAAAGAATACCTCAATTCCTATACGTTTACCACACTGTCAGGTACTGTAGTTCAATACTTCCCCCTCCCTTTTACATCTGTTACCACAGGCAATTAGACAGAGTAAAAGAACAGACAGGAGAAAAAGTTTCAAATTTATTCATGTATTATGGGCAATATACTCAAAATACAGCATAAGCAGAATGCAGATATATACATATTGGCAAAATAACATTAATACAACCTGATTAATCAGCCATTTTTGCTTAGGTGGCTTTCAGATTCTTTTGTTTCTGGTCCAATGTGATCTGGTATGGCCCTTGGATTGAGAAGCGTACACAGACATAATGGCCGGTCTAAATATGGCTGCCAAGATATAGAGACTTTCTTTGTTACCCTGTCCTTATGTTCATCCAGGTTCCTTGATTTACGTCCCTTACCAATGGGATAAACCAAGTCCCTTCATCATTCCTGCCCCCATTCCAGCACACCCTTTCCTTCTGGACAGGAGTGTCATAAATTTTATCTCTTACATTTGAGGGTGTCAATGGCCTTTCATCTCAGCCCACCTGCATTACCCCAGGCTAGCTAGTCACAATTACTTAGATTTTATCTGTACTCGCTTTAGGTACAACAGTTGGCTCTGTAAAATATTACTATTATTTTCTAAGTACTATTATTATTGCATTGTCCTTGTGACAGAAGACAATTCAAAATTATGCTCTGTTTATGCTAAAGAATGTCTTATCATGTATGGTGGTGTTACCGATTGAAATACTTGCATTTGTAGGTATTCTAGAAGTACTGGCTAACTTTCTAATGACAACTATACTGGGTCTTAATTATAAATTTAACAAACTTTTTAGTATCTTTTAAGTTTTGCTGTCATGCTCGACCTTTGTACAACCCCAAATCAGAAGAAGCTGGGATGCTAAAGAAAATGTATATAAAAAAATGTAGTGATTCTTATATTTACTTCAGCTTATTTCATTTCAAACAGAATGAACCCAAGATATTTCATGTTTTGTCTGGTCAGCTTCATTTCATGTGTTAATATACATCCATTGTTGCACTTCAGGCCTGCAGCACATTCTAAAAAAGTTTGGACAGTAAAGCATTTTCCACTTTGTGTTGTCACCATTCCTTCTCACAACACTTAAAAGATGTTTTGGTATTGAGGATACAACATGCTGAAGTGTTTCATTTGTTATTTTGTCCCAGTCTTTCTTGCAAACACGTCTTAAGGTGTGCAACAGTACAGGGTCATCGATGTATTTTTCATTTCAAAATTCTCCACACATTTTCTGTTGGGGACAGGTCAGGATTGCAGTCCTTTTCAACTTTGGTCTGGAGCACACAGCATCCATTTTTTCCAAACAAGATTTGGAATAGTGATTTGTCTGACCACAGTACATGTTTCCAATGTGTGATGGTCTATCCTAGATGCCTCCAAGCCCAGAGAAGTTTATGCCGCTTCTAGACATGGTTAACATAAGGCTTTTTTCTTTTTTTTTTTTTGAACAGTCAAGTCTTAAGTGGCATTTGTGAATGTAACTCATCTCTGTATTGTAGTGCTTGACAAAGGTTTGCCAAAGTATTGTCTTCACCATGTGGTTATACCGGTATAAATTATTGATGACTGATGGTTCTTGATGCAGTGCCATCTGAGGGATCGCAGATCACAGGTGTTCAGCTTAGGCTTGCGCCCTTGCCCTTTATGCACTGAAATTCCTTCAGATTCATTGAATTGTTTAATGATACTATGCACTGTAGAGGGAGAAATATGCATTTGTTGACAAACTGGAGATCCTCCTCCCATCTTTGCTCCTCTTATTCTCAGCCTTTCGTGATTACTGCTTTTGTACCAATTACCTTTTGTGATTTCAAACAGGTATCATCTTTATTTATTTTACCTCATTACTGGCCCTAAATTGTTCCCGCCCAACTTTTTTTGGAATATGTTGCAGGCCTGAAATGTGGGAATGGATGTATATTAACAAATGGAATTAAGTTGACCAGACAAAACATGAAATATCTTGTGTTCATACTGTCTGCAATGAAATAAATGTCAAAGTAAATTTAAAAATCACAGTTTTTTTTTAAATTTGTATTTTCCATACAATCCCAACCTTTTCTGATTTGTGGTCATATTAGATGACCCTCACTTGATTTCGGACAGCACTTCTCAAACATAAAGATGTTTTATGAAGCTTACTTTAATTTTAATTACATGATGCATATCATACTTAACATTAATATACTGAATATTTCATGGAACCCAGTAGACTTGTGATAGCATGTGTAAATTAATACCCTAGATATCTTGGTAAAGAAGTACCGTATATGCTCCAATAGAGGCCCCCGGCGTTTATTTGCAAAACTAACCTTGGCTCGTGGCGTTTAATAGAGACCGGCTGCTATTAGAGACCAGCCATTATTAACAAAAACCTTCAGAGTGCAATATTTTTTTTTGCGTGTCAGTGCAGGTAGGTACACAAAAATATCGGCTAATATTACAAACAGCTAATTTATTTGAATTTCACATGCTGCATAAGACTGTTAAAAATAAATTGCAATGTCTTTCTGTACCTTTTATTCGTTGTCTGAATCCGCAATGATGGCTTTGATGTTGTCCAGTTCACTATCGTCTTCCTCTTCTTCCAGGTTTGTCACGACTCTTTGAATTCTTGCCACCAACAATTTCTCTCTTCCTTCAAAACATGGCTGATTTTCTTTGAGGCAACGAATTAATGAATCCTCACTGCCGTCAGTAGAATTGGTGATGCCACAATTTTTGAAAGATTCCTGAATCATTTCATTTGAGATTTCATCCCTTTCAGACATGATCCGTGTCACCATCAGACGTCGTGAAGGTGCTCACAAATTTCTGCCTCGTGGTCAACCCGGCACGTAAATGAAGCAGTTTTAGAAACCGGTATATCCGTATTTCTTATATATGCAACATGCTGACATGCACATGTATTACACACGTCTGTAAAGATACAGACGCTTACAATGTACGCTAGTAGGCAAATATCAAAGACCCGGCTACTGTTAGAGACCAGCTACTATTTGGCTGCGTTCCCTCTGAAGTCCAGCGCTTATTAGAGACCGGCGACAATAAGAGACTCTGCATTTATTGGAGCATATACGGTAAATGAGGGTCTTTACAGATTATATAATGTTTGGAAACTGCTAAGAGATGCAGGTAAAATAAATGTAGCAGATGTGTGTTTTTGGCATTTTTCAAAACATTTTGTTTGTCTTTCAGTTGAAAATTGTTTTCTTGCAATGCACAATTTCTTGAAAGATGTTACATGGTATTTTATGTTGCAGGATTCTAATCTATTTTCCCATGTTACTGCTGTCACAGGGCTCTTCGGATTGCACTAATGCCAAGAGAAGCTTAAAAAGCAGATTGCCTCCTAAATTGTGAGTGTTAATTTTTCTTTAGGTTTTAGCTTATTATGTTTGAACAGTGATTCAGATAGTTAATTTACACAATATTAGGTAAGTAAAAAGGTAGTATTCAATGATGAGCAAAAGTTTCTTTCATTCACCCATGAAATATCAGTGCTTCCATATGATGCACATAACTCTGCAGTCACATCTCCATCTTCCAAGAGGCACAACATAGCCAGCTGCCTTGCTTTCTTTACCAAAGGTCTCCTGAGTTTCTCATCACTGATTTCACGATGTACTTCAGCATTATATCACAAAGTATCCCAACTTTAGTCTTGTACTGTAACTAGTCTGTGAAAGAGGTGAGACATAAGATATCAGTCATAGTTGCTACTATGACAGCTTTTTACATGCTATAGAATAAAGGAAATCTGATTGAAATAGGAAGCAAGTCAGCAAACTGATGGGAGTGCCTTTTAATAGACTATAGCTTGGTATTAAGTAATCTTTGGATTTCACAGTGATGACTGAAAATGTCTTTACTAGCTTCCTGCAAATAGAATCAGGAAGCAAGCATGGAAAAATGAAAGGAGAAAAGTTAAAAAAAAACAAAAAAAAAACAAAGAATGCAAAAATAACTACATACAGATACGGAATTACACCTACATGGCCCACTAATTATTGCACATCTGAAAAGCACCTGCTTACTCTGAGGTAGAAGCTGAAGTTTATTTATGTACAATAACATAGAACAGAAATGTAATGTGATATTCTATTATGCTTTCAGTTTTAATTTCTTTGTGTCTTCTATAATACTGTGTTACTAGGAGACAACACAGCAGCACTCTCTGTGGAGACCTTGACTGTCATACATCCTCAGTCTGGCCGCCAGCTCCTATTAGCCGCACTCTCCTGGGGAATTTTGAGGTAATTGGAATGTGCATCTTATGAAGTCAAGCAAACAATGGAATATCACTTATGTTTTTAGTTTTTACTAGATATAAAGCCCCACCTACTTCTGTATGAGGGATTTTGTTTGGAAACTTGATAAAAACACATATTGCATTTATCAGAACTTGCTAATACTTTTTACACATGACTTATCTTTTAACTGGCAATTATTTCAGTTAATTTACATACCTAAATGTATACAGTGCTGGTTTTGTAAAGGAGAGTCACTTGTTTCTTACAGGAATCCATCCTTAAAGGTTGTTTTGCCCCATCAGGCCGAATTGAGGGCTTCACAGCAGAAATAGGTGCCAGTGGTTCATATTGTCCACAACACGCTTTCCTGCCTGTGGAGGTTACTTACTATGACATCTCAGAGCACAGTGCCCCTGCCCCTTTTCTGGTGAGCCCCTGCTTAGCTATATCCTTTATAGTTTGCATGTATTCTAAAATAGCCTGAATGTCTCTGAATGTCTCCTTTGTCTGTCTTTGGATTCCTACTTGATTTTATTTATATGTTTTTACATCCACCCACTTCTTGGTTTTCCTTTATTTCTCTGACTGTCCTTTTCTTTGCCTTTTGCACTTCTGCCTCTTCTTACTTGTTCTCCTACTGTTTTAGGGTGTTATTCACCTGGAGTCACTGGGAAGGAAAGGATACAGTGTTCCAAGAGCTGGGACTATCCAAGTGGTCAGTAAGAAAGTCTTTTTCTTTTTATAACCCCTTTAACCTCTATCACTCTGTCCCATTACCACCTCAAATTCAGGCATATATATATATATATATATATAT
>JANRMT010062837.1:16105087-16127038 GCA_026402145.1 Polypterus bichir lapradei | reverse complement strand
TAACTCTGCGGGGAATATTTATAAACAGTGCGGGAGAGTTTATAAGGGCTTAAAATATATAAAAATAACCATACAAACATATGGTTTCTACTTCGCGGATTTTCACCTATCGCGGGGGGTTCTGGAACGCAACCCCCGCGATCGAGGAGGGATTACTGTATATGTGTATATATATGTAGATATGTTTGTGTGTATGTATATATATATAAATAATATATATATATATATATATATATATGTGTAGACTCAAACTGATTATGACAGCAGCAATCCAAGCTGTGACAAAACACTAAAAAGGAGGTGTGTCAGACGTCGCGGTACATTTTCTGATGCAGCTAGACGAAAACAACTTTGTGACGCTGCCGCCAAATACTCGCAGAAAAATCCACAAGTTAATAGACACACTGTCACTAAATAGTCGCAGGCAAATCGACAACTTAATAGAGACGCTGCCGCAAAATACTCGCATGGCGATTTGGGTAGTGAACACTTCGATGAATGAAACCTGTTATCTTTACAACGGTTGACAAACACGGAATGTAACTTGAACACAACACGTTCTCCAAATATGAACCTGATTGAAAGATATAATGATAATCAAATCCTTCATGACAGCAACACTCATAACAGTGACAAAACAATTACTTTGACAATCATGTTACGTTATTTTTAAAATGTTTCCTTTTCTTTTTCATAATTTCTTTAACACACGACTTCTCCGCTGCGAAGCGCGGGTATTTTGCTAGTGCAATATATAACTGACCGTGGCTGAATACTGTTTCTGGCAAGTAAATGCCAACTTTTTCTAAGGTTTTCTCTTCTGAGTCTTTCTCTTTTAGCGTTTTTCTGACGGTCATTTTCTTTTTCTTCAATCGATCTATTTGCTTGTATTTTTCTTTGTCATTCAGCCTTTCTTTTGTTGATGTTTACTTGTTGAGCTGAACATTCTTCCAGGAGATGTTGCTTATATAGGATTTGATTGTCCGTGTCTTTTGTCCTACTTGACTTGTCCTTTTATTTTGGGTGGCATGTTGTTAGTAGATACGTCCGTAATATTTTCTCTTACAGTAATACTGGCTTGTAAGTGGCTGTAATATGCGTCACTGTATTGTGTGTCTTTAATTTTCTCTCGCAGTAATACTGGTTTGTATTTCTGTAAAATGCCTGTAATTTTCTCTGCCAGTAATACTGGCTTTGTTGTCTGTAATATGATTTTAATTTTCTGTCACAACATTGGGCAATTAGCAGAGTGTCCCCAGCAACTGATTTAATGTGTGGCGTGTAGCTGATAATCGTGCCCATGGCGTCTCCCCAGCAAGTACTGTTTAGTTCCCCAGCAAGTATTTTAATCTGTGCTGGCGTGCAGCTGATTATTGTATGTGTGGCGTCTCCCCAGCAACAGATTTTATGTGCGCGGCTGCGACTACCCAATCAGCACTCTCCCCAGCAATGTTGTCCTTTATTTCTTATCATGCGCGGCCGTGGCAAGACCATTCACTGTGTGCCCAGCTTCCAGTGTGTGTGCTTTATTTACTTATCATGCGCAGCAGCGGCTAGGCCATTCACTGTGTGCCCAGCTTCCAGTGTGTGTGTGTCCACGGTGCTGTGCGCATGGGCGGGGCACTGCTCGATGCACGGTGCGGCCCGCGCATGCGCACTTCACCAGAAGGCACACACACACGGACACCTGGACGCACACAGGGGTTTTATTAAAGAGGATGGGATCAAAACAAAATCGTTTGACAAAACAACAGAGGTTGATACAAGGCTATTTATACAAAAAAAAATCGGGAAATTAAATCAAAATATGGGGATGAAAGTGACGTCAGTGGGGATGAAAGTGAATTATTGTTTTCCTTCGTTGGTTCTGTTGGTAGAGAGAGATACGTTAGTGCCATGATTCACCCCTTCATCCCTTGTGGTTTCACTCACCGTAGAGCTTGTTGGCTGTCTCCTAAACACACGTGTGTGACATAATCTCTATATACTGTATATTAATTAATGAACCCAATAGTGTATCTAATATGGCTGTTGGAAATAGAAGTGTTCCTGTAGCACCCCTTTTTTTATCATTTGTGCCAATTTTAAGGAGGCGTGCAATCTGCTTGCCATGCTTAGATTTTACCTGTATATATGCAAACTCTACAGGTCAAGATTAAAGTAAAGCATTTTGTTTGAATAGCAGCAAGCCAAGAGTACATATTATTCTATAAAGTAAATCTTGGCTGTGAGTTTTTGGTTTCCATTTAATGTAGTTATGTTAACTCTGTCAGGGAAATCTCAGTTTTTTGAAATTTCTGAACTTTTTTGAAATGAATCCTTGTTACTAATTGAACATAATGCTTCATATAAGTAGGTTGCTTTTATTATTTCTTTGCCTGCTTTTTTATATTTATTAATGTGTATTTCTGTTTAAAAATGCTTTGTTTTTCTGATTATTTTATTGCATATTTATTACAGTGTTTTTCATATTATGTGTTGTTTGATGAGAATGATAGGTTCTTCTAATTATATGAAACACTAGTTTAACAACAATGATATGAAAATAACATAGATAACACATAACAGGCCTACATAATACAGTCTGCTTCTGTGTGTGTTTATGAAAACTCTTTAAGGAAGGAAATAGAAAAAAAAAAAGATCAGAGGGAGGAGTTTTTCTCCACCCTTTTCTACACACCTTTTTTAACACCAGAAATATCAAATATTCACTTGTAATAATAATCACTGGTGATGCAACAGAATGCAAGGAGATGGTGTTCTACAGTCATCTGCAATATTTTCAAAGCTGAGCTTTGTTCACATTTGTGTTACAAGGAGACAACATGCTCAATACCTCCTCATGCACAGTGACACAATTTTCATAATTTTAGCTCTATATACCCCCACAGTTGGATTTGAAACAAAACAATCAATATGTCATTGAAGTATAAACTTTCAGCTTTACGCCAAGCACTAATCACTGTCTTTCCAAAACAAAATAAGGACTTATTACAATGTGCATCATACAGACCAATTTCACTTCTGAATAACGACGTTAAAATACTCTCTAAAATCTTAGCCAGAAGGGTGGAGAAAGTGCTCCCCTCGGTAATATCACAAGACCAAACTGGACTTATCTTCCAATCTTCGACGCCTGTTTAATGTAATATACTCACCAACTAAATCAAACACCCCAGAAATATTATTATCATTAGATGCAGAAAAAGCATTCGACATGATTGAATGGAAATACCTTTTTACTATATTGGAGAAGTTTGGGTTTGGCCCAAACATCTGTGCATGGATTAAATTACTGTATACTAACCCAGAAGCTTCAGTTTGCATCAACAACATTTGCTCAGACTACTTTAAACTAGAACGTGGCACTAGACAAGGATGCCCCTTGTCACCGCTGCTGTTTGCGATTGCCATTGAACCACTGGCAATACATTGTCGAAATACTGATCAGATAAAGGGGATTAGCAGAGAAGGACTGGAACAGAAAATCTCATTATATGCAGATGACATGGTACTGTATATATCAGACCCAGAAAATTCTGTACCTGCAGTTTTAGCAGCACTCACAGAATTTCAAAAGATCTCTGGTCTCAGAATTAATCTGAATAAAAGTGTACTCTTTCCAGTGAACTCTCAAGCATATAATATTAGATTAGATACCCTACCTTTTATCATTGCAGAACAGTTTAAATACCTAGGGGTAAACATCACAAGTAAACATAAAGCTCTATATCAACAAAATTTCGCCGTTTGCATGGAAAAAATTAAACAAGACTTGCATAGATGGTCAACCCTTCATCTCACACTAGCTGGAAGAATTAACACTGTTAAGATG
Source organism: Polypterus bichir lapradei (assembly GCA_026402145.1). Taxonomy (NCBI): domain Eukaryota; kingdom Metazoa; phylum Chordata; class Cladistia; order Polypteriformes; family Polypteridae; genus Polypterus; species Polypterus bichir. The sequence continues at coordinate 16,123,203 of JANRMT010062837.1, read as the reverse complement.
AATATTCTTCCTAAGCTCCTTTTTTTATTTCAAAACATCCCAATATACATTAATAAATCATTTTTTAGGCAATTAGATTCGACAATAACCTCATTTATTTGGAATTCAAAACATCCACGCATCAAAAGAGCGACCCTACAAAGACAAAAGGCAGAAGGCGGCATGGCTCTACCTAACTTCCAGTTTTATTACTGGGCAGCAAATATACAGGCGATAAGAACCTGGACACAAATAGAAGAACATACACAGGCTTGGTCCGCAATAGAATTAAATTCCTGCAGTACTTCTTTGTATTCCTTGCTCTGTGCTCCAATAAACACACGTTATCGGCAATACACTAATAACCCAATTGTGCTCCACTAACTTAGAATCTGGAACCAATGTAGAAAGTATTTTAAGACGGAGAAGCTTCTATCTGTGGCACCCCTGCAAGAGAACCACCTCTTTCAACCCTCACAAACATATGCAGTTTTTAATATTTGGAAAACATTTGGAATTAACTTGCTTAGAGATCTTTATATAGACAACGTCTTTGCATCCTATGAGCAATTACATTCCAAATTTAACATTCCAGCTACACATTTCTTTCACTATCTTCAAATCAGAAACTTTGTTAAACAAAACCTTCCAGATTTTCCTCATCTTGCACCCTCATCCATGCTGGAAAAAATATTGCTCAATCTCAAGGATTTAGACTCCATCTCTACAATATATAAATTCATTTTACAATCCCTCCCTTTTAAAGATCCAAGAGGAAACTGGGAAAAAGATCTTTCAATTAATATATCAGAAAAGGAGTGGAAAGTAGCAATGCATAGAATCCACTCGAGCTCCATATGCGCAAAGCATACAATTATACAACTCAAAATTATATATCGAGCACATCTGTCTCGACTAAAACTCTCCAAAATGTTCCCAGGGCATGATCCAACCTGCGAACGTTGTAACCAAGTCCCAGCCTCACTAGGTCACATGTTCTGGTCCTGCACCAAATTAACATTATTCTGGACAAACATTTTTAATTACCTTTCAGATAGCCTTGGACTTACAATCCCTCCAAACCCATTAACAGCTGTGTTTGGTGTTCTTCCAGATGGGTTTAAAGCGGAGGAAGACAAACAAATTGTGATTGCATTCACTACACTTTTGGCACGTAGACTTATTCTCATAAACTGGAAGAACCCAAACTCTCCTCTTTTAAGTCAGTGGGAAACCGATGTGTTATATTATTTGAAGTTGGAAAAAAATCAAATACTCAGTCAGAGGATCCGTACAGACTTTTTTCAAAACATGGCAGGATCTAATCAGTAATATTTTAAAATAAGTTCAAAAGGCACAGAGAATTTATTATCTTAGGTATGTCTCCAAGCCTTAAATTTAACGCCGTTCGGCTTGCTCTCTCTCTCAGGGGTGGGGATCGATCTGTTCTTAATTTTCCTCTTTGTAAAAACTTGATTGCTTTGTATGGATTGTAATAAAATTAATAATAAAAAAAAAAAAAAAAAAAAAACTTTCAGCTTTAATTTGAGTAGTTTCACAAAAATATTTTGTGAACTGTTTAGAAAAGATGGACATTGTTATACATGGCCCCTAGGTTTGTATTTGGCCAAACTAGCATAATCATAAATATAATGATAATTTTCATTATTTGGTTGGAAATTCTTTGCAGTCTTGCAGTTTGACTTCCTGAAGGTTGGAACCCATGGCTATCTCCAAGTTATGGGTTTCCACCCTAGTGATACTTTGCCAGGCCTTTACTGCAGCTGTCTTCAGTTGCTGCTTGTTTGCTGAACTTTCTGCCTTCAGTTTTGTCTTCAGCAAGTGAAATACATGTCCTATTGGGTTCAGGTCAGTTGATTGACTTGGCCATTAAAGAATATTCCACTTCCTTTCCTTGAAAAGCACTTGATTTGCTTTCTTAGTATGTTTTGGCTCTTTGTTCATCTGTGTTATGAAGCATCATCCTATCAGTTTTGCAGCATTTTAATGAATCTGAGCAGCTATTATAGCCCTACTGCCAGCAGTTATATCATCAATAAACACTAGTGATCGACTTCCATTCGCAGTCATACTATAAAACTGCCTCCACCATGTATCACAGATGATATGGTATTCACATGCCATTTCTTCTCTTCTCCATACTCTTCTTCCCTTTCCAACATTTTGGTATATATTAATCTTAGTTTTCTTTGTCTAAAGAAAATTGTTCCAGAACAGGATAGGCTTTTAAAAAATGGCAAAATCTAATCTGTCTTTCTTATGCTTGAGATTTACCAGTGGTTTTCACCTTGTGGTAAACCCTCTGTCTTTCATAAAGACTTCTCTTGATTGTAGACTTAGGCAATGATAGATCTACCTCCCGGAGAGTGGTGTTGGTTTGCCTAAATGTTGTGGATGTGTTCATCTTTACCAAGGACAGAATTTTGCAGTCATCCAGCACAGTTTACTTCTGTTGTTTCCCAGCCCTTCTGGTGTTGCTGAGGTCACCAGTGTATTCCTTCTTTGATTTGACCACTCCTTGAGTTTCTGCTATCACTCTAAAAGGTTTTTTTGTTTTCTCAGTGTAATAATGGACTGTTTTTTATTTGCATGTACTGCTCTTTGGACCTCATTCTAAGAGTTCACAGTGACAACTTCCAAATGCAGATTCCACTCTTGGAATCAATTCTAGACCATTTACCTGCATAATGGTTAGTGAAATATTGAGGGAACCGCTCCTACCTGCTTTCGGAACAGCTTGTCGGTCAAATGTCCAAATAATTTTGAGCCCCTGGAAATGGAGGGGGTGCTATGCAGAAAAATGGCTGTCATTCCTAAACAGCTCATATGATGTTTTTGGCAAACCCCATAAATTAAGCTGAAAGTCTACACTTCAATCATATTATGAAAGCTTTATTTCAAAATCCATTGCGGTGGTGTACACTGCCAAAATTAGAAAACTTGTTTCACTATCCAAGCACTTATGGACCTGGAACTGTATATTACATTTTTTCATTGAACTATTAATTTTTGAAGGAAACCATTTAAACCTGCATTTTACGCACTACCAGCAAATACTCTTTCTTTGGCATGTGCACACACACACACACATCCACAATAAGAAAAATACTGAGCAATAACCACAATGCAGAAATGCAATTAATCTAAAATACTAAAAAAGAAACAAAGTATAAAAACCCCTTTATCATGCTGAATGTACAACTTTGTCAGGATTCCCCCAAATGCTAACTTAAAATTGTTTCTAGTGCAGGGTATTGCTCAGTTATTCATTTCTCGCAATGGCATGTGTTCAAAGGTGCCTTGGGAACTTTCTGCAAGACTTCATTGGAAAATTATACCCTTAAGGAATGACATTGCAGAAAATATTTTGCTGTTGGGCTGTATTAGTAGGCTTTCTTTTTCTCAAATGTGTGGGCAGCTCTTTGTTGAAACCTGCAGCCTACTCGGTAGTTTATATTAATAGTGACACCACATTATAATTTTCCCATGTAACCCAATAAATTATAACTGTATAAATTATATTCAACTAAACTGACTAGAATAATATACTTAAATTATATTGAATTTTGTGATTATAATTATTATCTTTAAACATTTACCTATGATTTCTGCTTATCATATCTTTGGTGATTTAAGTCAAACATTCCAACTCGGAATGTGAAATTTTTTTATGTAAGCCTGTTTGAGAGATACTTATTCTTTAAATTGAATAATTCTTTAGCAATGCAGTCAAAGCCCAGAGTTGCCATGTTGAACATTTAATTTTATTTTGCCTCATGTGTTTCTTATCATACTAGTTTGAATTTTATTATTTTTGCTTTTGTTATTATTGCTGTTGTTATTGTTGGATTGTTATCTATGTTTTAGCTTATAGTTTTTCTCCCACAATATTCATATACTTGTTACATATTTGTTACATACTAGGTTTTTGAATTCTAACACAAAGTTACCTTAGCTGTTGTCATTGTTTCTGCGAAGCAGCTTGTAGAGTAACTGTGTTTTTATTAGCAAGCATAGTCCAGTTTAGTTTGGGGTGCAGCAACACACTGACATATTCACAGGGAACCAGTTTAAAGTCACCTGCCATTTTTTTTGAATTGGGGAGAAAAATAAAAAACCCACAGAGAGACTACACAAACTCTACACAGAAGGGTGCATGTGCAAGTGGAGATTACAATTTGTGAATCTGAATTTAGTTTACTTTTTAAACAGCAGATTGTCTGCTCCCCGTACCCCACCTAACAGAAGAAGTTAAGCAGAGAAAAGCCATGAGAGAGAACTACTGTACATGTGAAAAGCCCTTTGATCTCGGACTATTTATTAAAAGTAAACAGACGGTCAGAAGTCTCTGAACCCAAGCAAAGGGCAGATGCATTAAGACGGGATATTCAAGGCATGTTTATTTAATGAGTATGTCTATAGGAAAATTATGGATTGAAAGGAAAGGAAGTATTGGTACTCACATGAGCTAATATTTAATATCTCTTCAGACTGACATTACATCCAAAGAAGGCTCTGGCTTGCAATAGTGCTGGTGTTTGTAGCGCTTTGCATCATGACAGACACTAGAGTTGTTATAGGGGGGACTGTAAAATATAAGTATGTATTAGAATACAATTTAAATTTTAAGTGAAGCCAGAATTTGCCTAAATTGAAAGTGATAGTGGATCCGATGTAACCTCAGTGGGTGTTACAATGTTCTGCAATGTCTTGCCTTCTGTCTCCACATGATCCATGGATAAGGTCAGGAGCACTTAACTACCACTCTGATTTTACGAGTCACCCCATGGTAAGTGATTATACATCAGGTGATAGATAGATAGATAGATAGATAGATAGATACTTTATTAATCCCAAGGGGAAATTCACATAATCCAGCAGCAGTATACTGATACAAAGAAACAATATTAAATTAAATAGTAATAAAAATGAAAAAAGTTAGCATTTACTCCCCCGGGTGGAATTGAAGAGTCGCATAGTGTGGGGGAGGAACGATCTCCTCAGTCTGTCAGTGGAGCAGGACAGTGACAAAAGTCTGTCACTGAAGCTACTCCTCTGCCTGGAGATGACACTGTTCAGTGGATGCAGTGGATTATTCATGATTGACAGGAGTTTGCTTAGTGCCCGTTGCTCTGCCACAGATGTTAAACTGTCCAACTTTACTCCTATAATAGAGCCTGCCTTCTTAACAAGTTTGTCCAGGCGTGAGGCGTCTTTCATCTTTATGCTGCCACCCCAGCACACCACCGCGTAGAAGAGGGCACTCGCCACAACCGTCTGGTAGAACATCTGCAGCATCTTACTGCAGATGTTGAACGATGCCAACCTTCTCAGAAAGTATAGTCTGCTCTGACCTTTCTTACACAGAGCATCAGTATTGGCAGTCCAGTCCAATTTGTCATCCAGCTGCACTCCCAGGTATTTATAGGTCTGCACCCTCTGCACACAGTCACCTCTGATGATCACAGGGTCCATGAGGGGCCTGGGCCTCCTAAAATCCACCACCAGTTCCTTGGTTTTGCTGGTGTTAAGATGTAAGTGGTTTGAGTCGCACCATTTAACAAAGTCTTTGATTAGCTTCCTGTACTCCTCCTCCTGCCCACTCCTGATGCAGCCCACAATAGCAGTGTCATCAGCGAACTTTTGCACGTGACAGGACTCTGAGTCATATTGGAAGTCTGATGTATATAGATTGAACAGGACCGGAGAAAGTACAGTCCCCTGCGGTGCCCCTGTATTGCTGAACACAATGTCAGACCTGCAGTTCCCAAGACGCACATATTGAGGTCTGTCTGTAAGATAGTCCACAATCCATGCCACCAGGTGTGAGTCTACTCTCATCTCAGTCAGCTTGTCTCTAAGGAGCAGAGGTTGGATGGTGTTGAAGGCGCTAGAGAAGTCCAAAAACATAATTCTTACAGCACCACTGCCTCTGTCCAGGTGGGAGAGGGATCGGTGTAGCATATAGATGATGGCATCCTCCGCTCCCACCTTCTCCTGGTATATAGGTATAGGTGGACCTATACATTTGAGTTTCTCCCATGGATGCAGGTTAGACTTGTCGATCTGGATTCCCACTGTCGCAGAAGCATGCAAGGTTGAGCAACAATTAAAATGTTACTGCCGAATGCAGTGGGTGTGGTGATCTACTAATGTATCACAGAACCTCAGAGGGTTGACGGTGAAAACAGTATCTTTCTCCTTGTGCCCAGTAGTAGCTCATTGGCTTACCAAAGCGGGAACAGTTAGGAACAGGGTAGCAGACTGTTCGTAACGCTTGACATGCAAGGCTGCACAGTGTCGCCTGAGGGCTGTAATGAAGGCATCCAGAGCCTCTGGACTGGGGGACAAGGAAATCAGGCAGAGTGTTTACTAGGAAGTCACGGGCCACCATTTCAGCAATCTTTTTAGAGTCATTTACCTGTGGCTTCAACCACCACTCTACTCTGCCCTACAAATTGTAAGCGTGACAGCCAATCAGGGTTGAATTTGCACTCCTAGCATGCTCTTGCCTGCTGGTCCAGGTTGTTGCCATACCTCAGTAATACCTCAGTCTTGAGTTGGTCATAATCAGCAGCAGTTTGCTTATTGAGATCATTGATCCCCTCAAGAGCGGCACCAATATGTGTGCTCATACCATACATTCCCAGAGATGACGGGATGCCATTGTAAGTTCAAAAATCGGGGCGTAATGGTAGTGACTTCCCACTGAAGAGCAACACATGTCTGGTTACGTACCTCTACTTCAGTGAGCATAATTGTTCCCTGACCTGGACCTTTAACGCTTTTAGGGTGGATGTCGACTTTTGTCGACAGGAGGGGTTGAGGGCGAATATTGACAAAAGGGGACATCCTGGGATAGAGGGCGACAATCAGCTGTTAATGGCGACAAAACTCAATGTCACGTCACAGGAATTCCCTTTGTGTTTGGAGGAATGTTAAACTCATTGACTCGGCAACTAATCCTTGCGTGTGCGTGAGTTGTGAAATGTAAACAAAGGCAAGATGGCATCGATGTCTCAAGACGGAGTGAAGCGAGTGCAGAAAAGAAAATACTCAGCAGATGATGTTTTGCGCATTATCGCTGAGTCAGACTCTGATTTTTCAGGATCGGATTTTATTGACAGTGATCTGGAGATCGAGCAAGAGAGTGAGGAGCTGGCATCAGCTGATTGGACACCAGTCGATGTCACCCCAGCTGATCGGCTGCAAGCTGAGCACATTTGTGCAGCCGATGCACCTACAGCAAGGTTCGCATGGGAGGAATACCCAGACATTGATCCGTGGGAGCTGAACTGGCTACCGGACTTAACAAGACGGTATGGCTTGCTGTTGGACACGACAGATTGCCAGCTGCTGAACTACTTCAGGCTGCTCTCTCCTGATTCCGCTTTTCAGCTACTGTCAGACGAGACAAACAGGTATGCAGAGCAATTTTTTGAATCGCGGGCTGCGCTTGCATCGCATTCTCGTTTTTCAAAGTGGAAACCCACTACAAAAGATGAGATGAAGGGCGTTGTAGCATTATAAATAGAGATGGGACTAGACTGGTGATATAACTTTAGGGAGCATTGGTCCAAACGTGCTTTGTCCCCTGGTGGCTTTGGACAGGTTATGCCGCATGATGATAGGTATGTGCTGCTGCAAAGTTTTATTCACTTCTGTAATAAACAGAAGCAAATCCCAAGGGGTGAGCCAGGCTTTAACCCCATGTATAAAGTTCAGCCCCTGCTTGACATTGTGGAACCAACATATAAACAATTTTATCTACCTGGCCGTGATTTGTCTGTGCATGAATCTATGATAAAATAAAAGGGACACCTTTTTTTCTGCCAATATATGCCAGACAAGCCCACAAAGTATGGCATAAACAATTTTGTACTGGCAGAAGCAAACACTGGTTTCTGCTTGAAAGTAATTACATATACAGGCAAGTATTTCTTTCAAAGAGAGAACTGTCCCTTGACAAGTCAGGTTGTGCTGGAGCTGCTTCAGGGCTATGAACATTTGGGTCATGTTGTGTACATGGACTATTTTTATACATGCCCAGAATTGTTCATGGAGCTACAGAGCAGGGGAATTGGAGCTTGTGGTACAGTGAGGGTGAACAGGAGACACAGGCTTTCAGAGTTGAAGCCAGACAGGCTGAAGATGAAAAGAGGTGACAATACGGTTTTCATGCGGGTGGAAAACTTGGTGACAATGGGTGACTTGTCTCTCTACAGTACACACTAACAATATATGTGAGAAAGTGCAGCAACAGACAATTGAAAAGGAAACACCAGTGCAACACATATTGTAAGGAGTGCAATGTGGCAATGCATGCAATTGGCTTCTTTGAGCGATATCATACTTTGCAGGACTTTGCTGTGTAACATGTATGTGATATGTATGTGAAATCATAGCGTATGCAGGCTCATACAACATGCAAGACAGTAACATTTGTCAAAAGTAAATATTTTTTGTTGATTTGATATGTTAAACAATTGCTTTGTGTAGTTTTTTAAAAACAGTTTTTAGAAAAATATTCAGCCCTGGGAGAAAAGAAACAAAAAAAAAATTAGCCCTAAAAGAGTTAAAGCCTGAATCTCCTCCTTCATTGCTTGCATTATGCCAGTATTTTCTTGTTGCTCTCTCATCCTTCTCATTATGCACAGAATCCTTTCAACTATGCCACTGTAAGAGAGTGAGACAGAGGCACAAACTTTTGGAGCACCTGCAGGCAAAACCCCATTTAATTAAAGCAAAAAATGCATTATACAAAATAGTTTTTTAGTATATAATGTGTTTTCAGAAACAAGTCTTATTCTTGACTGACTATCCATTGTCCATTACCAAACCCTTAAGCTGTTCCCTACAGTTGTGCTTGAAAGTTTGTGAACTTTTTAGAATTTTCTATATTTCTGCATAAATTTGACCTAAAACAACATCAGATTTTCACTCAAGTCCTAAAGGTAGATAAAGAGAAACCAGTTAAACAAGAGACAAAAATATTATACTTGGTCATTTATTTATTGAGGAAAATGATCGACTATTACATATTTGTGAGTGGCAAAAGTATGTGAACCTCTAGGATTAGCAGTTAATTTAAAGGTGAAATTAGAGTCAGGTGTTTTCAATCAATGGGATGACAATCAGGTGTGAGTGGGCACTCTGTGTTATTTAAAGAACAGGGATCTATCAAAGTCTGCTCTTCACAACACATGCTTGTGGAAGTGTATCATGGCACGAACAAAGGAGATTTCTGAGGACCTCAGAAAAAGAGTTGTTGATGCTCATCTGGCTAGAAAAGGTTACAAAACCATCTCTAAAGAGTTTGGACTCCACCAATCCACAGTCAGACAGATTGTGTACAAATGGAGGAAATTCAAGACCATTGTTACCCTCCCCAGGAGTGGCTGACCAACAAAGATCACTCCAATAGCAAGGTGTGTAATAGTCGGCGAGGTCACAAAGGACCCCAGGGTAAGTAACTGAAGGCCTCTCTCACATTGGCTAATGTTCATGTTCATGAGTCCACCATCAGGAGGACACTGAACAACAATGGTGTGCATGGCAGGGTTGCAAGGAGAAAGCCTCTGCTCTCCAAAAAAAACATTGCTGCTCGTCTGCAGTTTGCTAAAGATCACATGGACAAACCAGAAGGCTATTGGAATAGTGTTTTGTGGACGGATGAGACCAAAATAGAACTTTTTGGTTTGAATGAAAAGTGTTATGTTTGAAGAAAAGGAAACACTACATTCCAGCATAAGAACGTTATCCCATCTGTGAAACATGGTGGTGGTAGTATCATGGTTTGGGCCTGTTTTGCTGCATTTGGGCCAGGATGGCTTGCCTTCATTGATGGAACAATGAATTCTGAATTATATAAGAGAATTCTAAAGGAAAATGTCACGACATTTGTCCATGAACTGAATATCAAGAGAAGGTGGGTCATGCAGCAAGACAACGACCCTAAGCACACAAGTCGTTCTACCAAAGAATGGTTAAAGAAGAATAAAGTTAATGTTTTGGAATGGCCAAGTCAAAGTCCTGACCTTAATCCAATCAAAATGTTGTGGAATGACCTGAAGTGAGCAGTTAATGTGAGGAAACCCACCAAACCCATCCCAGAGTTGAAGCTGTTCTGTACGGAGGAATGGGCTAAAATTCCTCCAAGCCGGTGTGCTGGAATGATCAAAAGTTACCGGAAACGTTTAGTTGCAGTTATTGCTGCAAAGGGCGGGTCACACCAGATACTGAAAGCAAAGGTTCACATACTTTTGTCTCTCACAAATATGTAATATTCGATCATTTTCCTTAATAAATAAATGACCAAGTATAATATTTTTGTCTCATTTGTTTAACTGGTTTCTCTTTATTTACTTTTAGGACTTGAGTGAAAATCTGATGATGTTTTAGGTTATATTTATGCAGAATTACAGAAAATTCTAAAGGGTTCACAAATTTCAAGCACAACTGTATCTACACATATGCCATTTCTGAGGAAAAATGTCTTGCACATGCTAGAACCAATAATTGGCATGCAGCCTATAGACTTAAAAAATTATTTTTGTTGTGGTATTATTTTGTAAAATGTATTTAGATCGTCAGTAATAAGTTGGGTGACCTTGCTCCTTTGATCACAGGTTTGATGAAATACATGACACTTTTAGTCTTAAGCTATTCTCTACAGGAAGTCTGTACTTCTAGTTTAGGGGAAGAAAAAATACTCTCACAGAGGTATAAGGTTAGGAATGACAACAGGAACTTCATAGCTGCAGTTAGGTCTATAGGTATTTGGACAGTGACACACTTTTCATAAATTTGACTCTGTACACCATCACAATGGATTTGAAATGAAGACATCATTACATGATTGAAATGTAGGCTTTCAGCGTTAATTCAGAGGTTCAGGTCTGGTCAGGTTGGGGAGCATGCACTGGTACAGCACGTTGCCACACCCACCACACAACGAAACAGCTTGGGATCCTGGTTGGCAACCCCAAGGCAGAAACGCAGTCCAGTCCCACTCTCCGAAAATCATCATCTGTCTGCCACATCCAGGTGTTAAGTAGGCATCCCCTTGGACTGGTCCAGCTGTTTAAGTCCTCAGCAATGAGGACCCTGAGAGCCAGATCACCCTCTGGGAATTGCACCTCATGGCCATAGTGCCACAACTGATGCTCCGTCACAATGCTGGTAATGTATCTTATTTGGGACTCCGTGAGCAACCACTCGTTCGACACAAAGTCAAACCAGCTGTACCTAAGGATTCTCCGAAGAGATATCATACTGAAGGAGTCCAGCCTTCATCTAATGTCACTGGATAGCATCCATGTGTCGCAGCCATATAGCAAAATGGGAAGCACCATGACTTTAAAGACTTGGACCTTCATCGTTTTGCAAAGGTATCAGAACTGCCCCACACCCCTTTCCAGCAACCTCATGCTCTCCCAATCCGTCTACTGATTTCATAGGAAGAGTTACCAGAGACTTGAATGTCGCTGTCAAAGTAAGTAAACCTCTCAACGAGGCTGACACTCTCACCCACTCTCTGGCCATGTTATCTAGCAACTTTGGGGGAACCCTGCAAAGTCTTAGGATGTCCCACAGAGCAACTCGATCAACTGAGTTGAAGACTTTACGAAAATTAACAAAGGCTGCAAAGAAACTCTGACAATATTCGCATTTGCGCTAAAGAAGAACACTCAGTGCTAGGATACAGTTGATGCTGTACTACTTGGGCATAAAACCATACTGCTCCAGTCGCTGATAGGTGAACAGGTGATCATGGATCCTATTGATGACCCTGGCAAGCACCTTACCTGGCACAGAGAGCAGTGTTATCCCCCTGTAGTTGCCGCAATCCATGCAATCACCTTTCCATATCCAGATAGGGACGACAAGTCCCGTTTTCCAATTAGGAGGGATAATGCCCATCTCCCAATTGGAAACCAAGATTGTTTGCAGTGCCAGGAGGACAGCCTTACCACCAGCCTGGAGAACTTCACCCTGGATACCACAGATCCCTGCAGCGTTCCATACCCTCAGAGCATTAGCACCAAACTATATAATATGAAAAAATTAGACCCCATCGTTCACATCACTATTACACTAGAAGAAAGCCGGTACAGTAATCCCTCCTCGATCGCGGGGGTTGCGTTCCAGACCCCCCCGCGATAGGTGAAAATCCGTGAAGTAGAAACCATATGTTTGTATGGTTATTTTTATATATTTTAAGCCCTTATAAACTCTCCCGCACTTTTTATAAATATTCCCCACAGAGTTATACAGCATAATCCCTTTGTATTCTCTTAGATATTAGGTAAGATTCATTGAAATTATGTATATAAACACACTGTTTATATACAGTAAAACCTAAATATTATTTTAAAGATATTGAGTGTCTCCGATATCACATATGTTACAGCCATTACGATAGACAGGTCACCAGCAATAAATACGTACAATGCAAGAAAAATAGTATACAGTAAATGTGTGTACAGTGCCACTAAACGTACGTACATGTACTAAGCACTGTAAGAAGAAAATTAATTATGGTTACTCACCAACAATGACACGATGACTTGTCCGATAACAATGAGTTTAATTTTACTGCACAACAAAGGAGAGCGTTACAGTCCTTGTAAAGGAGCCACTTCAGGCGATTGTGTAGCACTGCCGTTGTTCTTCTTTTGGCAGTCTTCAATCCAAATCCCTAAAGCAGATTCCACCCAGACTACTGCCTTATTACATCCACTTACAACTCGTTTTGCACCCTGGTTAAAAGGACACCGCAGCTGTAGATCTTATATTCCTTTCCTACTTTTTAAATAAAAAGAATCGTAGCCTTCAACAAATCCAAAACGTTTACCTTTTCGGCAATCATTAACATCTTCTTCTTGCGCTTGGGCACAGCCCCTGAAGCAGTAGCAGATTGTTTTGGATCCATAATGAAGGGATTGACTATGCACAAAGATAAACACTAAAGAGCACAACTCTTTACACAGCGAAACAAGTTGATGCTGAATGAGCGAGAGGAAACTTCCTTGTTAACACTGCATTCAGCACGCAGGAGCTCAACTGCGTGCTCTGATTAGTTAGCTTCTCAGTCAGGAGAACTTAACTGCGTGCTGTGATTGGTTAGCTTCTCAGCCATCCGCCAATAGCGTCCCTTGTATGAAATCAACTGGGCAAACCAACTGAGGAAGCATATACAGGAAGTAAAAAGACACATTGTCCGCAGAACCCGCAAAGCAGCGAAAAATCTGCGTTATATATTTAGTTATGCTTTCATACAAAATCCGCGATAGAGTGAAGCCGCGAAAGTCGAAGCGCGATATAGCGAGGGATTACTGTACTCCTCTATACCATATGCACAAAAACCCCTACAACTACAAGAGTGTCCTAGATACAAGAGCAGAATTGAATTTCACCAGAACAATTACTTTCACTGTCTTCTATTTTAATGTTCAAACTTTTGTTGGCTCAGTCATGTGGTTTATATTTTCTTACAGATTTCATTCTTCTCAAAATGCTGCTGAAAATTTGTGAAAATTTTTCTTTCTCTGTCTGGCTGTCTTAGTGGAATTTTGTAGCCACACTTTCCCAGCTTCTGGTTTTCTTTCAATAGCTCATGATTAGTAGCTATTAGATGAGATGTACCTTGTTTGGAAGGGCAGATTCTGGAAAATTTAGAGATGCAATTGCAAGAAGAAAAATTCAAATTGGTGGTCCAATAGGTGACAAGCAAAGGCACATACTTTGATGCATTCAGAATTAATTTTCCTTATCTCAACAATCCACACTACATAAGAAAAAATGTTTTTTTTTTTTTGGAAACAAGAGTGTCTGTCAAATTGACTTTGTTTAAAGTTATATGCTAGCAAGAGGAGGGTGGGAGTTCCTGTCTCAGACACTCATGTTCAACTGTTTTCCAGGCAGATAGGAAAAAAAATGCTGAGATGCAGAGACACATGCAATATGTTTTGACAGCAAATTACTGAACTTTATGTGTAACAATCTGTAAACAGATGGCTACTACTAGTTTTTTTAAATACATATAAAGAGCTTTATATCTATGCCTGCCAATTGCCATGCGAAATGAGGGCTTGTTGAAACAGTTAAAACAAAGCCATTAAATTCGATAATCTTTTCAGCTGTGTTTAATGAAGTGAGAAAACTTCACACTAATTGGCTTTAACAGGTGAAAGTGTTCAGCATTTGTTTTAGGCCTTGTTCACACGGGCGTTAAAATCGAGCGTTTTTTTTGCGTTCGTAGCGTCCGGTGAGCGCGGATCAAGCGCCGAGTGTTTTCTACACGTAGGAGTCAATGAGAGTGTTCACACGGGCTTTGGTGACGTGCGTTTGTCCGGCTGCGCGTTTATACGGCATCAAAAAAACGTTGCATGCAGCTTTTTCTTGGCGTTCAAAACCCAACGAACGCAAGGAAACCGCTTCTAGTTCGTTTTCTGCGCGTTTATTTTACGCTTCGGAGGACCGGATATATATATACAACATATATATTTTCATATTGCTTATTTTATTTTATTGTCTCATGTAATTTGTAAACCATGAACCTATTAATTTATGTTCTAATATAATATTTGATAACGATTATGTAGGGGGGGCATTTCAGTGCATAACACCGGTGTAAGCGCACACTCGACTACTGTGTCCTTACCTCAAAGTGACAAGTAGTCTCTCTTCGGGGCTAACACCAAGTCGCATATTGGTTGATCGGCGTGCAATGTGGCATTGCACCAGCTGCAGCAGACAATCAAAAGTGGAAACCGACATCCGACAGTAATTAAAAAACTTGCGCGGAAATTTTCGCATTTCTTCATAAAGCACAAAAAAACTTCCTTTAACCCGACGTTGTGCAGTCAGAGGATGAACCCAGTAGCGGCGGCGTTTTTTTCTCTCCCTACGTCGCCGTATTACGAGTATTTTTAAAACAAGAAGATTAATATCTAACATAGCAAAATGGTCCATATTGAAAGGAAGCACCTCAAATAAAACGACAAGGGCTTTCATATCCAGTTCCCGACACTGCCTCCACAGGATAACACACAAACTACAATTTGGGCTGCAGGCTGGCGTTAGACAGAGACAAACGAACGCCGGTGTAGAAGTCAATCGATCGCCACCACAAAATGCAACATAAACGTCTAGGACGTTCAGAGCAAGTTCGTTTATCCAAAAACTTAACGCCCGTGTGAACAAGGCCTTTGAGTTACAAGATGAGGTTAAATTATTCATTTCTTTGTGATAATCCATTCCCCTATTCAGAATGTTTTTGTGTGGTACTGATTGGATCACACAGTTTGGCTACCTTTCTGACTTTTTGTTTGTTTGTTTAAATATCAGCCACTAAGATATGAGTTCTGATATATTTAATGTGCATTATTAAAATGAGACAATGATTAAAATGCTTAGTTTTTGGTGTCAATTTCTGGAGGAGAAGATTATGCAGGTTTTTCCTTCCCCCTAGTGAATTCTTCTTTGCAGGCAAACTTGACCTGATTGACTGGTATATTGTGTCAACCAAGACATTAGAAGAGCATTGCAAACTGCCAACTATTTTGTGTCAAACAATACATTAAAGATCATCTCCCACTGACACTTATTATTCAAGTACTTTCCTGTAAGAGAGGAACCACCTCCACTGATAATTCCTCTCAAACTGACCAACAGAAGTTAACAGATATTTCCACAAATGGAGCCTTAAAACATAACCACATGAACACCTTTGGTGAAGTTTATGTTCTGAATATCCAAAGGCTTTCTAATGTGGCTTTAAAGTTTCTGATGCTATTCCCAACCACTTACCTCTTTGAAAGTAGTTTTTATACCCCGATGCACAAAAATCAAAATACAGACATCGACTTTCTGGTGAGAATACCTTAAGACTAAACCTGTCTTCTCCAAGAAGCATTCCCACCAGTGTCATTAATAATGAGTACAATAAATAAAAAAGTAATAAGTTTTGTTACTATAAACTATTGTAACCAGTCCTAGGAAAGCCTGTATAATCTGCCTGTTAGTTTGTGGTCGGGCTCAATCCCAAATGGTCACAACTTTGGACCACTGTAGTTTGAAGTAACCTCCACCAACCACATAACCTAAATACTCGGCTTTGGTGAACCTGAAATGGCGCTTTTTGGGGATTGACCAGCAGAGACATGCTGCAGATGTTTCTCACGGATGCTGGAATAAATGACAACATCACCGATGTAGTCCGCATTATAGGCAGTGTGGGGCTGGAACACTCTGTCCACCAGATGCTGGAAGGTCGCTGGGGCCCTGTGCAGCCTGAAAGGGAGGATGACGTACCGTCAGTGGCCACAAGGGGAGCTAAACGTGGTCTTTTTTTTTTTTTTTTTTTAATCTGAATCTGCCAGTAGCCTTTGGTCATCGCGAGGGTGGATAGATACCTGGCTCTACTGAGGCACTCCATAAGGTCGTCCACCCTAGGCATGGGGTAGGCATATATGGGCATTCTCTAACTATGTATTCCAGCTCTGCAACAATGTTGTGGGCAATCAGTGAGGTTTGGCCCAGTTTGGGGTCTACATCGCCATGGATGGAAGCAATCACAGCCCCTAACGCCTTCCTCTGCCATAGTGTCCCCTAAGTTTAGCTGTCCGATGTTAGAAGTGTGGCAGCAGAATCACCGGACTCACAGTCATACCACAGCTTTCATAAGCTTACATGGTACATGTGCTTCCTGGGATGCCAATTAGGCTAATACATGAGGTACCCCTTGAGTCCCTTTTGCTCCTTAACTTCATAAGGCCCCTAGGCCCCTTATCCCCAGGGCAGAATTCTTGAAGGTGGGTGCCACAGTTATACAGCTGGCCCAGGGATCACTCCTTCATACTTTTGAGAAGTGGTCACGTAATGCCACGATGTATTGAATAATATTACGAGAGAAGGAAGTGACATTTTTATGAAGTGGATTCTTCTAAAGGTCTACAGAGGGAAAGATGAGAAAGAGTCAAGAGTACAGTGCCAGCCCCCTGTCCGGCACAGAAGCACATTTATTTGAGCCTATAAACTGTCTCCCATGCGCACATGTGTGACAATATATATGTATAAATATGTATATACATATACTGTGTACAGTTCTACACATTTGTGTTATAGATTTAATTTTAAATAGATAAATTAGCCATTTTATTAGTCAAATTCCTGTCAATCATGGAGAATCCACTGCATCCACTGAACAGTATCATCTCCAGGCAGAGGAGCAGCTTCAGCGACAGACTGCTGTCACTGCCCAGCTCCACTGACAGATGTGAGCGCTGAAGTCGAAAAACAACGGAAAAACTTAAACCCAATTAAAGTAAAAATAATTTCTTTATTCTTAATTCTTGGTGAGTAGAGAGAATGTGAGACTGCCTCTTCCCAACTCAGTCAACTGATTTGGATTTTGGCAGAATATCTAAAGTAAACCCGTTTTCTCTTTTATATCCTAGAAAAGAAAAAAAACCCTAGCAGTTCATTCTGAGGTTATACATAGCTTAGGTTAAATCTTAACTTATGATATATTGGAATGTCCTAAAACATGAAACAAACAGCCATTTGCATTCCTAAGGAATACACCCTTCTATGTATACACACTTAGAATCAATTTAAACATTCTTATAGTCCATAAAGATCTGACATTCTTCACGGGGTCTTCTGATAGTATCAGAGGTCAGTCTTTCCTCATAAATGATAAAAGTTAGTCTCTTAATGCTGTGCACACAGCCCAACTCCTTTTCTGCATAAATCAGGAACAAATCATATAGTTTTCTGCAGCATGATCATCTCAAAACACAGTCCTTGATATCTGTGAGTTAAATAATAATGTTTTCTCTTCCTCACAGACTGAGGAGATTGTTCCTTCCCCACACTATGCGCTATGCGACTCTTCAATTCCATCGGGGGGGGAAGGGGGGGTGGTAAACAACATTATTCAAAGTTATTGTCTGTTTTTACCTGCATTTTTATTACTCTTTAATTAATTTTTTTTTTTTTTTTTTTTTTGTATCAGTATGCTGCTGCTGGATTATGTGAATTTCCCCTTGGGGATTAATAAAGTATCTATCTATCTATCTATCTATCTATCTATCTATCTATCTATCTAT
>JANRMT010062837.1:16084350-16102072 GCA_026402145.1 Polypterus bichir lapradei | reverse complement strand
CAGCCGACAGTGGCATCATACCACTGAAATAAGTACGTACATCGGTTTTGGTTAGCGCAGGGAAGCCACCTACCAAATTTCGTGAAGATGGGGCCATGAATAAGAAAGTTCAACATGGCGGACATTGTGAAAATTAGTGACGTTGCAAAGTTCAATATGGTGGCCGACAGTGGCGTCATACCATCGAAATAAGTACATACGTCGGTTTCGGTTAGCGCAGGGAATCCGCCTACCAAATTTCGTGAAGATGGGGCCATAAATAAGAAAGTTCAACATGGCGGACATTGTCGACCATTATGACCGTTACGTGTACAATTTCGAAATGAAACCTGCTTAACTTTTGTAAGTAAGCTGTAAGGAATGAGCCTGCCAAATGTCAGCCTTCTACCTAGACGGGAAGTTGGAGAATTAGTGACATTGGAAAGTTCAATATGGCGGCTGACAGTGGCGTCATACCACCGAAATAAGTATGTACATTGGTTTCGGTTAGCGCAGGGAAGCCGCCCACCAAATTTCGTGAAGATGGGGCCATGAATAAGAAATTTCAACATGGCGGAAACTGTTGACCGTTACACGTAGAATTTCGAAATGAAACCTGCTTAACTTTTGTAAGTAAGCTGTAAGGAATGACCCTGCCAAATTTCAGCCTTCTACCTACTCGGGAAGTTGGAGAATTAGTGATGTTTGGAAAATTCAATATGGCGGCCGACAGTGACGTCATACCACCGAAATAAGTACGTACATCGGTTTTGGTTAGCGCAGGGAAGCCACCTACCAAATTTCGTGAAGATGGGGTCAGCCTTCTACCTACATGGGAAGTTAGAAAATTAGTGACATTGGAAAGTTCAATATGGCGGCCGACAGTGGCGTCATACCATCGAAATAAGTACATACATCGGTTTCGGTTAGCGCAGGGAAGCCGCCTACCAAATTTCGTGAAAATGGTGCCATAAATAAGAAAGTTCAACATGGCGGACGTTATCGACCGTTATGACCGTTACGTGTAGAATTTTTCGAAATGAAACCTGCTTAACTTTTGTAAGTGAGCTGTAAGGAATAAACCTGCCAAATTTCAGCCTTCTACCTACACGGGAAGTTGGAGAATTAGTGATGAGTGAGTGAGTGAGTGAGTCAGGCAGTCAGTGAGGGCTTTGCCTTTTATTAGTATAGATTGACAGGAGTTTGCTTAATAATTACACTAGTCCAAACTTTTGGCCTGTACTGTATATCCTTATTACAATCCACCCTTTGTCACTGTGTCTGTGACAAAACAATCCCAGAGGGTCTTGTCCACAAACCAAAAGTTACTCGATCCCCACTCACAGTGTAGACGGCTCCTTAAGAACTTTTTTGGAAATGTGGAGTTTAGTACTGATGTAGCTTCCATTTCATTCATCTAATATACAAGCATAAATAAATATTTACAATAGTAAAATTGATAACAATAAGTAACAATACAATTGAATGGACAATTGCATTTAACATCTTCTTCTTTCAACTGCTCCCGTTAGGGGTCGCCACAGTGAATCATCATCTTCCATATCTTTATGTCCTCTGCATCTTGTTCTGTTACACCCACCACCTGCATGTCCTCTCTCACCACATCCATAAACCTTCTCTTAGGCCTTCCTCTTTTTCTTTTCCCTGGCAGCTCTGTCCTTAGCATCCTTCTCCCAATATACTTAGTATCTCTCCTCTGCACATGTCCAAACCAACGCAATCTTGCCTCTCTGACTTTGTCTCGCAACCGTCCAACTTGAGCCAACCCTCTAATGTACTCATTTCTAATCCTATCCATCCTTGTCACACCCAGTGCATGTCTTAGCATCTTTAACTCTGCTACCTCCAGCTCTGTCTCCCGCTTTCTGGCCAGTGCCACTGTCTCCAACCCATATAACATAGCTGGTCTCACTACCGTCCTGTAGACCTTCCCTTTCACTCTTGCTGATATCTGTCTTTCACAAATCACTCCTGACACTCTTCTCCACCCATTCCACCCTGACTGTATTCTCTTTTTCACCTCTCTTCCACAATCCCCATTACTCTGTACTGTTGATCCCAAGTATTTAAACTCATCCACCTTCGCCAACTCTACTCCCTGCATCGTCACCATTCCACTGACCTCCCTCTCATTTACACACATGTATTCTGTCTTGTTCCTACTGACCTTCATTCCTCTCCTCTCTGGCTGGTAGAGGAACAGGTAGTCTTTGCCATTACTGGAACAGAAACTAAACAGTCTGATTGCCATTAGAGAGCTAATGAGATGCACACTTAATGACTTTCCATTTTGCAAAAGAACACTTCAGTCCTGCACTGGATACAGCAGTCAATTATGGGAGTTCTTACATTCAACAGCTGTCATCTCGTCTCTTTACCTCAGTGGCTTTTCACAGTTTGTTTGTGTTAAAATCCATAAACACTTTGTTTCTGCAACAAATGTCTTCACAACCATGTCATGGCATCAGATTTACTTAGCTGGACGTACAATCTTTGTTTGATTCCACACTCCTTCCATTCTGGATAAGCGAGTTATTCCTTCACCAGCTACTGTCGGGTATGTGGAGCAGACCAAGAGTCATTAGTACAGTACAGTCACTTTGAATCTTCATTTGTAGAACACCACCTTTTCTTCATCGATAAAGCACCACCACTGAGTTGGAGAGGTCTGAACGACCACTAAATTGAGTGGCCAAACTAAAATACTTGGTCTCGTCCATTGCGGGAGATGGACGTCTGAAGCAGAACTCCGTTAGCGGCGGTGTTAATTTTTTTCTTACTTTTATTATCCCGAAGTATCCTGTATTTACTGAGCTCGAGGAGGTTCTATTACAGTATATGCAAGCATATATAAGCATGAGCGGTAAGAAAGGGGCTCTAACACAAACAGAAAAGAATGCCAAAGATACACCCAAGCCTAGACAGGCATCAAGTCCAAGTTCAACCTCAAGGTATGGTCTTACAGAGACTGACCCGGAGCAGCCAGGCGAAAGCACAGATCTCCTGGGTCTACAGAGAGTTTCTTAGAGTTGATTGCTTGGTTTTTATCCTGATGTGCAGTGTAAATTGTGGGACCTTATATACACAGATGTGTGCCTTATTATGTCCAATTAATTCAGTTTAGCACAGTTGGACCCAAGTCAAGTTCTAAACATATCTCAAAAATAAATAAAGCCAATTGGATGCATGTGAACACAATTAGGAGAACAACAGCAAATGATCTTATATAAATCAAATTTTTTGATTTTTAATAAATTTTGAATTTATACTGAAAACAATTTTTCACTTTGTTGTTATGAATTACAGACTGTAGATTAAAGGGTAAAATTGCTTTTCTTTCATTTAAAACCAGATCTACAACACAATAAATTGTACAAAAAGTGAAGCAGTCTGAATACTTTCTGAATCCACTGTATGCATTTTTTTTTAAAGATATGACATGAAAGTTAGCATGCTGTAATACATTTGATTGAGTGAAACTGGCGTTAAATTAGTGTAGTACATCATTTACCTATAGATTTTCTTTTTCACTCTTCTCTGATTTGTAGATTAATAAATTGAATAAAATGTTGTTTACTCTTTTTACAGGTTCCAAAGCTCAAAATCTGGGAAGATCTACTTGCATGACAATATCCATCTTCTCTTCTCTCGAAAATCCATTGAGATGGACACAGGGATCCCGTATGAGTTAAAATCTTTCACTGAGATGCCACATAACCCGAAATATTCTCCTCGGCTGTGAAACTGGACAGTTTAATCAACCTACAAAAGAATAGAACTTAAAGGAAAGAAAGCCTAGTCTAAGGCAACTTAAAAAGCTGATATAAACTAGTGGAAAACCAGTGAGCTCAGTGTTGACATGCATGCTGCATAACAAAGTTCAGACTTTCATTCTTGTGCAATATACATTTTCAGAGTAGCGCTGTTGGTTCTGCACTTCCACAGTCCTGAGGGATGACTTTCTTACAGCCTTGTACTTGTGCAAGTAGCATTCAAATTGGTAACCTGAATGACAGCTAATTAAGAAATTGAATGAAGAGCCACCTTATGAGGTAAACTGTCTGAAATATAACAAGACATTATCCAGCTAGGAGACAGTGTGTGAGGAATACCATGTAATGTATGGGAAGTTATCTGCCAAGAAAGAAAATAATTTGTTTACACAAACTGTAGATAACCATGTGAATGTTGTAGTTTAAATCCATGCAACACCCACTGCAGATTTTTGGGAAACATCAATGAAAGATATCTTCCACTTTTGACTAATACACTACTGGTTAACCTTATACCTATATGATGATGGCTTTGTGATTTAGTTGGTCAATTTCTTGTATACAGTAAGTTCAGTGCTGTGCTGAGTGCAGTTAATATGCAGTAGTATTTTATGTAACAAAAAAGTTACTGTTTGTTACCCTTTTTTATTTATTAGTGCCTGATCAAGAGAAATTTTGTAGGAGGTAGTATCTTGTTTTTACAGTCTCTTTCTAATGCCTGCAGATCCTCCGTGCAGTATGTGAGGAATTTTGGGAGGAGCCTCAGATGTATAATTCTTCTGGTTTAATATTCCAAAGAGTAGGGTCTGAATGAACTGTATAGAACAGAATTTGTATTTGATGTCCACCTGGGCTATGTAAACCATGATTTTAGTTTTGAGCTGTGAGGAAGTTCTTGAAAAAGGCATGTATGTTAACATAATACTGACTAAATATCAGCTGGCAGTAAGGTAAACCTTAGCTACTTTTTCATCAGCCAAGGCTTTCAAATACTGTACGTTTAGAAAATTAACTTGTGTTTTCTGCATTGCTAGAAGGCCTTTAATGCATAGTTATTTTGGAAAGTCAGATTTTCATGTGGTCTTTCTGTATAAAATGAATAAAATTCCAGGTATATTACTACCTGTTCAGCTGACGATACAAATCTGGTTGCCTTTTTTCTCTGTTTTTTGTGTACTTCACTCACATTTACGTGTTCCTCACTCACGGAACAGGATCCTCCTAGTTCTTATTTGTCTTTGTAGTAACATATATTTATTTCTGTGATGTGCATCAGCTTTATCCATTATTTGTTCCTTTATTAACTCTGTCTAATTCCATCTTTTCTAACACCAAACATTTTCCCTGCTCTTGCTTATGTATCATTGTTCATGCATCAGCATTGGGTCCAACACTATTGTGTTTCATAATTCACCTGTAATTGCTATAATGCCTGTTTTTGCCTGTGTTTTTTTACTAGATACAGGGTGTACAGTATTTTTGTTTTAGGTATTTTGCCAGCTCTATAGTTGCTTCTCTCACATTACAGTATTGTTTTAGGGACAATCTCTACAGTGTTTTTTTGGTTTTTTTTTGGCCATACCTTTGTTTTCATTTTTACCTGACCTTTGTTTTCATTACCATCCCCATATATTTTTGTTGAAGTTTTCAATCCCCCTAGTTAATTTGAATAAGTGGCTGTAAGTTTTTGTTATTACAGGTGACAGATATTCTCTTTTAAATTCCAAATGTCTTTTAAACTTTTGATTTTTAATATTCACAATGACAAAATTTCGTCAATAATGTAAAACTATCCTATGAATCTACACATATTTGATATAGCACTTTTCTCACTAAATATCATTGCATAAGTTTCAGAAAAAGGACACTACAGTTGCATCTTATTATTTATCTGTAATACTTGATTTATTGTATGAGTTTTATGATAAAGTGATAATAAAAGTAGTTAGTAGCATGTTGCCTTTTGGCTTGAATTGGAAAATGGAAGCACCAAGGCAGTCACTCAGTCTGCCACTTCTGAAAATGGCATCCCACAGAATGGTGTTGCTGTGTAGTACTTTCATTCATACAACTGGCAGCACACTTGCCTGCATTCTAAAATTAAACATTCAAATCTGAAATCACAAAGTGGCATGAATTGTTCCAAGGTTGTTTGCATATAATGAGGGAACTGTGCCTTGGTAAACTGATATATCTGTAAACAAGTGTTTGATACTAAAATTTGTAACTCTGAGTTTGTATTTTGGAAAGCAGCAAAGTGAAACCATAAAGTGGAGTGCAGTCATTGAGCTTGTGCATGGTCCTAGTTAACAAAGCATAAATTACTTAAGGTAGTGTCATCTATCATACAAACATGTGCCCATGTTTTAACCCTCTTATCCATTTTAAGGTCACAGGGAATTGGGAATTATTACCAGTGAACATGAAATGCACAGCTTTAAGACATGGGAGGAAAACCCTTGTAGACGTGAGGAGAATGTGTAAGCTCCACACTGACAGCGCCCAGATGCGGGATTTGAACTCAAGATTTTGGAAGCATTGAGGCAGCAGTACTAACTACTGCATAAATGTTAGATCATATAAAATAAGAAGATAAATTGGTTTCCATAACAATTGAATATTAAATCAAAGGTCTTAATATCCAAGACAGTTTAATATTCTATATAAATCTATAATCTTAATATAACAAACAACATACATAGTGGCCATTCAGAGATGCTGAAAGAAGACTTTGGATTGGTGCTGCACATTGCTTGTGAGGAGACCCAGGAGTCAGCTGTGTGGATCATCATCTGTGGACCACGTCTGATGCTGTGCTGTTCAGATGTGGCCTTTAGTCCCTTTTTTTGCCTAAACACATGGCAGAAGACCATCTTAACTGAGCACAGCCTTGCCTTTAACAATTTTGATTTGTGCTGCAAGTGATAGCACTTTTGCAGAAGAGATGGGCTACAACCAAACAGACAAGGTGCCCTGGTCCTCTCAGACAATATAGCTAATGTAATTAATCAGCTTTGATTGTTTGAAATAAATTTTAATACTAATGCACACTTTATTTTGAATCTAGCGAAGCCGGTCGCTGAATTGTTTAAACTACTGTTTTACATTAAGCCACATGTCACCAGTAATAAATGCATTAAAACAATATACTATGAGGAATTATTGTTCACAATTCAATAGTCATTCATGTCATAAATTGTTGTATTAACACTAGAATTACCAGAGCCTACGAAAAAACTCGCAGATCCATCCCACCTTAAATCGCTTCTCACCTCTCCGTCAGCGTCTTTTGTCCTTTGCTTGCTGCTTATCAACATATTTAATCTGCTATCACATCCCCCACCGGCACACAGTTTTCTCAGCTCAAGTCTGTTCAGTTGCTTGGAGTTGTATAGAGTGAGAAGTCTAACAAAAATACACCTTTTATAAATACTATATCGTTATTTAGAGCACACGCATTTCATGTGTGTTCCGTGTCTAAAATGATCTATGTAAACACATCATTAAAAAAGAAACGTTTTTCACGTTTTAGTAATAATTGACAAAATGTAGACCTGAAGTTTATAATGTGTGAAGCCTGAAGTCCAAATATCAAAGTAACACTTTTACAAAAGGTACAAATATATCAGAACAAGTACGCTTTTATTCAAAAATATAATTGCAGAAAAACAACACGCGTTTGGGTGCGACATTGACACGCATTTACTACGACTGCTTCGGTGGCGCAACGGTATCAACTGTTGTCTGGTAATCAAAACTTCACGGGTTCGATCCCCGATGAGTCAATTTGAAAAGTCAGCTGCTTTTATTCTTACTATTTTAGAATAAAAACATACATTTGATTTCAGTCTGTAACAGCCGGTGTTAATGTATGATACTTGTAAAGATTAGCTTTGTTTTTTTTTTGTTTTATTTATTATTATTCAGTTTCATTCTCTCTATTATTAAAACGTGAAAAATGTTCCTTTTTTAACGATGTGTTTACATAGATCGTTTTAGATTAAATGAAATGCATGTGTTCCAAATAACAATATAGTATTTATAAAAGGTGTTTTTTTTGCTTGACTTCTCACTCTATACAACTCCAAGCAACTGCCACGCCGGTAAACAGACTTGAGCTGAGAAAACTGTGCGCTGGTGGGGGGATGTGATAGCAGATTGCTTGCTGCCTATCAACACATTTAAAGGACAAGAGACGCTGACGGAGAGGTGAGAAGCGATTTAAGGTGGGATGGATCTATGAGTTTTTTCGTTGGCTCTGGTAATTCTAGTGTTAAATCCTGCCAACCCATGACTTACAAAATGACCTTATATACCATCAGTGCTCTAATTAGTAAATCATTCTATATAAAGAGTACAGTTAATAATGATGCTGATTTAAGTAATCTACATAGCTCTAGACTTGTTAACTGTAAAATCGTGCTAAGACATGATCATTCTGCAGTGGCTTCACCTGTAGATATCCACTATATCAGCACTATAGTAACATACCATGATCTAACTAAAAGGTCCTGACAAAACAGAATAAACACAAATGTTTACTATTTCAAGGTGTCCCAACACTCCAGTATAGCCGTGTTCTTCCAAGACCTTAAATATGTCAATCAGTCAGTCATCATCCAACCGCTATTCCCACACACCAACCACAATTTAGGATTGGCAATGCACCTAACCTGCATGTCTTTGGACTGTGGGAAGAAACTGGAGCACCCAGAGGAAACCCACGCAGACATGGCGAGAAACTCCACACAAGAAGGATCAGGGAAGCAAACCCAGGTCTCCTTACTGCGAGGCAGCAGCGCTACCACTGCACCACCGTGCCGCCTACCTTAAATATGGCTTTACTAAATATAAGACCACTAACTAATAAGACTTTCTATATTAACAATCTTATTAATGATTGAATAATAGACTTTCTTACATTTAGTGAAACATTTCCCAGTAGGGAGCTTGCAGCAGTGAATTGAAGCAGCACCTGTGAATTACAGTTTTGTTCATTTGGTTTATCAAGGTAAAAAAAGTGGTGGTTTAGCATGTATTTTCTGAAGACAAACTGTAAAGAAACCAGTTTTGGCATTATCTTGTTGTAAGTGCCTGAGAAGGACAGGCATCCTGGCCAGGGTGGAGGGCAATTTCCTGTCTGGGTGGGAGGCCAGTATGGCAGGAGAGACAACCATGCTGGCTGGATGTGGTAGTGGCTTCTTGCCCTCCCGGAGTAATACAAATGATTGATCAGTGGAAGCCAGAGGCCAGGAGCAGTTCCATCCCCAATACAGTGGAAGTGGTCCTCCCATTTCATCCCAGTTTAAACACCCCCAGGAGTACATGGGAATTGTAGTCTGGAAGTACAATCCTGTCTGGGTTGCCGGGTGGCATTAGAGTGCACTGTCTGGGGAGGATCTCCCTGGTTTCCATATGGCCCAGAAGTATTTACAAGAGGACACACTTACATAAGGCAGTCAGATTTACAAGGGAATGGGCAGCACTCTTGGAGCAAGGAAGGAAGGAAGAATAAATTGACTGTATTGGGAGGGTGATCTTTGCACAAGTGTTTATTGAGAAGGTGTGATGGTTAAACAAGTGTCTTTTACGTGGATATCAGTGTATCCGATTATTTCTGTGTTCTGTTTAACATAGAAATACTAGTAACTAGAACTAAAGAGCAGCATATTGTTATTTTAATGCATTTACAGCATCTAAGTTTTTCTTAATATTCTAATAATCTGTCTGAATTTAGTGCTTGTCCTAGCACAGCCTATAATGTTACCAGTAAAATTGAATATTTTTTTTTATATGGTTAGAGCTGCAACCGACATTGTAGCTCCTGAACAATTTAACAAAATCCACTAGCACTAAAATACCTTGGGAAAACTCAGAGCATCAGCTCTTAAAGAAAATGGTGATCTTAAAGAAAATAGGGCTGAACATAAATGAAGAAGGACTACATTAATAGTATACTGTGAAAAATTAAAGGCACATATAGCTGAATAAAACAAAGCAGCCCATCGTGAGAGGCAGTCGGGTTTTTCTCAAAAAATAAATAATACTGGAAATCCAAGAGTTTTATTTTCAGCAATTAATCATCTTCTAAACCCAGTTCTTCCTCCACTCTTGTACGTCATATTCCTACCTCTTCTTAAAATAGATATTCACCACTGTCATGCACAACCTTTTCACAAAATCAACTATCATCTGACCTTCTGCATTCTTCTCCTTAACTGCCCATCACCTCCTCATCTCCTCTGTTACTTTTCCCAGCATGTCTATTGAAATCCGCTCTCTTTACCACTCACTCTCCCTTGGGTACATTCTCCACCACTTCATCCAACTCACTCTAAAAATCTTTCTCATCCATCCAATACCCAACTTGTGGGGCATATGCACTAACAACATTCATCATCAAACTTTCACTTTTCAGCTTCATAATCATTACCCTGACACTCTTCTTTTCACCTCCAAAACATTATTGACATACTGTTCCTTCAGGATAACCCCTACCCCTTTTCCCCTCCCATCCACACCATGATTAAACAATTTGAACCCACCTCCGATCCACCAGGCCTTACTTCCCTTCCATTTAGTCTCTTGCACACACAATATATCAACCTTCCTTGTCTCCATCACGTCAGTTAACTCTCTCCTCTTACAGTTATACTGCCAACATTCAAAGTTCCTACAGTCACTTCCACTCTCTTTACCTTTCTCCTCTCCTCCTGCCTCTGGATACGCCTTACCCCTCCTCTTCTCCTTCTTCAGCCAACAGTAATCCAATTTCTGTCAGCATGCTGTTGGCGAACAGTAGTCATGGTGGCCATTGTTAACTTGGGCCTTGTTCAATCAGGTATGGAAATCTGTATTGTTGCCTGTATATTGATCTGGCAAAATTTTACATTGGATGCTATTCCTGACATAACCCTTCCCATTTGTCTGGCCTTGGGACCTACATGAAGAAACACACTGGTTTGTGCATCCCCTGTGGCTGGGTTAGCAAAAATACTAAAACATTAATACACAATTTAACTCCAATTTAGTTCCAATATAGGTTGACAAGGTATATGCCATTACTTTGTCAAAGTGAATCTAACATCATAGATTGATGACAAAGGAGCAGTTAAAGGACAAAGTGAAATATAGTTGTTAGTTATGCAATCCCTTATGAAATATGAAAACTCAAAATTTGTCTGTTTTAATGTTAACAGACATTAAAGTGAGTATTACCCTAAACAAGGATTTGGGAAGAAAAAAAATTAAAGGCCCATATGTAACATTTATTTTTAGGCCACAAAAATAAATAAAAAGAAAAAATTCAAAGGCAAAGGGGTGAAACTTATGTTAACTTATAAGTGTGGGGATTTCAGAAAATTAAAAGAAAAAAAACTCTAATTCAGCTGTACATTCCTCCTCAAAAACACCCCATCATTTATATGCCTAATTTCATAGCACTTAAGTAAACTTGCATATGGGTCACCTCCACATTGGTACTAAATGACACCAGAATTCCCAGCCTCACCCATTAAACTCACACTGCTAGATGCCCTCCTAAATAATGTTGTATGTGTTCTATTCAATCTCACTCCCTGACTGGAACCCTTTAAAGACTGTGGCTATCAAACTGGTTTTGCTAGATCAATTCAAGTTTCTTTGGTTTGATAGCAAGAAACGACTAATCTTTCATCAACCCAGGACCAGCAATGGAGAATTATTTAGTCAGTGATGAACACTACTGAAAAGAAAAATGATGAAAAGCAAAATACAATGGGCAGTAAAGTGCCCACTACCAGAGAATACCCTCTGCTAAATCGTTAATATTATAAAAGAAGCCACTTTTCTGAGTCTTTTTTCAGCAGGTAACAAAATGATAGAAGGATTTCATACAAGTCATATTTTCAGATTAATTATTCTGGCAATTAAATGTAAGTTAATTAAAACAATCCTGTGTTTTTACTGTTTACTAAAATAATGTTTGTCTATTGCATGGACAATACAAACTCTGGATATGGTGCCAGAGATATCAGGCACCATACAATCTCCCCTTACTGAAGCCAAATACCCAGTAGTTATTCGCATGCCTATTAAAAAAAATATTGATTTTGTTTAACCAAAAACTCATGTAGTTCTAGGTCAACTGCAAATGGGATAAGGTGACAGAAGGTGACAGCCTTGTCTTTTGATAGATACCCCAGCTCCAACTGATCCTGTATTTTAAAAGAGGCAGAACACCCATTTTCTTCATGTTGGATTGAGATGAGTACATCTCATTTTATGGTCAAACCTATTGGTGCATACATGAGAGACTTACCCATGTAGGCTTCAGTCCTTGTCCTATCATTTGTTTTTATATGTCACTTCCTGCCAAGCCTCCACATCCTCATCTTCCTGATGATGAGCATTATCTTGAACCTAACCTATTACTCTCAGCATTTTGCACAGTTTTTTTTTTCCTATGATCTTTGTTAAGCCCCTCTGAATATATTGAAGTTACCCCTCCATATTTGCACAAGCATCCTTAACTCAGTCATAGGGTCCGAGGCCTGTGGACATGTATGAACAGAATTTTTATGGCTGGGCAGCATTTTTTGAAATTATATTTTCAAGTGTCCAGTTTGGCCTTTCAACCATTCAAGAATCAGTGCTCATTTATCATTAACATACACAGAATAAAAAAACATAGATTTATTGTTATTTCAGAAAGTAATGCCAGACTTGTCTTGAATGTCATAAGGTGATGATGTAGCACTTTCTGTGCTGCCCTGACCACTTGGAGACTGGAGGTCAATAACCGTCAGAACAGGACAATATGAAATAGTGTTGTACTCTGCTGTGTCTCCCTTTTCACAGCAGTACATGTTTTTCTTTCTAGCTACTCTTAACTAATAATCTGAACATGCTGATGACACTTAGAAAAAATGGAAACAAGCCTGTCTTGGGCTAATTGATTTTATTATTAAAAACACTACTACTACAATTTGAAGCATGTATGATATATAATGTATGAAATCTATATATAATATTTATGGTGACTGAAACAAAGCATTTGTTTTATTCTTTGTACATTAAAGAATTATATATTTAAATACTCTGCATGTGTGGCATCCAGCCAGGTAACTATATTCATTTGTAGAAAACAACTATGGACAAATTGGAGTCTATATTGGAAAATAAAAAGGAAAAAGCCTGTCATTTTTTAGAGAATTAGGAACATGTTTGGTAAGGTTTTTTTTTTCTTTCTTCTTGTCTGCTATCATGAAGTCCACGCCAGGAGCCAAACTATCGGATGAAACTGCATTTATCTTTGATGTGTCCAAGATAAATTTAACTTTGTTTACTCCTTGGACATGCGCCATAATCTGTACAAGTGGCAAACCTGAAGTTGTTTGTCACATCACATATCTAATATTTTAATGATGCAGAATTTTGTAAATAACCATGCACTTTTGGTTGTGTAACATGGCCTAGATTACATTGATGTGTGAATTTAAAAGTTAAAGTTCACTAACCTGTTTAAATCAATCTTAATGCCTTGGAGCAGCATTGAAGTTGTACCTGTTGTCAGAAACTCTACACAGAGCCATAGCAAGGTTTTTAGCAGCCACCCTTATTATTGGTATCTTGGCTGCAAAGTCGTGAATATGTTACAAAGCACTGATGTGCATAAAACCGAGTCCAAAACAGAACTGAGGGAATAGGGAAAAGGTGGAGACTTTTAAAGGGGAAGACAGGAAGTGAAGTCAGATGGGTCAGACTCATAAGGGTCTTCAGCCATAGGGTCGAGCCCACATGTGACATCAAAGGGGCCGTAGTCGACAAGGTCTTCCTTCTTAGGCTCGTAACCGGAAGTGATGTCAACAGGGCCAGGTGGAATCTCCCGTGGATAGTCAGCAGAAAAGCGAGAAAAAGAATCGGTGCACTCTGCCACATCCCAGTCTGACTCAGAATTCCTCTTACTCAAGCCCTTTAGCTGCCTCCCATGCGCACATGTGTGACAAGGCCGCAATACCGCTTTTACCTGCTGTAGGTGTTCCATCCATGTGTTGGAATAGATGACCATGTCATCCAGGTAGGCAGCACTGTATGAGTTATGAGGCCTGAGCACTTAGTCCACCAGATGCTGGAAGGTCGCCGGAGCCCGCTAGGGGTGCTAAACGCGGTCCGTTAAAGGAACCTGCCAATACCCCTTTGTCATGTCCAGCATGGACAAATATTGAGCTTGTCCAAGCCTCCCGAGGAGGTCGTCCACTTGTGGCATTGGATAAGCATCAAATTGGGAGACTTGATTAAGTCGATGGAAGTCATTGCAAAACCTCCAACTCCAGTCAGGCTTAGCGAGCAATACAATGGGACTGGACCAGGGACTATGACTTTCCTTGATTACTCCTAGCTCCAGCACATGCTTGATCTCAAACTCCACTTCAGCTCTTTTTGCCTCGGGAAGATGATATGGATGTTCTCGGACTATAACCCTGGGCTCTGTCACAATGTCATGCTCAATCAGAGAGGTCCTTCCGGGGTTTTCACTCACTACCTCCGGGACGGGCAGGATAACTGTTTCCAGCTCCTGTCGCTATCTGAGACTTAAATCCACACCGACGTTAAGGCTAGCTGTGTGAGCAAAGAGCGAGCGGGGTTGACCGGAGGAGGGATCGGGATCCCTGTCCTTCCACAGTTTAAGTAGAATTACTTGATAAACCCACTCCCTCTGCCGACAATGGTGTTGACTCACCAAATAGTCGACGAGTCCTTTTCTCTCCTTACCTTTTTAGGGACCTTGCCAATGGGCAAGTAACTTGGAATGGGAGTTAGGCAGAGGCGTGACCACGGGGAGGGCTGGGGTGGGCACTGCCCCCCCAGAGACAAGCTGTGCCCACCCTGCTAAATGCTGTCTGTCCAATGAAAACTCTGGAGAAGAATAACATTTGATTTTCAAAACTGAGTTGCTTTCCAATTGGCCCGTTTGAATTTGAGGCGTATCCATCAGTGCCTCCTCCACTAGACAGGCACCATGCTGCTCACAGTTCACTTCGCCACACATTTTGCAGCACGTTTCGAACCTGTTGACCACATTCTTTAATTAAAACAGCGTATACGTTCCGTTCTTCTTTTATTTTCTGGTTGGTAACACCAAAGGCTATGCATAGGTGGCTTATTAAAAAGCAGACATCTTCAACCTCTGTCCCTCCACAAGCTGCTGGCTCCACGGTTGAGCCCAGCACCGCTGCTACCAACACGGAGCACAGCGCACCCACGTTGGGAACTGAAACTCCAAAAGATGTAGATAAGCCTACACAATCCTCCAGCTCTGCGCCCATGTTGGGTACTCCAAACCTCTGCCTTCAACAAAATATACATTCTGATCTGCCTGACTTAAATATGGATAGCCCATCCCAGCCCATTTTAATTAATTATCCATAGCGCTCATTCAGAAAGACACTCATATGTTTTAGTGCAAGCTGGTATCAGTCTCGACCATGGCTTGAATATTCTGTTGTCCATGATGCCAGCTTTTGCTTTGCCTGCCGCAAATTTAGTGTTTCCAATTCAGACCGCGAGGACATATTCACCAAACACAGCTACACTAATTGGAAAAAAGCTCTAGAAAAAGACGGTGGCTGTTTCCACAAACACGCGTCTAGTATCCCACACGTCAGAGCCATGTCTGCATGGCAAGAGTATTGGCGCCGGGCAGAGACGGGTGAAAGCATAGTTCAACTTCTGGGTCCAGCCCAGATAAAAAAGAATAGATATAATGTGAAAAGCATTGGGGAGGCCGTTCAGTTCCTTGCAGTCAATGAACTGGCTCGGTGTGGTCACAATCACGAAGGCGGGGAGGAGGGACTTTTCCTTAAGTTCAGTTCAAAAAAGATGCCAAACTTGCAGAAATTGTAAAATACATCCCAGACAATGCAAAATACACATCCAAAGTAATTCAAAATGAAATAATTGAGACCAAAATGGTGGTAAAAGATATCAGGACCAAATATGAAAAAGATGACTCTCCTGGACTTTGCATTAAAAGTGATGGTACCAGGGATCGCTGTAACACTGAGAGTTTGTCTGTAGTGATTAGATTTGTCCAGAACTCCATCCCTGAAGAACACCTGATTGGCTTAATTGAACTGAATCAGCTTGATGCTGAATATATTTGTAACCAAATTCTGTCACATCTCTCTGAGCTAGGTTACAGCCCAGACAATTTAGTGTGTCAGTGTTTTGATGGTGCTTCTGTCATGTCTGGGGCAAGGGGTGGTGTCCACACTTTGTTACAAAACAAAGTTGGTAAGTACATTCCATATGTACAAGGCTACAACCACCAGCTCCATTTAGCAGTGATACATGCAATGGAATCAGAACCTCTGGCTAAGAATTTCTTTGACTGGTCAAATTTATTGAACACATTTTGTCACAGACATTATGTTTCACACACATACAATACACCCACACTGAAAAGACTTCTAGAAATACGATGGACGAGTCATTATGATGTCACAAAGTCCATTGTCAACAATGAGGAAGCTATAAGGGGGCTTCTCTCAGAGGTAGCAGAGGCTGACACTGCCTCTTTTGACATTTGCATAGAGGCATGTGGTCTTTTGACCCAATTAAAAAAGCAGAATTTCTTCAATACAGGAAAATTCCTCCTTCATGTGCTTGGTGTGCTGAAACCAGCCAATGCAATTCTACAGGCACATGCAGTGGATTTGTGCACTGCTGGGGAGGTAGTGACAGCTTCACTGGCCACACAGAAGGAGATGAGATGCGACTCATTCTGGGAGGAGCATTTCTCTCAGTGTGAAAGTAGGCCTACTAATTCGCTCAAAAGGAAACGGAAAGTTAATTCACAGCTTGATGATAGTATTGTCGTGTCTACGCTTGGGCGTGGTGACTCCGATAAACAAATTGCTCCTAAACAGACTTTTAAAAGGGCTATGTACAGCATTTTTGATAGAGCTATTGTGGAAATGGAGACAAGATTCTCTCAGAGAAATGTTGAATTATTGAGGGCCACATCGCTTCTCCTGCCAAAATAAGAATTATTTCTTGATCATTCTCTCTTCAAACCACTTCAGGCAGAGAGCAAAACAACATGAGCTTGCAAAATGAAATTGCTGTGGCAAAAGCAATGTTGATCAATAAACTGCTAGCTGATGCTAATCTCTCTGAAGCATGCAAATGCATTCAGCAGTACAAAGAGGACTTCCCTATGTTGCATTCACTATTTGTCACAGCACTCATCATCGGTGTGTCTTCAGCTGCATGCGAAAGCTCTTTCTCTACTTTGAACCGCATTCTCACTCCATTCCAACCGAACAATGCTGCATTCAAGGAAGAGAAATTTAGTCATTTTGGCACATGAGAAAAACATCACAGAAAATCTACACATGAATGAATTTATTTCAGAATTTGCTAAGAGTAACCACAGACTGGTCCTGTAGATAATATCCAGATCAAACACTGGAAACTGATATCCTATAGCCTCCCTAATGACTACAATGAGCCACGTTTCGGTTCTTGCTCTCATATGTTGTATACATTTGACTTTATTGATATTTACCTTGTAGATGTAGTTCTATATTTGTTCACAAAAAATAATAATACAAGTTCCATTGCCTATTGTTAATTTTATTAAACAATAGGTTATGATTTATGCTACAATTTTTGCTTTTATATGTTACTAGCAAAATACCCGCGCTTCGCAGCAGAGAAGTAGTGTGTTAAAGAAGTAATGGAAAAGAAAAGGAAACATTTTGAAAATAACGTAACATGATTGTCAATGTAATTGTTTTGTCACTGTTATGAGTGTTGCTGTCATATATATATACACTAGCAGAATACCCGCGCTTCGCAGCGGAGAAGTAGTGTGTTAAAGAAGGTATGAAAAAGAAAAGGAAAAATTTAAAAAATAACGTAACATGATTGTTAATGTAATTGTTTTGTCATTGATATGAGTGTTG
>JANRMT010062837.1:16034893-16074123 GCA_026402145.1 Polypterus bichir lapradei | reverse complement strand
CGTACACAACACAGTCAAACTCACAAATCGTGGGTGGGTGTGATAGGAAATTTATTTATTTATTTATATAGAACTATGTTTCTTTACAATAGTTTTAATGACTCACATGGCGGAGGTGAAATTTGAGTTCAACAACAAAGCCTTTCCCGTGGATTTTTTTTCCCCTTTTTTATTCCCAGGAAAAAACACCTGTGTAAATGTTTAAAAGCAAGCTGTTACTTATAGCATGACGATGGATTGCTACATTTATTTTAACGAGCTGTCTTTTAAATGTCTTTGCAAAGTGTTACTGAGTGTCGAGCAATGTATTATTATTACTGATATTTTACTAAATCTTACTATTCACGTTTCTTTGTTGATGAGCCCTGTTGAAGAATTTTTTGGTAACAGAACAGTAAACACGCCAAAACGACTGAAAACACAACTGACGACTGGTATTTTTCGATATCATTTTAACAAAGTTTACTGTCCGCCCTCAATCATAGAGCACCCCGGTAAAACGTCAATAGCGTTTCATATACCTGCAGCCTTACATCGCAGACGTCAGGACGTCGCTGCACGTGCATGTTTACTAACAGATATGACAGCATTTTGCACAGAGCATGCGTTAAAACAAATTGATTAAGATCAACGATTTTCAACGGTTCACATGTTTGCCGTAAGATTTTTTAAGGCAAACTAATTAAAAACTTCTTTGAAGAAATATGACACAAAATATGTCTACGACGTTGATTCTATACCATTTTATAGGATGTTTATATCATTATTTTAATAATATACATACACTATGTGTGGACTATAAAGCAATACATGTATAATTTCGTGCATTTAACCAGTTGACATCTCTCAACTTGTTAAAAATTTGTATATAATCAATTTATATGAACCTTTACTTCAATAATATACACATTATGTTTGTATTGCGTGTGCACCTTGCTGTGTAATTATTTCAATGAACTCGTGGTATTGTCGAGCACATAGTGTCCCCATTTATACCACACTACGCTGAATTTGATCACGCATTCACATATATAATAAATGATAATAATAATAATAATATTATTGTTATTAATTCCTTACGTTTTTATAGCACCTTTCTTACTACTCAAAGCAATTTGTAAAAATAAATAAAATAACAGAAAGGAAGCCGCCCGGACACAAACCAGTGATCATTTAACTGCGAGTCAGCAATCTCACTCTTACCACCATCTCTTCCTGTTAGACAGGCGCATTATAATTTTGAGCACTACTTTTGTTATTTTATACTGTCATAAACAAATTATATCAAAAAGGTTTTTTAAAAAGCCAATTTGTAGCAAAGAGGATAAGTAATAACTAGGCTATTTTCTTTTGTAAGTCAATCAAAAATGCTTAAGCCTAAAAAAAGATCGCCCTGTCAAAATAAGAGACTCTTTCACCTTGTTGACGTGAATCATCTTTAAATTAAATGCTGCCAATACGGAATAACAGAAATCACCGGGCAGCTTTCGGTCAATGATAAACCAGCATCTGTTGAGGTGAAAAAATGGGAGGTATTGCGGTTGCTATCAATGCTTCCTGGTAACTCAGGTTTTGAGAAGAATCTGTTTTGTGGGGTGAAAAAATAATCGCCCTTGACAGATTCGCTTAATCAGTAGTACGTGCGACCCACGATTTGTGAGTTTGAGTGTGTGTGTGAGCGTGTACGTGCTTGTAAGTGGTTTTGTTAGTTTTACTATAAAAACAGTTAAACATCAGTTATTTGTGAAGCGGGAATATTCTGGTCATTTTGATCCCTGATCAACATTTAAAGAAACAGAGCAACTCCAGTGTTTTCCTCCATAACATCCTTTCAGCAAACAGGACTAAGTTCCTTGCTGAAGCAGATCGCCCTTTAATGAAATGCTGCCAATACGGAATAACAGAAATCACTGGGCGGCTTTCGGTCAATGATAAACCAGCGTCTGTTGAGGTGAAAAAATAGGAGGTACTGCGGTTGCTATCAATGCTTCCTGGTAACTCAGATTTTGAGAAGAATCTGTTTTGTGGGGTGAAAAAATGGGACATACTGTAGTTGCGATTAATGCTTTCTGGTAACTCTGCTTTTGAGAAGAATCTGTCATGGGTGGGAAAGAGGGAGCGAGTGAGGCGGGTACAATGAGCCGGGGCGGGACGGAGCGAGGGGAAGAGGTGGATATCTGTGCAAGTGTTTTAAATAATGAAAGGAAAAAAAGTGCTTTGAAATCAAGGACCCCCAACCAAGAGGGCTTACGAAACAAAACGCGACAGACAGGCATATGCTACTTGTATAAAATGTGCACAATAATTACAACAGTGTTGAAGCAATGATGAAACGAAAGGGAGATGCTAACCATGGGTGGCCGTGTTGTGCCTGATCATAAATCCCAACCAATGTATATATCTGAACGGATCTATCTGAACCAATATATATATCAGAACAGATATATCTGAACCGATGTATATATCTAAACCAATCTATTTTAACCAATATATATATTTAAACCAATGTATATCAACCAATGTATATATTTGAACGGATGTATTCAAACCAATGTATATATCTGAACGGATGTATCTGAGCCAATGTATATATATTAGAACGGATCTATGCAAACCAATTTATATATATCTCAACCAATGTATCTAAACCAATGTATATTTCTGACCGGATGTATTCAAACCGATGTATATATCTCAACCAATATATCTCAACCAATGTATATATTCAAACCAATGTATCTGAACCGATATATATATCTGAACCAATGTATATATTTACGTATCAATTTTTTTTCCTGAACGGCCCCTCATAAAATGTGGATGTATGTGTGTGTATATATATATATATATATATATGTATGTGTATGTATATGTACATATGTATATACAGTATATGTTTATATGTGTGTGTGTGTGTGTGTATATATATGTATGTGTATATATGTACATATGTATGTATATGTATATATGTATATGTATATATATATATGTTTATGTGTGTGTGTGTGTGTGTGTATATATATATACAGTATATATATATAATATGACAGCAACACTCATAACAGTGACAAAACAATTACATTGACAATCATGTTACGTTATTTTCAAAATGTTTCCTTTTCTTTTTCATTGTTTCTTTACCACACTACTTCTCCACTGCGAAGCGCGGGTATTTTGTTAGTTACAGTACTGTATATGGACGAAAAAATAGGTTCCAGTTATGACCATTATGCGTAGAATTTCGAAATGAAACCTGCCCAACTTTTGTAAGTAAGCTTTAAGGAATGAGCCTGCCAAATTTCAGCCTTCTACCTACACGGGAAGTTGGAGAATTAGTGGTCAGTCAGTCAGTGAGGGCTTTGTCTTTTATTAGTATAGATATAAAACTATGTTGTTATTATTATTTGA
Organism: Polypterus bichir lapradei; assembly: GCA_026402145.1. NCBI lineage: Eukaryota > Metazoa > Chordata > Cladistia > Polypteriformes > Polypteridae > Polypterus > Polypterus bichir. The sequence goes on along the minus strand of JANRMT010062837.1, from coordinate 16,070,715 downwards.
CCCCCCCTACAAAAATGGGGATGGATGGATGGATATTTTTTGCCCCCCCAGACAAGCCAAATGCCCACCCACACATGATGTTCTGGTCACACCTCTGGAGGTAGGTATTAGGACCATGACGCTATCTCCTAGGCAGAACTCCCAGAGAGACGTGCCACAGTCGTAATATCGGACCTGTGCTGCTTGTGCCTCTTCCATGTGACATTTAAGGAGGGGCCGAATTTTACCAAATCTATCGCGGAATTGCGTGATATACTGTATTCCAATATATTTGTAGAGGGAATAGCTTCTTCTTCCCATCCTTCTTTTAAGATATCTAATATGCCCCGGGGTTGTCACCCATACAATAATTCAAAAGGGGAGAACCCCATGGAGGCTTGTGGAACTTCCCGATAGGCAAAAAGGACAAAGGGGAAGAGCTGATCCCAGTTCCTTCCATCCTCGTTGACCACCTTACGAAGCATTTGTTTGAGAGTCTGATTGAACCTATCTACCAAACCGTCGGTTTGAGGATGATATACTGCAGTCTTTAGATGCTTTATTTTAAGTAACTTGGCAGTCTCCTTGAACGTCTCCGAGGTAAAAGGCGTCCCTTGGTCCGTCAGGACTTCCTTAGGGATGCCGCATCGCGCAAAGACTCCTACTAATTCCCATGCGATGGCTTTAGAATTAGCTGAGTACAACGGAACAGCTTTGGGGTATTTGGTAGCATAATCCACAAGGACTAAAATGTACTTGTGTCCTCGGGCTGAGGGCTCTAGGGGTCCGACTAAATCGACCCCAATTCTGTGAAAGGGAACACCATTTAGGGGAATAGGAATGAGAGGAACACGGTCCTTCCTAGGGATTTGTTGCAATTGACACTCTGGGCAGGAAGTGCAAAAACGACAAACCTCCTCATTGATTCCTGACCAATAAAAGTGGAGCTTGATGCGCTTCAGGGTTTTCTTGGTGCCCAAATGGCCACCTAGGAGATGGCTGTGTGCTAACTCACAGACCTGCCGCCGGAAGGTCCGTTGGATTAGCAGTAGACTTCGCTCCTGCCCGTCATGCTCTGCTACACGATAGAGAAGGTCGTTTTCCAACACAAAGTGAGGACCCTGTGGCATTGACTGGTGAGTGCACTGGCCATTGACCACAACATTGCATTTTTTTGCAAACTTAAGGGAATCGTCATTCCACTGCTCCCTTTTAAAAGAAGCCTGCGTTTCTCTAAATTGAAACTGCAAAAGGGAGAGTGGGTCCGGGCTGACCTCAAGGGGCATGGTTTCCTGCCATTCCGTCTCAGCGCCGGTGGATGACATATCGGCATGAGACGGTTCAGGAGTTGCCACATCACTCAGGGAGGCCACTTCGTCTCTCTCCGCCGGCTGGTTACACAGCGTGGAGGCAGCATAAGATGGCTCATCCCCGTCTACAACTAGGCCTAAATTAAACCCAGGAGTGGTATGTATCTCACCACTTTTAATTTTAGACCAGTCCCGCCCCAGTATCACCGGATGTGGTGGATTTGGGAGGATGGCCATGGTTAATTTCCGTACTGATCCTCAGCAACTGATGACATAAGTGGCGGACCTGTACCTGTGGGTTGCTCCTGTTGAGTGCATCTTGGGAGCAGGTGTGACTATTACGCTCGGGTGGTGCTGTCCCTGGGAGGAGCACTTGAGGGCAGCAGTGGGAGCACAGAGCACCCGCACCAGGTAGAGCAGAGCTCTGAGGTTGCCGTGGATGTCGTGGGTTTGGTGGCAGGGACACAGTTCGGGTGAAATGGGTGTCTGCACCTTTTGGTCAATGTCTGTCTGGGCTTCCAGATCCAAATAAGATAAGCCAGTGAGGTGCCAATTTTAATGGAAGGCACCAGGGCTTGTGGTTTCAAATGAGTTTCCTGCACTGTGTTCTTTTTAATCTCATTTTTAATGGATTATCAAAGTTTTGGATTTTTAGCCTCCACGGCGCACTTTATTCAATGGATTATTTATTTATTGACATTTGGAAGCACTGCACTTTGGGACACTGTTTTTGTTTTGTTTCAGCTCATTCTGGTAATGACTATTGATGGTGTCTGGTTCAAAAGGTTCAAGAGACTCCTGAAATGGAAGGGGGAGCATGCAGCTAACCCAAACCATCACAATACTTTGTAGGACTTATTGTTGCACAGTTCACAGAATGTCCACCTCTTGCTAGTGTTTTTCCCATTCTACTTCTCCTATGATTAAGGTAAGAATGCAGTAGATGGGATCCTCCTGAGCAGCCCTTTCTTGCCCTCACTCTTCCTGATGGCTACAGTATTGACAACCTTTGCACAAGGTCTAACTACAGGGCATCTGCATTGTGATGGTAACCAGTCTATACAACAGGCAATGTGACCAACAGGCCCATGGAAGGATAAGAGTTATTTTTGTGCCGCATGATCTGGCAGATTGTGAAGGGTAATCCATAAAGTTATTGCCTGAACTGTTGAACAGTGTCCACCGGAGACAGTAGCTCTTTCTGTGTCACACAGTAGTTGTGTTTAGACTTACTGAGTGAGTGGCTGAAATAGGTCACCACTCTTTCTTCTTGCAATTATCACTGTGAAAAGCACTACCCCAATGTCCACATTGCTGACGTCAAATGTGAAGGGTAAGCTCGGATCAGGCATTGCTAGGACAGGAGCTTAGCAAACAGCAATTTTTAGTTGCAGGAAGGCCTCTTGTTCCTAACTGTTCCCCTGGAAACCTGTTTCTTCTTACAGAATCCAGTGCAATGGGGTTGCTATTGTTGAAAACGTTCTGATTAAATCATCTTCAGTATGAGGCAAGGACTAGAAATTCCTGAACCTACAGCTGTCAATCCTGCCTCACAGCACCAGGATTTGCATGGGATTTAAACTCATCATTTCTGGATTGATTGGTACTAGTGAGTGTGCTTAACTGTGTATGATGTGATTACCTATTTAACACTTTATACAGGGAATTTGTTAATAATACTTCTCAATTATGAAAATATGTTTAGACCTTCATGTGGTTTGATGTAAATAAGAGTCAAGCCAGTCCTTGTGAGCCCTGCTGCCTATACACCTGTGCTTGGCCATGAGTACACACATGAGAAGCTTTGCAGAATGGTAAGGTCAGACCCTCAAGACTGCCTGCAGATAAGCATAGTTTTACCTACTTATTCCTGCTAAATATATACTAGCCGATGCCCGCTGTAGCATATGGTGGTGTAAGAATAGAAACGGAAAACGGTGAGAAAGGAATTCAGAAATCAAGAAGAAAGAAATACTTCTTGAAAGACGCAGTTGTGAATAGGTGTTTAGCTGGAGACGACAGACAATGAGTCAAAAGATCTAACCCTAGAAAAAGCCACGTACAACTGGTTGTTGTAGCTTAACGCAAATCTTTGCAAGCATAATGCAAGGCGGGATGTTGGGGTCGTGTTTGAAGTAAATGACAATGGTAGCATGGAGAATCTCGGAAAGAGCACCACCATAAACTCCACATGTTGCCATATATTGATAGTACTCATGACTTGTTGTGATAACTCGACTTGCGTTGGAAAGAACAACAGGAAGAATGTCTCAATCTGTCCCAATGTTAGGCAGTTGCCGGATCCTGGAATAGAGATGACGTTGTACAAAAACCCATTAACATGAGAAGATCCTGTCGTTCATTATATAACAAAGGCTTAGGAAACAACTGTCACAGCATAACGAAATTAGCAAGGAGCGAAACCAATGTCAATGGTCGAGAGAGTACCTTCCTGTAGCAGGCTACGGAAAACATAGACATATATAGTGTGACAGGGGCTTGGCATCCTTACCCAGCCAGGACGCCCCTGCACACTATATTCAAGGGGAGCAGCCATGGACATTGCAAAACCTCCCCCTGAACGCTAGTTGACCGCCTCCCTGGGGTTGAACAGTGCCTTGGGTTCCCTCAGGGCATCCTGGGAATTGGAGTTGGGTACAGCCCTGTTGGGTCCCACAGGTACCGCCAGGGGGCACGCTGTATTTGGGACTCCTGAGCCCGTGTGGGCAACCAATTCGTCACACCCGGAAGTGCAGCCGGAAATCAGGGATCAAGCACCTGGAGCACTTCCGCGTGGACTATAAAGGGAGCCAGCAACCACCACTCAGAGGCCAGAGTCGGGTGGAGGAGGACACAGTTGCTAGGAAGGAGTGGTGGTGCCAAAGAAGAATAAATAATTGTATTTATTGTGTGCTTGGGACTATGTTTTGTCTGTGGGTACGGGGAAGGAATAGCCCACAGACGAAGAAAATAAAAGTTTATTTAATTTTACATGTGCCTCCCGTGTCTAATCTGTGTCAGGTCGGGCGCTATATAATGCTAATCTTACAATAGATAGACGCCGCATTCATTGTGTTGCCCAGTCGACACGATACGTCCGCGCGTCTGCCCTATTGCGAGTGGCAAAAGTGCCATTTAAACTAATACAGGTAGACGTGGAAACCGGGTTTTCTGAAAAAACAATAACGTTTAAAACAGTATTGTTTACATACAACAGATTTTGGCAAATCATTTACATGCAATTATTTATATCCATTTATACACTAATAATGGCAATTATTAAATAATAATAATAATAATTATTATTATTATTATTGTTGTTATGAAATAATTCCTCCCATATAAGTAACATTTCTCGGACTGCCTTTTTTCATCTCCAAAACATTTCTAGACTTCGTCCTGCTCTTACGCAACACAGTACTGAAGTATTGGTTAATGCCCGAGTCACCTCACGTATAGATTATTGTAATGCTATTCTATCTGGCATCCCACAAAAACTTATCCATCACTTACAACTTCTTAAAAATTCTTCTGCCAGGATAATAACCTGTTCTAAATCCACTGAACATATTATACCTATTCTCTCTCAACTTCACTGGCTCCTACAGACTTAAACTCCTCTCGCTCACTCAGGTGCTCCTCTGCAGCTCTACTAGCTCTGTAAACCACACATCAAACACTGTTCTATGGGAGCTCGAGCATCTCTCATAGTGCTCCTCAACTTGGGAATTCTCTTCTCTCTCATATACGTCAGCTCGATTCAATAACACATTTTAAAACTGCCCTCAAAACTTGTCTTTTCAAACTGTCATACCAATTATGAATTTTGCACTGTTACTGCCAGTTATCTTTGCTTGATTGCTAATTATTGCTTTTTGATTTATCATTCTCTTGTATTAATTTTACTAATGTTGTTTAATTTTATTGTAAGGTGACCTTGAGTACTAAGATTATAAAAAAAAAGGATTTTCTAATGGCCAAATATGACCAAAACAATTGTTCAGCTATACCTATGAAATGTAATCCCTGGGATCTGGTTTGGAGCAAACAGCGGTTTGTACAATCCCAAGCAGCACATGCGTGAGGTATCTTTATCCATTACTTCACTCCACAGCAGTGCCACTCGCAATATGGCAGCGACATTGATGTACAATGCTGCTGGTCATGCGGCATCTAGTAATTCTATGTCTATGATGGAAAAGACTCCCAGGCGCACACATGGCCGAAGTAAAAGGTCACGCGGTCAGGCTACATATAGGGCGGTGACGTGACACCAATGGGGTCATGAGAGAGGAGTGGGTAACGCGGTAGTCCAAAGGAGCAATAGGAATTGAGAAAAGTGGTATGGGGGTGTATGGGAGGCCGCAGGCAGCGTGGGGAAGGGTTTGGAAGAGGAGGAATAGGAATCGAGAAATGCCGTGTGGGCTGCGTGTGGGGTGGACCGGTTTTGAAGAGGAAGCAGGACGAACCAGAACAGAAATATATATAAGAGATTCAAAGTTTAACACACAAAAAGGACATGCCAACAGTTTGAGTATTGTTTGAATGACAACTTTGTGGAATGGCGAGGCTCTCAAAATCACAAATGTATCCCTCAACCCATGCAAGATTAAAGGCACAGCATATGAATATAATTTTTGAGCAGTTCTTGTCACTTGATTGGATGCTATATACATGTTTAACCTCTTCTTCAATAGTTGTCAATAGATAGCCACAGCATACACATGCATAATATTACTGCTGTCCCTCAGGCAATGTCTTTGCAAAATAATGCAATACTTTTGAAAAATCATTCAATCATTTTTTTCAGTGGCAGGAAGAAGCTTCCATAAGCCTATGCAGAGGAAAAACATAGTGATTATTACAGAAGAATAAAGGAAACTTGATCAATTAAAATTGTAACAATATGACCTGTGAGAGAACAGGGGGGCAGCAAAAATGGGACATCAAGTTAGGAAAACAGTCATGTAGCTTGGCAATAGAAAGAAAGGAAAAGTAAAAGACACAGACAAGCAATCAATAGATTAGAATATTACACTTTTTTTAAAGGAGGCTGCAAGTATTAAGTAACTGCAGTAGTTAACTTCAGCTGTTACTTAATTTCTTAAATAAGGTAATTTAAACAATTAGGTGAACAGTTCAGTAATACACATTTTAATAATTAGGGCCAATCTAATGCAAGTCTTTTTAACATTAGACTTTTCATAGTGTAGAATTGGCAGACCTGTCCTTTAGAGAGCTAGAATGCAACCTTAAGGTGGCACGGGAGGAGACTCGAGACCAAATAGGAAGAGACAGGTGGGTCACATGATAAAGGGGCTCTCCATGGGCATCAACTTCATAATAGGAAATGTCAAGCTGTTTCCAGGATTTTTCAGAAATGGTCAGTGACTCTGAAAACTCTGAGGTTGTAAGCATGTACAAGGAGACCCAACAAGTCACCTCAAAACATGTCAACGAAAAGAGACAGAGGTAGTGGTAGTGGTGGGCTTAGTGTTTAGGGGTATTGAATTGCAGGGGGCACAGATGTAGGAGAACTCCCTGGAAGGGTTGATTGACTCTTGGCCCAGAGTGGGGTTGGAGCTAGATATCATTGTCCATATTGGAACAAATGACCAGGACAAGCTGTTACTTGGTAGAGTTACTTACCAAATTGAGGTAGAGAATTTATAAAGTAGTCATCTCTAAAGCTTTGCCTGTGCACCACGGCACTGCAGGTAAGACTAAGGACATTAAAAGGTTTAACATATGCTTAAATATTGGTATAGGATAGAGAGGTATAGGTTTATGGGACATTTGGACTACTTCTGCAACAGATGGGACCTGATCTTCTGTGTTGGGTTACATTCAAACATAAGTGGTACCCAAGGTATTGGAGTAGCATATATACTCAGCAAAAAAAGAAACGCCCCCTGACTTTCAACTGTTTTTACTTTCAGTAGACTGAATGTGTAAATATTTGTATGAACACTAAAAGAGTCAACACCATAAGACATAAACTAAAAATGTTTCACAATGTGTCCCTGAATGAAGGGAGGCTCAAAATCAAAAGTACCAGTCAGTATCTGGTGTGGCCACCAGCTGCTTGAAGTACTGCAGTGCATCTCCTCCTCATGGACTGGACCAGATTTGTCAGTTCTTGCTGTGAGATGTTACCCCACTCTTCCACCAAGGCACCTGCAAGTTCCTGGACATTTCTGGGGGGAATGGCACTAGCCCTCACCCTGCGATCCAACAGGTCCCAGACGTGCTCAATGGGACTGAGATCTGGGCTCTTCGCTGGCCATGGCAGAACACTGACATTGCTGTCATGCAGAAACTCACACACTTTTTGCCACTCCTGTCTGGTCCAGCGAAGGTGGGTTTGGGCCCATAGGCGGCGTTGTTGCTGGTGATGTCTGGTAAGGACCTGCCTTACAACAGGCCTGCAAGCCCTCAGTCCAGCCTCTCTCAGCCTATTGCGGACAGTCTGAGCACTGATGGAGGGATTGTGTGTTCCTGGTGTGACTCGGGCAGTTGTTGTGGCCATCCTGTACCTGTCACGCAGGTGTGATATTCGGATGTACCGATCCTGTGCAGGTGTTGTTACATGTGGTCTTCCACTGCGAGGATGATCAGCTGTCCTTCCTGTCTCCCTGTAGCGCTGTCTTAGGCGTCTCACAGTGTGGACATGGCAATTTATTGCCCTAGCCACATCAGCAGTCCTCATGCCTCCCTGCAGCATGCCTAATGCACGTTCACGCAGATGAGCAGGGACCCTGGGCATCTTTCTTTGGGTGTTTTTCACAGTCGGTAGACAAGTCTCTTTAGTGTCCTGCGTTTTTAGAACTGGGACCTTAAATGCTTACTTTCTATAAGCTGTTAAGGTCTTAACGACCATTCCACAGGTGCATGTTAATTAATTGATTATGGTTAATTGAACATGCATGGAAAACATTGTTTAAACAATTTACAATGAAGATCTGTAAAGTTATTTGGATTTTTAAAACATTATTGTTGAAATACACAGTCCTGAAAAAGGGACGTTTCTTTTTTTGCTGAGTATATGTAGGTTAGCTGAGGACAGGACAGGTTTATAACTTCACATGAAGGGATGAACAGTAGTAGAATAACAACTACACATAGCAACTTAATTTCTAGCACAAAGTTAAAGTGCAACAGTAAAATGCAGTAAAATAATAACATATTAAAGTTGTTTGCTTGAATGTTAGCAGAATCAAAACAAACCAGTAAGCTGGAATTGTATGTAGTTATGATATTATAGCAATAACAATCACCTGGCTGATTAGCAGTTATGGAATAGAGTATAATATTGACAAATAAAAACAATATTTATTCATAAAGCACATTTTCATACATGAAAGTATTTCAAAGAGCTTTACAATATTAACAGCTAAAATTATTTAATAAAAATAAATAAAAACCAAAGAACAGTTATTTTTAACAGTAGAAAGTGTCTAATGTAATTACAAATTGTTGTCAGATGGCCAGAGAGGACAGGAAAACAAAAAGCTCAGTTAGCAGGGTGTTGGAGAAAACAAACCCAGAGGGGTTCCAAGGTCAAAAATCTAGACAGCTAAAGACAAAAGCATGTATTAACATTCAGCGTCTTGCAGTGATATAAAAAACCTAAGGTCCTTGTTTCTTGGTGCAAAACCAATGAACTGGTTATTAACTTTTGCTGCCTCTATGTCCAGTCACCATTCAAAGAGCAAAAGTAGAGGTGGTGCACTCCTACAACTACTTGGGGGTCCACATCAATGACAGGTTGGACTGATCTTGGAACACAAAGGAACTATATAAGAAAGGCCAGATCACATGAAAAGACATGAGTCTCCTTAGCAAGTACAGTCTACTCTGGCCCTTCTTGTACAGTGCCATTGTGTTGTCAGACCAGTCCAGTTTGTTGTTTATGTGAACCTAGAGGAACTTATAGCTCTGCATCATGTCCACATCCTAAACCTGAATGGTGACTGGTCTCAGAAGCTTCTTGGCACATCGAAAGTCCACCCCTAGTTCTTTTGTCATTTTGATGTTGAGTTTTAAGTTGCTGCCCCTACACTGCAAGAGAAAGTCTTCCATGACTTTCCTGTACACTGACTCCTCTCCATTATTAACGCAGCCTATGATGGACAGCTCATCTGAAAATTTCTGTAGATAGCAAGCATTCCTTTAATGTGGGTAGTGACATCCTTCACATCTTTTACAAATCTGTGATGGCCAGTGTGAATTTGTACACTATGGTGTGCTGGACAGGCTGGTAACATCACTTGAAGAGAGGCCCACTGAATCAACAGGCTGGTTAGAGGGGCAGGCTCAGTTATGGGAAACAGTCTGGACTCCCGGAAGTAGTAGCAAAGGAATGAATGAAAATAAACCTGAGTGCCACTATGACCAAAGCTGCACATCTTTATGACACACTAGCACTGAGTGCTTTCAGCCAATGAATTACTCAGTAGAAGTATGTCATGAAATGCTTCTGAGGCTCCTTTATAACAAGCAGCAATATGTCTAGATAATACCTTTTAACTTTGTTCAATTTTAGCGTTTTCAAATTACAGTGTGTGTGTATATAAACTGCTCAAAAAATTAAAGGAACACTTTGAAAACACATCAGATCTTAATGGGAAAAAAATCATGCTGGATATCTATACTGGTATGGACTGGGTAATGTGTTAGGAATGAAAGGATGCCACATCATTTGATGGAAATGAAAATTATCAACCTACAGAGGGCTGAATTCAAAGACACCCCGAAAATCAAAGTGAAAAAATTATGTGGTAGGCTAGTCCATTTTGCCAAAATTTCATTGCAGCAACTTGAAATAGTAGTTTGTATGGCCCCCACATGCTTGTATGCATGCCTGACAATGATGGGGCATGCTCCTAATGAGACAACGGATGGTGTCCTGGGGGATCTCCTCCCAGATCTGGATCAGGGCATCACTGAGCTCCTGGACAGTCTGAGGTGCAACCTGGTGGCAGCGGATGAATTGAAACATAATGTTTCAGAGGTCATAAGTTGGATTTAGGTGAGACAAGTGTGGGGGCCAGTCAATGGTATCAATTCCTTTGTTCTCCAGGAACTGCCTGCATACTCTCACCACATGAGGTCGGGCATTGTCATGCACCAGGAGAAACCCAGGACCCACTGCACCAGCTTAGGGTCTGACAATGGGTCCAAGGAGTTCATCCTGATACCTAATGGCAGTCGTGGAGCCTTTGTCTAGCCTGTCAAGGTCTGTGCGTCCCTCCATGGATACTGTATGCCTCCCGAGACCATCATTGACCCACCACCAAACCGGTCATGCTGAACAATGTTACAGGCAGCATAACATTCACCATGGCTTCTCCAGAACCTTTCACGTCTGTCACATGTGCTCAGGGAGGACCTGCTCTCATCTGTGGAAAGCAATGATGGGCCTGCCAATTCTGGTATTCTATGGCAAATGCCAATTGAGCTCCTCGGTGTCGGGCAGTGAGCACAGGGCCCACTAAAAGATATCAGGCCCTCAGGCCACCCTCATGAAGTCTGTTTCTGATTGTTTGGTCAGAGACATTCACACCAGTGGCCTGCTGGAGGTTATTTTGTAGGGCTCTGGCAGTGCTTATCCTGTTCCTCCTTGCCCAAAAGAGCAGATACCAATCCTGCTGATGGGTTAAGGACCTTCTATTGCCCTGTCCAGCTCTCCTAGAGTAACTGCCTGTTTCCTGGAATCTCCTCCATGCCCTTGAGACTGTGCTGGGAGACACATCAAACCTGGCAATGGCAAATATTGATGTGTAATCCTGGAGATGTTGGATTACCTGTGCAACCTCTGTAGGGTCCAGGTATCGCCCAATGCTACCAGTAGTGGCAGTGACTGTAGCCAAATGCAAAACTAGTGGAAAAAACAGTCAGAAAAGATGACTTTAAGGAAAGAACCCATATAAGGAAACAAGTAAATCTAGCCAACTGTCTTGATGTGGAATTGTGTTGTGGATGTTCCTCATTTTCTGTTTTACAGTAAATTTATCATAATATATGGGGATCACTGGTGGTGTGCTAACTCTTGTCTGGTGGGTTGCCTTATCATTTTTCAGAGTTGTAGTCGGCAGGGTTGTGGATTGAGATATCTGAACCAGTTGACTTTGCAGCAAACATAGGGGCCTTGATGGAAAACTAAAAACCCTACGGGAACCAAGTGGACACACAACGCTTCAATTAGGCGGAAGCAGAAGTAAGAAAAATGGCAGGAGAGGCACTGCAAAAGTAAAGGGCTCTCAGCCTTTCTTAAGTACTTGTTTCCTAATGTCCCAAAGATGTTACTGAAGTATTTTTTCTAATTTTTGACAGAACAGCAGGCAGACTCTATTAGGACAGAGTTGATTAGGCTCATATAATTGCACCATTTCTGACAGAGGAGGCTCAAAAAGTGTGTTATGACCTCAAGTATATCACCATCTCCAGCAAAAGACATGGCCTAGTGATATATGGGAGACCCCACCTCAGAATGCTCCTACACCATGTCCACCACTAAAGAATAACCAAAAGGGGGTGGCTACCCAGAAAAAACTGCAGACTTTCTAACATCAGCTGATAGTAACGCTAAGGAGACATTGGAAGCTGAGGCGCTGCCCATCTAGGTCACTCCTGATCCTTTCTTAGAATTGCACTTTTGCTTTAGGCAAATGCTCATTTGAATTCAAATCCCATATCACCAGGGCCATACTTCGTAGTGGATAACATCTCCTATATCAGGTGGCAGAGTATGAGGGTAAGGTTTGAAAACTGCTTCTCATCCCAGGAACTTTCCAGTGTGAGGTTTGCGAACTAGCCCACTCAGACCTCTTAGGTCCCCATCTAGGAACTGACAAAACCTTAGAGAGAATCAAAATTTGATTCTGTTGGCCAGGGGTTAATGAGGAGGTCCATTGTTTTTGTGTTTCTTGTCCAGAATGCCAATTAGGAAAGAGTTCTAGGAAGGACCATACTCATTTTGTCACCCTCCCTTTAACTGACACCCCTTTCGAGTCAATTGTTGTAGGCATTGTAGCTCCACTTGAGTCCCTAAGCACTAGGATGTAAATGTATTCTAGTCCTTGTTGATTATATAACTTTCTATTCCGATGCCAATCTTTTGAGATAGACTTCTTCCAAGAAAATTGCATGGGTTTTTGCGTGAGCTGATATTCCTAAGTAGGACCAAAGAACACCTTTTACCTTAGATATATTTAAGGAAGTAAAACATGTAAAAACTTCAGTATATCATCCTCAGACTGATAGTTTAGTCAAGCAGTTTAATTTAATTTGGAATATGTCATGTGCAAGCAACTTGCAAAAATTTGCCCCATTTTAAACAAGCACTAAGAGCATGAATGCTCAACATAGGGCCAAATGTATAACCATGCAACGAATCTCTGTGAGTTTAGTACCAGAGATCATGTCATGATTTGGGTTTCTGCACACATTCCAAATTACTGTCTCATTTGCACGGACCCAATAATGTAAAAGAATGCAAAGTTCTAGTAGATATTTTAATTATATAGCCCAATCATAAAACCAATGAACGGGTCTACAATGTAAATATTTGAACCTCCTCAAGGAAAGTGATCCTAAACCTTACCCTGGCTTATTATTCGCTCATATTAAGATCAGTTTTTGAACTGATTTGTCCAACTCACAAAGGCAGGAGTTTGAACAAGCTATCCTGTTCATTAAAAAGGTTGTTGACAAGAAACCCTGTCGAACCTCCTTGATCAAAATGTCAAGTGACATTGTAACCAAGCTTGGCGTGATTGCCCAAGAGCACCCCTATCATCTCCTGGAGGCAAATAAAACAGGTAGAACTTGAAATTAAACATATAATGTAATTGTAATGTAATGCAATGTAATTGGTGTAATCTAGTCCCTGGTCTAGCCCAGTTGTAATAATTCCAAAACTTGATGGAAGTTGGTGCTTTTGCAATGACTTCCTTCATCTTAACCAGGGGCCTCATGCATAACGCCATGCGAAGAATTCACACTATAACATGGTGTACGGACAAAAGCGGAAATGTGCTTATGCACAAAAAAATGCAGATGCATAAATCTGTGCGAATGCCAACTTCCACATTCTTCCGCTACATAAATCCTAGTCAGCGTGAAAAGTAACGCACATGCCTGCTGTCCCACCCCGTCTCCTCCCAGAATTACACCTCTTTGAATATGCAAATCAATATAAATAGTCCTTAAGCTCAGCGTTCTGGGAAAAGGCAATGGCAAAAGCATGGGGGGAAATAGAAGAATTTCAGCGACTACCAAGTGGAGGCAAGGAAAAATGTACTATTTGTTGTTTTAAACAGTGGTATAGACAACAAAAGGAAGTTGATCAAGTGACATAGAGTGTCTGAGAAACTCGAAAGCTCAAGTACACAAGTCGCACAGTGCCCGAAATAAAAAAGAAGTTATCAGATATCAAAGTCATCGTGAAAAGGCGAATCATAGCCCACCGTCTGAGTGTCATATGAAAGCTTATTAGGGTACAGAGAAAAAAAAATAGGCAAACAGTGGGGGGAAAAAAGCACAAAATGTTAACTTTAATCTCTAAATTTCCACTTTAATCACATAGTTTATGTTGTCATTAAAGTAGAACATCATAAACTTCATCTTAAAATCGTTTAATTTACTAGTTTCTCAAATCCCATCGTAACTAATGTAGCACATTAAATGCTTTGTTTTATATTTGATCTTCTATGTGCTCTATGTGTGTGAATCACTATGTGCGTCTTAAATCAGCTTTCTCTTCCTCCGACAGAATCCATTACATTCGTGATATTACAGCTCTCTGAATAATTAAAATACTGAGATGTATACTCAATATCATTTTCATGATGATAGGAGTTAAAGCATGTTATTAAACATGGGAACACAGTGGCGCAGTGATTGTTCATGCCTCACGCAGGATGCTTGCTATGCCATGAGCGACCTTCGATGAAATAATTTATTGCAGCAGTACTGTCTCATTCAAACGTACTAACCAATTCCTGTCCTTACTTTTCTTTCTCCAAATACCCAAACGCCACACAATCAGCTCTGTGATAGACGTTAAGCCATCTGTAAGCTTAGAACACGATTCTTCAAAACTTTTTAGGAACATTGAAATATCTTCATAGTACACATTAAATTATTTTCTCCATCTATCCTTCCAGCGTCGCACCAGTCCCAGCAAGAATACAGTGTGAGGCAGGAACAATCCGCGAACGGAGCGCCAGCTTCTTGCTAGCACTGTGACACTGTGTCCACACATGTTTATTTATTAGCAATATAGATTATTTAAATTAAGTTAAAGTTTTATCTGTATAATATAATAAACATATTTTGCTGCATTTTATCTTAAAAATGATATCGTCACTTGGGTGTCGTCCGTTGCGAGAGATGGACGTCTGAAGTGGAGCTACGCTAGCGGCGGTGTTATTTTTCATATTATCTGCTTATTATCCTGAGATATCCTGTACTTATTCAACCCGAGGGGCACTGCTACAGTATATGTAAGCCTATATAAACATGGCCAACAAGAAAGGGGGTCCGAAAGAACCGAAAACTAAAGCTGCATCCAAGCTAAGATCAGCAAGCCCTAGTTCAAGATACGGCCTTTCAGAGACTGACCTGGATCAAATGGGCGAAAGCCCAGACTCCTCGGGACCACGGTCCGCCACATCATCGCCGGCTGAGAGCGAAATGGGGAGCGAATATACGAGCGTGAGTGAAGCAGGTCTCGATAGCTTGCCGATTGAAGAAGATCACCTGAAACTGGAAAAGACCTTGCAGTCCGCGATTTCAATTACTCCACACGAGCCGGGAGCAGCGGGGACACTGGCTACAATAGAGCCTGCCGCTTCACCTATGGTGCAAGAAAGCACAACTGAACTGTCTGAACTGAAGGTGATGTTCGCTGAGCTCATGCAAGAGATAAAGAAAAGCGAGGCAAAGGGAAATGAGAAGGCAAGGATAAAGGCAAATGAGAAACTGCGACAGGAGCTGCAACAGGCAAATGAAAGGCTGCAACAGAAGCTGCAACAGGAGCTGCGACAGATGCTGGGTAAAATTGAAGAGCACATTCAGGAAAACTCAGTTAAACTGAGCAAGCTTACTGATCAACTGGAGGATGTCAAGGAGACATTCACCACTCGGATTGAAATAGCCGAAAATTTAGCTGCCAGTGCCGAAGAAAAAGCAGTAAATGCCAGCTCCGAATGCAAAAAACTCGGAGACAGACTGGCTGCTTTGAAAGATGGAAGCAGAAGGAATAATGTCAGAATTGAAGAATTGAAGGTCTGCCTGAGAATCCAGAAAGTCCGAACCCTGTGAAATTCGCAGCTGAACGTTTTTCTAAAATAATTGGGGATTACTTTAAAGCAGATTCTGAGATAGCAGCGGCTTACCGTGTACGCGGATCAAATACCGTTAAACCTAGATCTTTTATTATTCGCTTTGAAAGATTATCATTTAAGCTAGAGGTGATGGCACTACTCAGACACAAGCAAGAAATTTTATATGAAAATAACCACATTCGTATCTTCCCTGACTTCTCTCCAGCAACAGCTACTAAACGCGCAGGCTTCTACAACATTAAACAGTGGTTACAGCAAACCAACGTCAAATACAACCTCTTGTATCCGGCCAAACTGAAAGTGGAATTGCTGTCTTCGCTAGCAAGGAAGAAGCAGAAAAGGAATTAAGAAAGCTGATCCCGGGACTATTCTGATACATAACAGTGAGTCATGGCCGTTAATGATATGGCAAGGATTAATAATCTACTATATGATCTATTTGTTTAAAATACGTGTTTTTATCATCATATATTCTCATTATCACTTATTATTACTTGGGCGCTATCTGTTTATTTTTTATTGTGCTTAATTACTTTTTTTTTCTTTTTTTTTCCTTTTTTTTATTATGTAATTATTTTCTCTCTACCGTAAACGAGACTGTTCAACATTATACCCTTGGTTTGTTGTTATTGTTGCTATTTATTGCATTAAGACTTATTATGCTTATTCTGGACCATTTTCTAACACCATTCCCTGGGTTTATTATCCGGGTGTATTATCTTAATACACTAAGACTGCTGAAGATTATATACTGTATATTCTAAGTGCACAGTTTTTTAGACTATATTGGTAATAGATATCTCTATCTTTTAATCCTAAAACGCCGCTGTGTGGGGGCTTGTTTTGCTTTGGACGTGCTCTGTTTCTGGGTATGTCAGAGGACTGGGACTGTGTGAAATGGGTTCTAGCCTCACATGGGGAGGCAAAAAGGGAGGGTGGGGGGTTAAGGGGGGAGAGAAAGAGAGCAGGCTTGATCTATACCTAATCTATCCTTTTAATCTTTATAATTATAACTACCAACGTAATAATAGGCTGCATGACAATAACTCTTGGGGAAACAGGAAATTAAGGCCGAAGCTGTCTCACTTCCAGTTAAGACTATAAAATGACATCAAAAACTCAGAATCAATGTCTCCATGATGGGACAATTAACTTTGTTAGCTGGAATGTTAAAGGCCTGAATCACGAATTAAAGAGAAAGAAAGTACTCTCTCACCTAACAGGTCTAAACGCTAAAACAGTATTTTTACAGGAGACCCATTTACTAAGCAAGGATCAGTTCCGGTTGCAAAAAGACTGGACTGGCCAAATGTTCCATTCTAGTTTTACAAAGAAAACTAGAGGTGTGGGAATTCTCATACATAGAACAGTCTCATTTGTACCATCAGATGTAGTATTGCATCCTGAAGGGAGATATGTAATGGTCATGGGAGACTTATCTAACTGTAAAATGATTTTGATAAATGTTTATGTACCTAATGATGATGATAAGGAATTTATACAAAATTTATTTGCATCCATTCCCAATCTGAACACTCATAAAATTATAATGGCCGGGGACTTTAATTGTGTTTCAAATCAACTCTTAGATAGGACTTCTTCCACAGGGGGAATAATTACAAAGTTTATAGCTGATCACAACTTATCAGACCCCTGGAGGTTTTTAAACCCAAACTCAAGAACATATTCTTTCTACTCACCAGTACATCATTGCTACTCAAGGATTGATTATTTCTTTATAGATAATAACTTCTTGCCTATGATTAAATCTTGCAAATACGATGCTATTGTTATTTCTGATCACGCACCTCTGATCTTGGAGCTAAAGTTACTAAGCCCCACACACTCACCTCGCAGATGGCGTCTCAACCCACTTCTATTAGCAGATGAGAACTGTACAGAATTCATATCCAAACAAATCAATTTCTTCCTAGAGACACATACATCCTCAGAGATTTCTGCAGGAATACTCTGGGAAACTCTTAAGGCCTTCTTAAGAGGGCACATTATCTCATATCTTTCCCACAGAAATAAATTAGAAAACAAGAAAGTAGCAGAGATAAAAAGCGAAATTACTAGAATAGATGAAGAACATGCCAGACTATCAAGCGAGACTCTACATAGGAAAAGGCAGGCTCTGCATTCAGAACTAAACCTCTTGACAACTAAAGAAACTGAACAACTAATTTATAAATCCAGACATCATTACTATGAACATGGAGAGAAAGCTAAGCTTTTAGCTCAACAAATTCACAAGCAAGAAGTGTGCAACGCAATCTCAGTAATCACCAACGTGAACGGAGATAAAATCATCGACTACAAAAATATAATGCACACTTTCAGGGACTACTATAAATCCCTATATACTACTGAGTTTAAAGAAGACAATACACAATCTAATGCATTTCTGGAAACATTACAAATGCCAAAAATAGACACTTTTAGTGCGGAGGAACTTGATAAACCTCTGGCGTTATCAGAATTACTAGATGCTATAAAGTCACTTCAAGGTGGGAAAGCAGCAGGCCCTGATGGCTAGCCTGCAGAATTTTACAAGAAATTCTCCACTCAGCTAGCTTCCCTCCTATTAGCAACATTTACAGAAGCCAGAGATAACCAAACTCTTCCTCAAACTTTTTGCCAAGCACTAATCACCGTTTTTCCAAAACAAAATAAGGACTTATTACAATGTGCATCATACAGACCAATTTCACTTCTGAATAATGACGTTAAAATACTCTCTAAAATCATAGCTAGAAGGATGGAGAAAGTGCTCCCCTCAGTAATATCACAAGATCAAACTGGATTTATCAGGGGTCGACACTTATGTTCAAATCTTCGACGCCTGTTTAATGTAATATACTCACCAACTAAATCAAACACCTAAGAAATATTATTATCATTGGATGCAAAATTTATTTTTGTATAGCCCAAAATCACACAGGAAATGCCACAATGGGCTTTAACAGGCCCTGCCTCTTGACAGCCTCCCAGCCTTGACTCTCTGAGAAGACAAGGAAAAACTCCCAAAAAACCTTGTAGGGAAAAAATGGAAGAAACCTTGGGAAAGGCAGATCAAAGAAAGACCCCTTTCCAGGTAGGTTGGGCGTGCAGTGGGTGTCAAAAGAAGGGGGTCAATACAATACAATACACAGAACAGAACAAATCCTTAATACAGCATAAAAATAAAAATTTTAGAAGTACGGAGCAGAATTTAACAGTAGATGATATCACATAATAAGATTTGGATATTTTTAGAGTCCTGGAGACCTAATCCATCAAGCTGCCTCCCCCATTTGGCCATTCCACGGCTAAAACAGTGCTGGGCCAGCCAATCCGATGAAAGGACCCCTCTTTCCCATGATTCCTGCGATCCTCCATCAGGGATGACTTTACCATAAGCAGGCAAACAACTTGGCAGGTGGGTCGTGGCACCAATTGCCACATTTGAGTACCGAGAACAAAAACAGAATAGGTGAGGGTTAGTATTCAATTATAACTATCATGTTACTTATGTTTTAGTGCTAATGACTAACAACAGAGATGCAGTCTGTACAGTTAATCAGCAGCTCTAGTCAGGATATGCTAAACTGAAGTAGCGAGTCTTCAGCCGGGATTTAAAGGCTGAGACCGAAGGGGCATCTTTTATAGAAGCGGGAAGACCATTCCACAGTTTAGGGGCCCTGTAACTAAAAGCTCGACCTCCCACTGTTATTTTATTAATCCTTGGAATCATAAGCAGACTGGCATCTTGAGATCTTAATGTGTGCTCAGGTTTGTAAGTCATGATAAGTTCAGACAAGTAAGTCGGACCTTGGCCATTTAATGCTTTATATGTTAAAAGGAGGATTTTGAAATCTACCCTAAACTTAACTGGGAGCCAGTGTAAGGATTTAAGAACTGGAGTTATGTGTTCATATTTTCTTGTTCTTGTAATAATTCTTGCAGCCGCATTTTGGATTAACTGGAGGCTGTATAGAGAACAGTTTGAACAGCCAGTGAACACCGCATTGCAGTAGTCAATCCTACTAGAGATAAATGCATGAACTAATTTCTCAGAATCCTGTTTATTTAGAAAGGGCATTAATTTCCTAACATTTTTAAGATGGAAGAAACATGTTTTGGACAACTTTGTAATATGTGTTTTAAATGACATGCTAGAATCAAAGATAACTCCTAGATTGCGGGCTGATTCAGTAAAATGAATTGGGATTCCAACTGAGTTAAATGATGACAAAATACTGTTGTGATCCGCGTCATTCCCTCCAACAATTAACATCTCTGTTTTATCTTGTGAACGCTGGCCCCGGCACAGACAGAAAGACAACATTTTTGCACCCACACACTGTTTATTTACACTAATATATAGAATTATTACGTGCACTAACAACCCCAGTGCCTCCTGCACCGGTTCCCCCAATGTCCAGGCCACACAGTCCTGTGCCTCTCTTTCTCCTGGCCGCCTCCAGTCCTCACTCCACTGACTGGAGGGAGGTGGCCCCTTTTATGGGAACCCGGATGGGCTCCAGCTGCTTCCCGGCACTTAACGCTGGCCACACCCTTGTGTGGCGGAAGTGCCGGCTGCGCACCCGAAAGCCGTTCGTGTATCCCCTGTCGTCTTCCCCCCGGCACTTCCTGGTGTGGCGGAAGTGCCGGGCTTCCGGGATAATTAGGCACTGGGGCGCCGCCTGGCGGTGGCCACGGGTCCCTACAGGGCTGGGCTTCCAAGCCCTGTACCCGAGGCCCCCTGCATAACCAGGACGGACGCCCCCACTCGGTCTGGAGGAGGCACACGCCCTCCTCCGGTCCTCCAAGGCGTCCCAACCGGGCTCCAGCCCCGGCCGAGGACCACACGGGATAAACCGGCATCGGGGCGCCGCCTGGCGGTGACCACGGGCCCCTACAGGGTAGGGCTTCCATGCCCTCGACCCGTGGTCCCCAACAGAACCAGGACGGACGCCCCCCTCACGGTCTGGAGGAGGCACAAGCCCTCCTCACGTCCTCCTGGGCGTCCCGGCCGGGCTCCAGCCCTGGCCGGGGACCACAATCTGTATTTAAAGACAAGTAGTTATCATTCATCCACTCCTTTAATTCGCTAACACAACTAATTAAAGACAACATCGGAGAAACTTATATAACTGAGTGTCATCTGTATACGAGTGAAAATTAACATTATGTTTCCTAATGAGAGATCCCAGTGGAGGCATGTAAAGTGAAAACAGTAAAGGTCCCAGTACTGAGCCCTGCGGGACACCATATTGAACTTCTGTGTATAATGATGGAGTACTGTCAGCACATTTCTGTACATATTGGAATCGATTTGATAAATAAGAACTAAACCAAGCGAGCACGGGGCCTGTAAGCCCAACATCGTTTTCTAGCCTGTGCAGTAAAATAGAATGGTCAATGGTGTCAAATGCTGCACTTAAGTCTAACAACATAATTACAGTGGAGTTTCCTTCATCAGAAGATATCAGAATGTCATTTACAACCCGTGTTAGTGCCGTTTTTTGTACTGTAACCAGTGCGAAAACCAGACTGGAATTTCTCAAATAAATTGTAATGCATAAGGTGTGACAGAAGCTGACTGGCGACTACTTTTTGTAGTATTTTAGAGAGAAACAGTAAATTTGAAATAGGCCTATAATTATTTAGTATGTGTGGGTCTAGGTCTGACTTTTTAAGTAATGGTTTAATGACTGACACTTTTAGTGCATCAGGTACTGTGCCATGCAGTAATGAACTATTGATAATGGTTAGAATAGGTGCCGCAAGAACATCCATGGCACTTTTAACTAGTTTTGTTGGCACTGGATCTAGGGAACAAGTAGTGGGTTTCATTATAGTAATTAAAGTTAAGACTTCCTGCTCAGTTACAGGATTAAAATTATTAAAGTGCTGAATGCAATGTGAGACAGGGTCTGCTAAGCTAGTATGTGGTTTGTACTGTGATGCAGAGATCTGGGATCTTATATTTTTAATTTTCTCATTGAAGAAGTTCATAAAGTCTGTACTGCAAATATCTGTTGGTATTTTGCACTGCTGATTTGAATTCCCATTTGTTAATTTAGCCACTGTACTAAACAGTACCCAAGGATTTTTATTATTGCTATCTATTAATGTAGAATAGTATTCTGAGCAAGCTTTAAAGAGGGCTTTTTTTATATTTATTAACACTCTCTGTCCATGCAGTTTGAAAGACATGTAGCTTTGTTGTTCTCCATCTGCGCTCCAGTTTTCTACACTCTAATTTAAGAGCGCGAGTGTTTTCATTAAACCAGGGAGAGTTTCTATGTGCTTTGATCACTTTTGTTTTAAGGGGAGCCACTGTGTCCAGAGCATCTCTCAAGGTCACGTTATAATGTGATGTTAGCTGTTCTAAATTGTATTCCACGTTTACATTTGATGTTAACTGATCTAAATGGTTTTCCACAAGTACACTCGACTTACTCAAGGTATCTATAAATTTTGAAGCAGAATTACAATCTAGATGTCGCACTGTCTTTGTTTTAATCTGTGACTGCATTGGCAAGCGCAGGACAAAATCAAATATAATTAAGAAGTGATTGGAAATAACTTCATTTAATGGAGTAATATTTAAATTTTGAATTTCAACTTTGTAAGTTATAATTAAATCTAATGTGTGGTTATGATTATGAGTTGGACCTTTGACAATCTGACAAAATCCTACTGAATTTAACAAATAAGTAAAACATTTGCTAAAAGTGTCAGTTTCCACATCAATGTGTACATTAAAATCCCCCATCAGTACAACGTGATCATAATTTATCGCCAAATCAGATAAAAGGTTTCTAAATTCAGTCATGAACAATGAATATGGCCCTGGTGGTCTGTAGACTAGCACTATAATTGTGTTGGAATCTGTTTTAATATTTAAAATGAATGCCTCAAAGGATGTAAAGTTGCCTAAATTTTTAGAAGTGATTTGCATTTTCTTACAATGAACTATTCCAAGGCCTCCTCCTCGACCAGAATCTCTAGACTTATGAAGTAATGAGTATCCATCTGGTGACGCCTCAGCTAGGGGAACAGTGTCATATTTACTAAGCCAGGTTTCAGTGAGAAGACACAGATCAGATTTTGTACTTAATATAATACCATTTACCAAAACAGCTTTAGTGCCAAGAGAGCGAATGTTCAATAAACAGCATTTAAAACTGCATGGTTCTTTCTGAACTGGTGATATATTTTTTGTTTTAATTTGAAGTAAATTTCTATTACAGATGCCCCTGGTGGAGGGTCTGGTTTTATCCCTTGGTCTAATTACACAGCTTATTTTTTGGTTATCAATTAATTTAAGGTTTGTATCAAGACTAAATTTACTGGATGCCCCACAAGGGTTTTGGGTAACAGCTTCAGGAAAATAACAGGTGGGATAAACAACAGCCTGTGATTTAAGATCACATGACTGCGGCCTGTATGGTGCTCTAATCAGTCCACCAGGCAATTTTGCTGCCATATTTTGGGATAATACATAAGATTCCCTCCAGTTAGGATGAAGACCATCTCTTCTGAAAAATCCAGGCCTTTCCCAAAAATCATCCCAATTGTTCACAAACGCTATGCTTTTATTTGCACACCAGGTTTCTAGCCAGCAGTGAAGGGAATGCAATCTGCTATAAATCACATCCCCTCTATATAATCTTGGTAAGGGACCAGATACAATTAAATTCCGACATTTTCTTTTAGCTTTGGTGCATAGAGAGATGAAGTTCCTCTTTAATACCTCAGATTGCTGTAAATAAATATCATTAGTGCCGACATGCAGCAATAAGGTAGATACTTCATCGTCGGCGACACAGTCCAATGCGGCCTCTATGCCAGAAATCTTGGCCCCTGCGAGGCACTTAACATTAACTGCTGGTTTAACATAGTTTGGAATTCTAACATTCCGCACTATGGAATCGCCAATTATGAGCACTTTATTATTCTCAGTTTCCACAGGCACGCTGCGGAGAGCTGAGAATCTGTTCTGGGTCCGAATTGGTGACCTGGGTGCCGGGGCACTACATTTTGGATTCTTAGACCCCCGTCTTACTGTTACCCACTCGCCCTGTGGCTGAATTGGTGCTGCTGATTTTGGCCGCACACTGACTACAGTGGGACCTGGAGAGACTGAATCTGAATCAGAAGTAGCCGAATTGTCTAAACAAACCGAGTCAATCCAATTTTCGGTTTGCCTAATAGCTATGAGATTCCTAATGCGGTCCTCCAATTCACGTATTTTCCCGACCAACTCTAAATTAACTAAACATTTTTGGCAGGTGAAGCTATCTACACTGTCAGCCGGAAAACCTGAACTTTACATACTACAGGACACACAACATATAAAAGTGCCCTCGACGGGCAGAGAGCAGATATAACTTACGTTAAGTGTTGAAGTCATCTTTGCCGTTTTTATAGGTGCTTCGGCGCTTTCCGTGTTCAGCTGAATCACTAAGAGACCGTCGGCTTTAAGTTTCCATCAACTGCTGAGCGATCGACTTTAATTTCTCACTCACTGCCGGTTATTTCTACTGGTCAGCTGCCGGCTTTACCTCAGGTGAACTTGCTCGGGTGCTTGCGAAGGGCTACGTGCCTGTGGGAGACGCCGCTGCTCTGTGCTTCCGCTTGCTGATCTTGCAGAAAAAGCATTTGACATGATTGAATGGAAATACCTTTTTACTACATTGGAGAAGTTTGGGTTTAGCCCGAACATTTGTGCATGGATCAAATTACTGTATACTAACCCAGAAGCTTCAGTTTATATCAACAGCATTTTTTCAGACTACTTTAAACTAGAACGTGGTACTAGACAAGGATGCCCCTTGTCGCCGCTACTGTTTGCAATTGCCATTGAAGCACTGGCAATACATTGTCGAAATACTGATCAGATAAAGGGGATTATCAGAGAAGGACTGAAACAGAAAATTTCATTATATGCAGATGATATGGTACTGTATATATCAGACCCAGAAAATTCTGTGCCTGCAGTCTTAACAGCACTCACAGAATTTCAAAAGATCTCTGGTCTCAGAATTTATCTGAATAAAAGTGTACTCTTTCCAGTGAATTCTCAAGCATATAATATTATATTAGATACCCTACCTTTTATCATTGCAGAACAGTTTAAATACCTAGGGGTAAACATTACAAGTAAACATAAAGCTCTTTATCAACAAAATTTCACCGTCTGCATGGAAAAAATTAAGCAAGACTTCCATAGATGGTCAACCCTTCATCTCACACTAGCTGGAAGAATTAACACTGTTAAGATGAATATTCTTCCTAAGCTCCTTTTTTATTTCAAAACATTCCAATATACATTAATAAATCATTCTTTAAGCAATTAGATTCAACAATAACCTCATTTATTTGGAACTCAAAACAACCACGCATCCAAAGAGTGACCCTACAAAGACAAAAGGCTCAAGGCGGCATGGCTCTGCCTAACTTCCAGTTTTATTACTGGGCAGCAAATATACAAGCGATAAAAACCTGGACACAAATAGAAGAACATACACAGGCTTAGTCCGCAATAGAAGTAAAATCCTGCAGTACTTCTTTGTATTCCTTGCTCTGTGCTCCAATAAACACACGCTATCGGCAATATACTAATATCCCAATTGTGCTTCACTCACTTAGAATATGGAACCAATGTAGAAAGCATTTTAAGATGGAAAACCTGCTATCTGTGGCACCTCTGCAAGAGAACCACCTCTTTCAACCTTCGCAAACATATGCAGTTTTTAATATCTGTAAAAAATTTGGAATTAACTTGCTTAGAGATCTTTATATAGACAACGTCTTTGCACCCTATGAACAATTACATTCCAAATTTAACATTCCAGCTACACATTTCTTTCACTATCTTCAAATCAGGAACTTTGTTAAACAGAACCTTCCCGATTTTCCTCATCTTGCACCCTCATCCATGCTGGAAAAAATATTGCTCAATCTCAAGATCTCAGGCACCATCTCTGCAATATATAAAATCATTTTACAGTCCCTCCCTTTCAAAGATCCAAGAGGACACTGGGGAAAAAGATCTCTCAATTAATATATCAGAAAAGGAGTGGAAAGTAGCAATGCAGAGAATTCACTCGAGCTCCATATGCGCAAAGCATACAATTATTAACTCAAAATTATATATCGAGCACATCTGTCTCGTCTAAAACTCTCCAAAATGTTTCCAGGTCAAGATCCAACCTGCGAACGCTGCAATCAAGTCCCAGCCTCACTGGGTCACATGTTCTGGGCCTGCACCAAATTAACATTATTCTTGATCAAAATTTTTAATTACCTCTCAGACAGCCTTGGTCTCAAAATCCCTCCTAACCCATTAACAGCTGTGTTTGGGGTTCTTCCAGATGGGTTTAAAGAGGAGAAAGACAAACAAATTGTGATTGCATTCACTACACTTTTGGCACGCAGACTTATTCTGCTAAACTGGAAGAACCCAAACTATCCTCTTTTAAGTCAGTGGGAAACTGATGTGTTATACTATTTAAAACTGAAAAAAATCAAATACTCGGTAAGAGGATCCGTACAGACTTTTTTCAAAACATGGCAGGATCTAATCAGTAATATTTTAAAATAAGCTCTTAAAGCACAGAGGAAGCAATTATTTCCGTATTTCTTTGTCTTCTGCATTCATCTCTGTTGGCTTATCAAATTTATGAATTTATGTATGTTTACAAGCCTTAAATTTCACGCTGTTTGCCTTGCTCTCTCTCTCAGGGGTGGGGATCGATTTGTCCTTAACTCAGTTTTTCTTTTTGTAAAATATTGATTGATTTGTATGGATTGCAATAAAATTAATAAAACTTCAAAAAAAAAAAAAAAATGATATCGTCATCATATGTAAATACGCACTTTATAAAGCGGCTCAGGTTATGCAATATTATAACTGTATTGCAAGTTTACAGTGAGGTAATTGTACTTATAAGTACAGACAGTTCTACAAGGAGCACTTGATGGACTGATTGAGTGTGTTTATAGTTCTTGGGATGAAACTGTTTCTGAACCGCGAGGTCAGTACAGGAAAGGCTCTGAAGCATTTGCCGTATGAGAGCAGTTCAATAGACAGCATGGCTGAGGCAGCGTGTGCTTGATACACTATACCGATAATTCTCTTTCCAATCAGCTGCTGTACAGCTATGATTCTCCACTCAGATAGAGTGATATAAATACTCCGAGTGGTGCAGTGAGAGTAATATGGAAAAAGATGATCCGCTGTGGCAACCCCTAACTGGAGCAGCTGAAAGAAGAAGGAAAAGTTGCAGTGAGAGTAACAACACTAATGCAGCTATTGTATTTAGAATAATTTGACCATTCTGTGGACCATTATATTGTTACAGGTTAATTACAATCAGATGCATTAAACTAATACACTAAAATTAACTGCATATTGTTTATTTGTAAAGCCGCGTCAGGGATGTGGATCTAAAAAAAGAAAGGGAAACCATACTGGAGCAGTAGCATTGCTTTGACGCTGGGTGCCGCCAGTCTGCAAAACAGAGCGGAGAACTTGCGTACGCCAGGGTATGAGCTACTGTGGAAATGTGCGTGGCTTTACGCCAAGTTTAGGTTTTATGCATTGTGATTTAAATGTGGAAACGTTCATACGCAACATTTTTGTGCGTACGCACCGTTTATACATGAGGCCCCAGGTCTTCTGTTGCAATGCTTATCCTATGTTGTGTATGGACAAAACTCCTCAAGTAACTGCGAAAGGCTCACTTCCTAACCACTTTGGACATGACTAAAGGGTACTGGCAAAATTCTTTAATGGATATTACTAAGGAAAAACTCACATTTAGGACAGCTGCATTAAACTCAAGGCAAGCTATTTTTAATGTGTTATTTGTTTTACATTTTCATGTAAACGTTTGGTTAAAATATATCTTACTATGCATATTTGTTTTTACACCATTGTTAATCCCCTCAGTTAGAGTTCCTAGACTTCTTGCCCCCTCTACCCAATCCAAAACCTATACCCTTCTATTCTACAGCAAGATTTTTGAGTGTTGAGTTAAGCCTTCTAATCTCCTCAGTCTTAGTTGGACTGGCGCATGGCACAGGTAGAACTCCAAAGAAGACTACTTGTCAGTTCAGCTCCTCTGCCCAGAACTCTTTAAATCTGAATTGCAGAAGTGGCAGCCCACCCTTATGTATGCCCTTTCTTTCAGCATGGACAATGATAACTGGATTCATCCCTGGTCCAGCCATGCACCTATCCACCCTTCTAGGGAGGTCTTCCACTTGTCACTCATAAGGCAACACACTGTGTGAGACTCTCTGTCTCTGGAACAAACCTGTGCTACAGTCTTTCTAATGACCGAGTCCCCCATTAATACAACCCCTCTCTTTCTGGGGAATGGTTTTGAGGTGGCCTTTTGGGGCTCCTCTTGCCTGCCTACCACCTCAGAGTTTTCAGATACACGGCCCAGCTTCATAAAGACCTGAAAACTGTTTAACACTTCCAATTCTGGGGTTGATGCCCCTGGACAGTGTTCACCCTTTTCTTTGTGCCTTAGTTCGACTTTGACTTACCTATTTCTGCCGTTTGGTCTGGAGCTCCAACCACAGCTTCGCCCAGCCCCTGCAACACCTCTTCCAGCAGCAACCCAAGCTTGTCTTAAATGGTCTCCTGTCCAAGTGCTTAGCTCTTCTAAAATGCATGTGGTATTGTTCCAAATGCTTCCCCAAACACTTGGCAACTTTTGCCTCTGCCTGGGTAAAAAAAAAAAGCAAAAAAAATTTCAAAAGGCAAAGCTTTACAAATTCACACACAATTCATTAGTGGCAACCAAAAAAACAAGTTTGTAGGAACAACATTTAGATTTTAATGCTACATTCACATAACAGGCTGAAATGACTGAAATCTGATTTTTTGCCTTAATGTAAGATTTGAATCCCTTTCAAATATGGTCCTAAATTGTTTATGGACCCAATCTATGGCCATGTGACATGAATGAGAAAATTCAAATCAGAATTCATGTGTCTATTTGCATGGGCTGAGCACTGCCATTTTCATTTTCATATGCCGCATTTCCCTGAGGGTGATCCAGCTTGTAAGATCCTCATTGTTGGGGACCTGAGTGGCTGGACCAGGCCAAGGGGTCGCCCACGTAACACCTGGCTGCGGCAGATAGAAGGTCATTTCCAGAGGGTGGGACTGGACCGCATGTCTGCCTGGAGAGTTGCCCACCGGGATGCTGAGTTGTTTCGTCGTGTAGTGGGTGTGGCAACGCACTGTACCAGTGCATGCTCCCTGACTTGACTTGACTGGCAGCACAGCAAAGCAGCAATGGAGTAGAGCCAGAGCTTTGACAATAGTCACAGTCCCACCATTGCTGACTCCTTTCTTGTTCCCAAACATCTCTTGGTGCAGCAGTGCAAAGCTAGCCATCTGTTTTTTTCTCGCCTTCATGACCCAACTGCAGACTGAGAAACATATACTAGGATTAAATGCATTTGAAAGAGTTGAGGTCCCCATCCATGTAAAACAACTACATGATATAACTTTATCATATTTACTGCTAAAGATCTAAGTGGTAACCATATTGACAATTATTATTACATTTTTTAATGCTTCTAGTGTTTTAATGTGTTTCTAATGATTATTGCATTTTCTGTTAAAATGTTTAGATGGCAAGATCAGAATGACAGCAGATGAAAAATGTAGAAATTTTCTGACAGAAGCTGGGTAGTTAAAGAATATTACTATATACAAAAAATTGGAGGCTCAGTAAGATGTAATCAACAGGTATGTTCTTCAGAAAACAAGACCACCATTTGAAAGGTACTGTAATCAATATACAAAAAAAATACAATTTTTATAGAATATTTTGAAACAATTACCAATAAACTCTAAATATATAGAGGCCCACTTAATCTTCTAAACAAAAGGTAATAAAATCAGATGCTGCTGTTGTCTTGTAGATCAAGGACCTGGTATGAATCACTCTATACAGTTGACATGTTTACCCTAGGTATTCCAATTACAAATATTTCCTTTCTAGTTTAATTGACAATCCTAGATTTTTTGCTAGTAGACGTTAGTATAGATCTGTGTGTATGTGATCTCCTCTACAAGATGCTGATGCTGTAAGCTTTGACCATTTGTGACCATATAATTCAGAAGACAGGTTATGAAAATGAATGGCTGGATAAAGCTGACAGATATTTGGTTTCCTGTAAATTCTATTTTCTTTTTTCATAAATACCAACCTGAAGCTGACAGTAGTGATGATAGAAGATTTATTTAAAGAAAATTGATTGGAGTGAGGGAGCAGCTGATACAAACTAGAAAATGAAACCATCAGCTGTTGAAGGTATTATCTATTGGATGCAGAGAGTATGGTTTCTTCATGATTTTCAAATGTTTCATGGGCAGCCAAGCTAAAGTTTATAGATAGTCTGTACACTGTATATCAGGGGTGTCAAGCTTTGTTCCAGGAAGATACACAGTTTGTGCAAGTTTTCATTCCAGCCACTTTCTTAATTAGTAATGAGTTACTGTTTCATATCTAACATAATGCATATATTCCTTAATTATAATTGACTTGCCTATTTTTTTTCCTTAATCTGCAACCAAACAATAACAAGATACAAAGCAAGCCAACAGGAAGTCAACTAATTCAGTCCTTGAGGGCCACCATTTTAACCCCTACCAATTTACTGTTCAGCTGCTAATGAAATACATTATTTAATTCCATGGCTTGTTAGTATTCTCAATCTGTTACATCAATGAACATCTAAATATTTTGTGGACCAGAGCAGATCAGTATTTCTCAGACCTTAATTCTTAATTTTCAGGTATATTATTGAGACAGCTATTGTTTGAAAAACTCAGGTGCAAATGAGATGTAAGTTAGTCCAGTCATCTTTTGGATTGATTTTAATCTCATTATTGTTTGGCTGTTCATTTAATGAACAAATGAAACCACTGCAGTGGACGCTGATTAAAATCAAAGAAGCATAGTATGTTCCATTATCATTAGTTATCGGTTAATAATGGAGAAAGTGGCTGGAATGGAAAAACTGCTGCCAATTTGTTTTCTCCAGGAACTGAGTTTAACATCCCTGCTATATATATTAGCAGTGACATCAAGTGTGGTAAGTGTTTAAATATTTTCTCTGCCAAAATTTCTTTATTTAGGGACTATTAATTGCAAAACTACAGTCATTTTAATTAACATTATAAGGCAGTGGGACATTTTACACTACTGTAAAATGTACTTTCAACTGTTCTCCTTGACATATGAGAGATGGTAAGTATTATTTAAAAAGTCTCATGTCTGCCCTCTTTTCTTTTGAATATTCACACATAACCTACATAGTCAAACTTATTATGCACTGAAAGAATATTTTTGTAGCATTTAAATGTATTTATTTTTGTCCTCCCCAGTGGGAATTTGTGGAGTTACACTTTAAGAAATCCTTATATTTACAATGGGAAGTGATAGTGTTCCAGCAGTAGGATTTAGCCCATCTCCTACTCTGGAATTTCTTCCTGATGATGGAATTTCTTCATGGTGATGCCAAGTTCCTACAAGTTCCGACTTGCTCTTGTATTTTAAGAATTTCATATAACAGTTCCTATAACTCTTTCAAAGAGGACATGGATTTTGGGATACAAAATTGTCCTGGGTTTGGTATGGCCTAATTTCTGTTTCAAAAACAGGGAATGCATTTTATAGCATTTTGCTCTACAGTTCTATTTTTTCCACTAAAAAATGGTGTTTAACGTTTTATATTTCCAAAATATAAAATATTTTCTGATTCAATCTTAAATTTTTACTTTATCACGGTTCTGTTTACAAAAGTAATTTCATCATTTTAAAAACAAGAATGGTTTATTTTGTGTCTTTTGCATCATTAAGCAAATTTGTATATTTTGACATTTTATAAGTTATAAAATTAGAATAAATACATTTTGTTTCTTGAATTATTTTTTAGCCTTTAATAGATATTTTTTACAACACTGATAGCTTCAAGAAAAATACCAACACCAAAATAGGCGCTCCATCTCAGTGGGTCTATGGTCTGTGAGAGGGTAGCAACAGCAGTATTTTGAGTAGAAAGTGGAGATTCTGGAATTTCTGCTGCTGCATGCATTTCATAAAGATGAACTGGTCCATCCCATTCAATTCCATATTCCGTGAAATCAATATTAAAAAAACTGCACAGGTAGATGGTGTAATTGGACAGAAAGTTGAGGTGGTGATCTCATTTGCTCTGAGGAAAGGGAATGCCTATCCCCACCTCTAGCAAACATCTCAAGATGTTAATTGAGACTTGGGATTATAACATTGTGCATGCATATTAGATGAATCTCATTGTCAGGGTCCATAGCTTGTATATCCTGGAGGTACTTGAATGCTGAATAGTAGTTACTCGTAACTGTATACCACATGTTTCTCCATAAACACTATATCCTCTGATTATAAACGCTTCTACCTGCAATATGACTGCTTCTGTCTTATTAGATTTAAAATAAGCTGTAGTGAATTCATTCAACTTAACATTACAAGGCCACTTTTTTAACAGGACAAAGTGTTAAATCAGAACAGAATTTATAGTAATTAAAGAATGCTAGGTTAACTGGACCACAAAGAGGGTGCTCTAGCATAAGCCTAGTAACTTTGATCTTTTCTAAAACTTTGTCACTTCTGGCACAAGATGGCAAACCAAATGTATTCACAGCCTCAATAAAATTCTTCAGAACTGTACAAGCCTTGCTGTTATTGCTGGCTTTAAGATTGTTCTACTGTACCCATTGATACATCCATGGACTATAATCCTCCACCTAACAAAAGTAACAACCATTTAATAATGCCATATTCTAACATTTTACTTGGGTAATATAAGTAAGTATTAATAAAATTACATATGATTCAATAAATGCTGTGCAAAGCTACACATCGAGAATATAGGCTACTTACTGAATTAACTTATGGTTTCCATCAATGTGCCACTACGCTAAAGGTGATAGGACACTATAATACTTTCACTGAACCATTTTATTGCTGAGACCCCAGAGAAATGTGCCAATTGGATCAACAGCTTTCACTGCTACTCGTATTCTTTTCTGCTGCGCTCTAAATTAAAAATGCATGTATTTCATTAACTACATTAATTGATCTAAACAGTATAAAACAAAACTGAGTAAAAGCAAAGAGTGACCTGATTCCAACATTTCAAAAGAAGCTGACACTTTTTTATAGCCTGTATCTGGCTATTCTGTGAAGAAGTCTTTAACTTTTTCAAATAATTCATCATCAGATATGACTGAATGTGTTGCTAATTAAAAGGCCATGCTCTTCCATCCTTCTGTGGGTTGCTTTAACACTTACTCCCTGCATCTGTGATTTTTGTTGAAAGGTAAAATCATATTCTAAATGAAATTCAAGCTGGTCTTCAGTCAACTTTACTTTGGAGCAGCCTGTGCTACCACTGCAAATTATTCCAGAGTCAAACACAATAGTGTTAGTTCTGGGCTGAAGACCCAAGCTCTTTCAATAGATTGAAATTGTATGATTAAATTGATTCCACACACCATGATATTTTAGAAATATCTTACCAAGAAGTTCAACATTTACTCTATTCTGAAATTAATAAAATCGCTGTCACCCTGTTGAAAACTTATACTTTGCAGGTATTGAGCTGTGTTTTCGAAGACATCTGCAAAATAATTCAGAAAAACTTGAGGAACACTTGAAAATATCTGTAACAGTAACAAAGTCATATTACCTTGTTGAAGTTAAAACACTCAGAATATACAAATAAATTCTGTTTAACTACACTAGTAATATGTGAATGTGATTTTTTAAAAATGTATTATTAATAGTTAATATTAATTAAATCAATCAATAATTCAGATTATTACAATAGTTAAATGTCTATGACAATATTAAAATATATTCTTACAGTGTTTCTCCATAATCAAGAAAGAGAAATCAATACTATGCAAGTTAAACAGTCATCGTTGGTAATAACATTTACGTTTTGTTTTTCCATCTTAAAAATCAAAATAGATACAACGTGGAATACTCCAAGTTTACATATGTCATGTGATTGTACTTCAGGATTGCACAATACATTGCAAAGACTGTTATAATGACACAAACACTCATGCACCCTTCCCTCAGCACCATTTTGTGTAAGGTGCATGATGGGAGTTAGTTTCTATGGCAACACTAGTACATGAATGAAGACTTTCACGTCTTCATGCCGAATGAGCCTGTGCGTATTATGAGTTTTAATGGTCCGCAAGTGAATTTTTGCATGAATGGCCCCCAATACATACTCAGGATGGTTTGAGATTGACTCACTTGACAATATAACCTGTGCAAAAGTCATCACCAAATTGAAAAGACATCTTCAGTTCATGGATCACTGAATATTCTGATCTCAGACAATGCCAAACAATTTACAAGCCAACAGTTTTAAGGATTTTGCCAAGACATGGGGCTTCATACACCTCACTAATAGCCCGCAGTATCCACAGTCTAATGGATTATCCAAAAGAGCAGTCCACAGTCCTAAAAAACTATTGGAAAAGTCAAAACATGATGGCACTGACATTTTTCTTAAACTCGTGAACCTCAGGAATATACCCTGCGATTAAAAACGTGGCTCACCTGCACAGAGGCTGGTGTAAAGTGTGCCCTTCAAAGCCATCAGTAAGGTGTGGTGTGTGTGTGTGTCTGATGTGGCACAATGACAGGGCTTATCGTTCAAGCTGTTGGTTTAGGAGGAGTATATACACATACATATTTAACTGAAATATAATGGTAGCTGTAATAATTTACTTCTTATTGCTGCAGTTAGAATACCCCTTTTTGGTTTTTTTCACCCTATGCATACTTAGTGGCAATCAATCTTCAAGTGGCTGAACAGAAGCCTGTGTACCCAAACTCTGAGATACAACTGGATGTTCTTTTCTATTGCTTTTAAGATTTCCAATTTGAGATGTGCAGTTCATCTTAGATGTGTTATTTCTAGAGGTAAGACTACTGAGACAGTTTTACAAGTACTTTGTGCAAAATTCCTACCAAGACTTCCCATGTATTATTATTATATTTTGCTGGCTTGAATACTGTCATCAGTGTTTGCTTATTCAGGTCCAGTAACTAACACTGGCTTTTTTAAATGTAGACAGGAAAGCCTCAGTGTGTGAATCTTTACAAACACAGTGACTGAGGCACAATGGTACCAACAACCACAAAACAGGGATGATGTTCTATGTTGCAAAATAACATTTGTTTTGTTAAGTTATGGTGCTTGGTTGATGGGGTTTGAAAGAACCAAC
The DNA here is from genome assembly GCA_026402145.1 of Polypterus bichir lapradei. Lineage (NCBI taxonomy): Eukaryota > Metazoa > Chordata > Cladistia > Polypteriformes > Polypteridae > Polypterus > Polypterus bichir. Next base: position 16,035,754 of record JANRMT010062837.1, on the reverse strand, counting down.
ACTTAATTTTAGCCTTAAACAAAACTAAGGCAAAAGAAAAAAAACAAAGATGTCTGCATGTAGGAAAAGGCACCTGAGCACATCACATTAGAAATTCAGATGCACTGAGATTGTAACACTGCATATGCATTATATGTAATGAAAACAAAGTGATGTTACATAAAATGACAATTAAGTCTGAGTTCTTTCAAAATCCAACAACAAACTGCAATAACTCAAAAATATATTTTTGATTAGACTTTAAGCAGACTTTTAGTCTGTTTTGACGGTTTACTTTGGTTATGCTCTGTAAATGTGCCAAGAAAGGAGGCAGAACAAGAACTAAGGGTACACTTTTTAATGTTTAAACTAAGTGCAGTAACATCATTTAGCATTTATATTTTTAGCAGTTATAGTGAGGTGGAAGAGTCCAGCCGTGTTATGGGGCAGCAGTTAAAGAAGAAGGAAAGACAGACGTGTGCCATGTTGAAGTAGTTGATGGCCCTCTTGCCTGGCACCTCCAGAATCCTCCATCTACAGTAAATCTCTGGTTTAGATCTACTGTACCTTTGCCAAGTGATCAAGAGGTATCAGCCTGTGTTTTTGTTTTTCCCCAACTTCTGTCTCAGTCTTATTGCACTGGCTGCCTGCCTCATGCAGGACTGACTTCAAAGTTCTATTAATTACTGTATATTTATATTTATATACTGTAATTTAGTTGCAATTACTACTTTAGATCAACAATACATTAAAACTATAAAAACAGATTGTAGATTACATAAAAAATACACTGAGAGCGGCGCTAACAAAAATAATTTAGTTTCTGTTCCAATAACTAATAACGCGCATAGAATACAGCTCTGGGGGGGGGGGGGGGGGGGG
>JANRMT010062837.1:16023927-16034793 GCA_026402145.1 Polypterus bichir lapradei | reverse complement strand
CCCCCCCAATCATTAAATATGGCGCTATTAAATGTTAGAGCTTTAACTAACAAGACGTTTTTTATCAATGATCTTATTAGTGATAGAAACATTGATTTTATTGCACTAAATGAAACGTGGCTTTGCTCAGACGGCGCAGCTGTTTTAATCGAATCTGCGCCTCCGGATTACAGTTTTACTCGTGCAGACCGCCAGGGAAAAAAGGAGGGCGGATTGGCAAACGTTTACTCGAGCCAGTTAAAATGTAAAGATGTTAGTTTTGGTAAATTTAAGTCCTTTGAATATCTCGCCGTTGTTATTCATGGAGTTTCTCACGTTCTAGTTTTATCCGTGTATAGACCTCCTAAATTTAACGCGTCTTTCATTGAGGAATTCTCAGACCTAATGTCAATTTTAATTACGAATTATGACACACTCTTAATTGTAGGCGACTTTAACTTTCATATCGATAATCAGTGTGACCTAAAAGTAAAGGAATTTATGAACCTCCTAGACTCTTTTGATTTGAGACAGCTCGTTAATCAGCCTGCACATAAAGCAGGTCATACGTTAGACTTAATTATCACCAAAGGACTAACAGTTGATGTGAAGCAGATCGTTGATATTGGTCTTTCAGACCACTTTCTTCTACTATTCAGTATAGAAATAATGATAGAAAACATTCATGAGAAGCATATTGTTAAAAAACGCTTCTTTGACTCCTCAGCAGCTGTAAAACTTACAAACATTCTAAGCAATCAGTCCGGTTATAGTGCCAGCTACAATAGCAAGGATGATGTTAATAGTAAGGTGGAAAACTTTAATTCTAAAGTGAGAGCTGCTGTTGACATAGTTGCACCTGAAAAGACAATTAAAAAATCTTCTAGCATTGTTATACCTTGGAAGACCCAAAGAGTGTCTGACTTAAAAAGAATATGTCGTAGAGCTGAGCGTAAATGGAGGAAAACTAAACTAACTATCCATTATGAGATATTGAAGGTTAAAATAACAGAATACAATAACACAGTCCGTCTTGAGAGGCGCTGCTATTTCTCTAATATTATAAATAAAAATGCTAGTAATCCCAGAGTCCTATTTTCTACAATTGATCGTCTGCTAAACCCAGGTAACACAAAGGAATGCCCCCATAATACTTCCAGCGAAACCTGTGAGAACATTGCTATATTTTTCAATCAAAAAATTAATGATATTAGAAATAATATAGTATATCTCCCCAACACTGTGGAACCTCCTAAGCCCCAGTACTCCGTTATAAACAAATTCAATTCTTTCACCAGGATAGATTTACCTGATTTACATAGAATAATCTCTCAAATGAAACCCTCCACCTGCGTCCTTGACCCAATACCAACAAGGTTTTTCAAGGAAGTATCAGACGCGCTTATTGATAATATCCTTGACATAGTAAACTCGTCATTAGATTCGGGGGTTTTCCCAGACTGTCTTAAGACTGCTGTAGTTAAACCCCTACTCAAGGAAAATAATCTTGACCCCTCTGCTTTTGAAAATTTTAGACCCATCTCTAACCTGCCCTTCTTAAGTAAAATTCTAGAGAAGGCACTAATTATGCAGTTAAACGACCACTTAAGTAAACATGCTATTCTAGATAAATTTCAGTCAGGTTTTAGAACTAATCACAGTACAGAAACTGCACTCGTTAAAGTAGTAAATGACTTGCGATTAAATGCAGACAGAGGCCATTTATCTGTTCTCATCCTCCTCGATCTGAGTGCTGCATTTGACACCATTGATCACAATATTCTTAGAAATCGCCTTAGTCAATGGGTGGGCCTCTCTGGCAGTGTCTTAAATTGGTTTGAATCCTACCTGGCAGGGAGAAAATTCTTTGTTAATTGTGGTAATCACAACTCAAAGACGCATGATATTCTATATCGGGTTCCACAAGGCTCTATCCTGGGTCCGCTTCTTTTCTCAATCTATATGCTTCCGTTAGGTCAGATTATCTCAAGTTACAACGTGAGCTACCACAGCTATGCTGATGACACACAGCTGTACTTATCAGTAGCACCCGATGACACCGACTCTCTCGAATCAATAACACAATGTCTTACTGGTATTTCTGAATGGATGAATAGTAATTTTCTCAAGTTAAATAAAGAGAAAACTGAAATTGTATTGATTGGCAAAAACGGATTCAGTGAGGTTATCAGAAATAATCTTGACGCATTAGGATTAGAAGTTAAGACGGAAGTAAAAAACTTAGGGGTAACCGTTGACTGTAACCTGAATTTTAAATCACATATTCTTCAGACCACTAGGACAGCATTTTTTCACTTAAGAAATATAGCAAAAGTTAGACCTCTTATATCATTGAAAGATGCTGAGAAATTAATTCACGCTTTTGTTTTTAGTCGATTAGATTACTGTAACACACTGCTCTCAGGACTACCCAAAAAAGACATAAATCATTTGCAACGAGTGCAGAATGCAGCTGCTAGAATCCTAACTCGGAAAAGAAAATCTGAACACATCTCTCCAGTTTTAATGTCACTACACTGGTTACCTGTGTCTTTCAGAATTGACTTTAAAATTCTGCTTACAGTTTACAAAGCCTTAAATAATCTCGCTCAGTCTTATATATCGGAATGTCTGACACCCTATATTCCAAATCGTAATCTTAGATCATCAAATGAGTGTCTCCTTACAATTCCAAAAGCTAAACTTAAAAGAAGTGGTGAGACGGCCTTCTGCTGCTATGCACCTAAAATCTGGAATAGCCTGCCGATAGGAATTCGCCAGGCTAATACAGTGGAGCACTTTAAAACACTGCTAAAAACACATTACTTTAACATGGCCTTTTCATAACTTCACTTTATCTTAATCCTGATACTCTGTATGTTCAATTCATTATAATAACTATTCATGGTGGCACTAAAATCCGTACTGACCCCTACTCTCTCTTCTGTTTCTTTTTCCGGTTTCTCCGTGGTGGCAGCCTGCACCACCACCAACTTACTCAAAGCACCATGATGCCCCAGCATTGATGGACTAAAAGCCAGAAGTCCACGTGATCATCATCATCATCATCCGTCCATCATCAAGTCCTTCCGTGAAAACCATAAATACAAAGAGGACTGTTTCATTTATGTTAGGTAGATTGCCCAGAGGGGACTGGGCGGTCTCATGGCCTGGAATCCCTGCAGATTTTATTTTTTTTCTCCGGCCGTCTGGAGTTTTTTTTTTTTTTTTTTCTGTCCCCCCTGGCCATTGGACCTTACACTTATTCTATGTTAATTAATGTTGACTTATTTTATTTTCTTACTGTGTCTCTTATTTTTCTATTCTTCATTATGTAAAGCACTTTGAGCTACATTTTTTTGTATGAAAATGTGCTATATAAATAAATGTTGTTGTTGTTGTTATATACCTGTATATATAAGGCTTTTGTAACCCCTGCCTATATGCTGAAATATCTGTCTCCATATATTTCTCAGTTTACTCTTAGCTCCTCAAACATTGCTTTGCTTTTTATTCCAAGATCAAGCATAACAACTAGCGAGGCAGCTTTCTGTACTCAGGCAACAAAAATATAGAATGCTTTGCCAATAGAACAGTGCCAGGGTACAAATGTCAAGCATTTCAAAAATCTTCAGTAAGCACACTTTTCTAATTTGGCTTTTTTTTTTTTAATTACTTGCATCTGTATAATAATATATAAAAAGCACTGCATATATTTTATAAGATTTGCAATGGGCAGTAGCCTCTGCTGTTTTTTTCTTTGTTTTCTTTTTCCAGTTTATTGCAGTAGTTCCTGTGTCTCTGTTATCTTTTGAATCAATTCCTACTGCCAGTGAAGCTGGAGAGAAGAAAAGTCCACAACATATCCTGAAATGGAATTGTGATTGGATGAGATGGCATATGCAGAGAGGGTTACGTTGGCTTTGGCCAGGGACCCTGAAGGGCTTATCATTTTTAGCATCCTTGACAACTGCAAGTTTGTCTTTGTCCCTGGCCACTTGATTATGCAATACATTTATTAAAAAGGACAAGGGCATCACCATTTGCCTCTTATTTACTTTTAAAATACATTTTTAATACTAAGCCAAAAGCCTATAAATATCTTTTTTTTCATTCCCTAATAATTTTTAACACAATGTTGGCCATTTTCATTGTATTAGTGTGCTAGTTAAATGCATTTAACATTTATATATCTTTATGCTTAAGAATTTTTCTACTCATTTGACTAACACTGTTATTAATTTATATGTTTTTTAACAGCATTGTTCCCACATCGTTAACTTTTGTTATTTTTAAAAATATTTGTTTATTCAGTATTGTGACGAGCAGACACCCTTTATTTATCAAGAAAGCACTTTTTCTCTATTTTTTTCTTAATACTGATGGTGTTGTACATTCAAGTAATACACACGGTCACTACAAATGGCAATACTCAAATTAGGCCTCCACCCCTTAGTCCTAATACCAGGATGCATACACCAGGCAGCATCAATTAATGGTGGTAATTCAACTCAAACCAACCTCCCAACTTAAATAAAATACACATATTTCGAAAAGCTACAGACCAAAATGAAATACAGCTGTTTGAAACCCAGCATGAAAGAAATCATAATAAAAATCTAATTTTAGGTGCAGTGCAGCAGATCCTCCTGGGACATCCATGTTGTCCATTGCAGCAATATAAAATGTATGAAAAAGTGCATTTCCTTTTTTTTAAGTTCTAAAAATAAGCAATGGCACTATATCAATATCGGTGAAAAAAACATTCCCATTAAGTCTGCACACAAAAGACAACTGGTGATGTTTTATGTTCAATACACATGTAAGACTGTGGTGGGTTGGCCCCCTGCCCAGGACTGGTTCCTGCCTTGCGCCCTGTGTTGGCTAGGATTGGCTCCAGCAGAACCCTGTGACCCTGTGTTCAGATTCAGCGGGTTTTAATATGGATGGATGGATGGACACATGTAAGAAAAAATGTCTCTGAACTCTGTTCTTGTACTGTTAATCATAAAATGAACTATTTCATGCTGTTTTAACTCTGCTCAGTTCTTGCAGAATATTTTAATTACAGAGCTGTTAAATTCAGTTCAGTTTAACTAATAACTTAGTAAGTTTCCTTTCAAGTATCATCTCGGTAATAATTTCATCACACAGGCACTACGCCACCAAAAAACAAAGTGGCGGAAATGACGTATTTCCACGCATGCGTGGTCCAAATTGGGTTTCTGGTACAATTCAGGCAGTTGATGACAGGTGTCGCTACCTGATCTGCAGTGCCTGCCCGATTTGCGTGCGCATGTGCACAAAGACAACCCGAGACGCATGCGCACACATGCGCAGAGCTTTACTATTACGACCCTGCCTGATCTGCGTTCATTTACTTTGCGGCACGAGTCCCCATCAAATTTCTCTCGCTTACACGCTCTCTGCTTAATTAAAATTGATTTCACAACGCTGCCCGATTTGTTCTGCGCATGTCTAATGTTTTACGACACATGTCACTCGTCAGGTTTGACTTGTACTTGCGAGTCATTTTTGTGTTACTGTTTATCTCCATTTGTAAGTGGACTTCTTACTGGAAAAGATGACAACTTTTGAATTTTATATTGTCTTGGAAGATGTGTCGCCTGTGAAATTTAACTCCAGTCGAATAAAGAGGGAGCAAAATGAAATGCAACGTGTGTCTGTGAACTTTATAATGGATATGTACAGCTTTTTGTAAGTACATCATATCCAAAGCCATCAGAGAAGTGTGGTGTGCGTCTGATGTGGCACAGTGACAGGCTGGGCACCTGCTGTTGTCACGTCTTATAAGCTTATAGAAGTACACATACTTACATTTAACTGAATATAATGGAGAAGGCTTGCTCCTTAGAAGTAACTTATTTCTTATTGCTGTAGTTAGAAAAACAATGCCCCTTTATTGTTTTTTTTTTTCTTGACCCTACAGGATGCCCGGGTGTAACCAGCCTTCCATGTGTCTCAACAGATGCCAGTGTACCCAAATTCTAAAACACAATTGGATGTTGTTTTCCTCTGCTTTTAAGATTCCCAATTCGAGATGATATGCTGTTCATATTAGATTTGCTATTTCTACAGGTAAGACTACCGAGGCTTTCAGTTTCAGAAGTAATTTGTGCACAATTCCTGCAAAGAATCCTCATATTTATTATTTGATCTGTAATATTTTGCTGCCTTGAATACTGACCTCTATGTCTACTCACTCTATCCAGTAACTAACACAGGCTTTTTAATTTTAGACAGGAAAGCCTCAGAGTGTGAATCCTCACAAACGCAGAGACACATCAGTCCCAGCAGTCACTAAACAGGGATATTGTTCTGTTTTGCAAAATAAAATTTATTTTCTTAAGTTACTGTGCTTTTGTTGTTGGATTTTGAAAGAGCTGAGACTTAATTTTAACTTAAAACAAAACTAAGGCAGGAGAGAAAAATGAAGATGTTTTCATATAAGTACCGACACCTGAGCACATCACATTAGATATTCAGATATACAGAGGTTATAACACAATGTCTACTGTATGCATAATGTAAAAGGAAAAAAATGATGCTACATATAATGACAGTTAAGTTGGGGTTCTTTTAACATCCAACAAAAAACCACAGTAATTTAAAAAAATATTATTAGTTAGACTTTACTCTAAGCAGATCTTTATCTACTGTATTGTGATGGTTTACTTTGGTAATAATTGATCTACAGGTGAACCAAGAAGGGAGGTAGAACAAGCATTAAGGGTACAATTTATTAATGTTTGAACTTGGTGAGTGAACATCGTGTATCTACTGTGTTTATGTTTTTAGAAGAGTCCGGTCGTGATATGGGACAGCAGTTAAAGAAGAAGGATGGAGTGATGTGTGCCATGTTGAAGTAGCGGCTGCCCCTCCTGCCCGGCACTTCTAGAATTCTCCATCTCAATCCCGGCTCTGATCTGCTGTTCCTTTGCCAAGTGATCACGAGGTATTGGCCTTTTTGTTTTTTTTTTCTTATGAAAACTGTCTCGGTCTCTTTACACCGGCTGCCTGTCTCACATAGAATTGATTTCAAGGTTCTATTAAATATATAGAAGGCTTTGAGTATTTTGGACCCTGCCTATATTTTGGAGTGTCTGCTCCCAACATTTCTTTTCTCAAACGTTGCTTTGCTTTTTATTCCAAGATCAACTATAAAAAGTGGCAGCTTTCTGTACAATGCTTTGCCAATAGAGAAGGGCCAGGCTACAAATGTCAAGCATTTCAAAAAACTTAAACAAGCCCACTTTTCTAATTTGGCTTTTTCTTCATTACTTGCATTGGTTGTAATAGATTAGAAATGGTACTGTGTACACTTTTAAAGCTCCACACTGGACACAAACCTCTGCTGTTTTTCTCTGTTGTCTTTTTCCAGTTTATTGCAATGGTGACCCCCTGCATCAATTGTATTCGGCTGCAGGTCGCAGACTTGGCCTTCCACGCCCCCGGCCTTCCGCACCTCCTGCCTTCCGCGCTACCTGCCTTCCACACCACGCCCCTAGCATTGGTGTCTGTCCTCTGTCACATTGCTTTCGTTAAAAAACTAGTAACATTGATTTACCATATAACCCTAAAAGACGATATTAATATGACTTCCTGCAATCACAAGCAAGAATCAGAGTTTCTCTTTATGGTATTATTCTCATATTTACTTTTAGAAACAAAAAACAGTTTTATAATTTATGAGTCAGGATTTGATATAGTTAAAAGAAAGAGGGCATAACATATTTTTAGATTAAGGAAACACCATACTAAACATGAATGTGGTTGCTCTAACTGCTATTATAGTGAATTCTATCATTCAAAATATTTGAAATTATTTTTATGGTACTTTTGTACTAAATGGCATGTCTGACATTATTTCTGGAACCTCGTTCAATAAAGGAAAATTCCATTAATGACATTAATTTATTATGTTACAAAATAAATTATGATCAATAACACAACAAAACCATCAACAGGCATGAAAATGAAGGTCTAAACTTTCGAGTTCTCAGTAAAAGAAACTTTTAAAATTGTTTATATTGAACAGTTTTTTAAATGATCCAGCTTACTATACAGTTCATACCTTCATTTCCATTGTCTGTCTTGAATTGTATTTTCTTAATTTTGTTCTACGCTGCTGCTATAATGTTGATAAATTTCAAGTGGAGTTATTAAACTTTCAAACGTTTACCTGGTTTTTAATTTTAATGCATAATTGTTCTCCCTGGGACCCTAACTTATAAGCATGTACTTATCAAAAAAAGTGAAGCAAATCTCTTAAATTGCTTAATAGATATTATATCATTTGTTTTTCTAAAGAAATATAAAAATTTGCATTATTGAAAGTTGCACTTCCATAAAATGTCTTTTTTATTTATTTTGGAACTGAACTAACAGATTTTAAACTTAACTTTAAAAATGTTTTGTTTGGGTCGATGCAATAATTACAACTCAATTTTTTAGTGATTTTAAATCATTTAATCATCATATACCATTTCTTGTATTAGGAATTTGTCATTTGTTGCATACCCCAACTTACTCTCCAAACAGAGATATACTTTTTTGTAAATAAGATTACCGCTATTAGGTCATCGGTTTCACTGCTTGCTAAGGATTCATCTCTTCCCATAGTGTGTTCAGCTGTCTCTGACCACTTTGTGCCTGCGTGTGTCATCATCTCTGTTGTCTGATTTGGTGCAACACCTGAATCCTACAAATTACCCCCTGAACAGTGTCCCCTCTTGATTAGTTAAGGGTTTTTTTGATTCTGTCAGACCAAGTTTTGTTACCTTAATAAATGCTAGCTTGAATTCTAGTTGTGTTCCTGCTGCCTTGAAACACGCTGTGGTGCAGAAACGTATTATAAAAAACAAAATAAGGACCCTCTAATGTGTCAAGTTTCAGGCCAATTTCTAAACTGCCTTTTTTATCTAAAGTCTTAGAAAAAGTTGTCCTAACTCAAACATTTCTAGATGAAAATAGTATTCTGGAAAAATTCCAATCCAGATACAGATGTTCTTACAGCACTAAAACATCCTTGTTAAAGACTAACAGTGACCTCTTCCCAATTACTAATGCTGGAGATTCTGCCATTCTTGTACTGCTAGATCTTACCTCAGCTTTTGATGCTGTGAATCTTATGATTCTTATATCCTGCCTTGAACAGTATATAGGCATCCAAGGTAATGCACTGAAATGGTTTAAATCTTATCTAAGAAATAGGAGCGTTTCTATTCATTTGGGTGAGTTCTCATCCTCTGTAGCTCCTCTTACTTGTGGGGTTCCGCAGGGTTCCATCGTTGGACCAGCTTTTTGATAGGCATGTTACCTTTAGGCTCCATTGTTAATAAGTATGGCTTCTCTATACTGATGACACTTAAATATATTTGCCACTAAAATCAAAGCGAGAAAATACAGACCCTCCATGTGTGCATGAATGATATTAAAACCTGGATGGCAATGCATCTTCTTAAACTAAATGATAATAAAACTGTGATCATGGTGTCCAAAAGTTAAGAAAGTTTGAGCGTCTCTGATGTTGCTCTTGGACCCCTTGCCATATACATATCATAAAGCTTCAGTTAGCCCAGGTGTAATCTGTGGCAGCTCTTTCACACTTGACAAACAGATAAATTGTGAGGTTAAATGAAGCTTTTTCCATCTGAGACTTTAAGGTAAAGGTTTTTCTTTCTTTCAGTGATCTTGAAAAGGCCATCCAAGCTTTTACAACATCTCATTTGGACTATTACAGTTCTTTGTATGTAGGTGTTGGTCAGGCCCTGTTACGACACCTACAACTATTCCACAACTTTGCTGTTCGCTTATTGAATGGCTCTCATAAGTGTGGCCATATTTCACCAATACTGACCTTGCTTCATTGGCTTCTGGTCCATTTCAGAATTGATTTTAAAATTATATTTCTTGTTTTCAAATGTTTGAATGGATCAGCCCCAGCTTGCCTCTTGGAACCTCTTCACTTGTATGTGCCAACAAGAGCCCTGCGGTCTACTAGCCCGATGCTCTTAGTTGTGCCGAGGTCAAGGCTGAAGCATAGGAGGAATCGGATGTTTGCAGTGGGTGCTCCTTTTCTCTGGAATGGCTCACCTTATTATGTTAGGTCTGCTCCATCACAGGCCATTTTTAAGTCATCATTAAAGTCTTATTTCTTCTTGCTGCCATTTGTGGGGCATCCAGCAAATTTAGTCTTGATACAAACCTTAAATTAATTGATAACCAAAAAATAAGGTTTATAATTAGACCAAGGGATAAAACCAGGCCCTCCACCAGTGGCATCTGTAATAGAAATTTACTTAAAATTAAAACAAAAAATATATCATCAGTTCAGAAAGAAGCATGCAATTTTAAATATTCCTTATTGAACATTCGCTCTCTTGGCAGTAAAGCTGTTTTGGTAAATAATATTGTATTAAGTACAAAATCTGATCTGTGTCTACTTACTGAAACCTGGCTTAGTAAATGTGACACTGCCCCCTAGCTGAGGTGTCACCAGATGGATACTCGTTCCTTTATAAGTCTAGAGATTCTGGTTGAGGAGGACTTTGAATAATTCATTGGAACAAAATGCAAATCACATCTAAAAATCTAGGCAAGTTTACATCCTTTGAGGCATTCATTTTAAATTTTAAAACAGATTCCAACACAATTATAGTGCTAGTCTACAGACCACCAGGGCCATATTCATTGTTCATTACTGAATTTAGCAACCTTCTATCTGATTTGACTATAAATTATGATCACATAGTACTGATGGGGGATTTTAATGTACAGATTGATATGGAAACTGACACTTTCAGCAAATGTTTTATTCATTTGTTAAATTCAGTAGGATTTTGTCAGATTGTCAAAGGTCCAACT
>JANRMT010062837.1:16012231-16022723 GCA_026402145.1 Polypterus bichir lapradei | reverse complement strand
TATATATATATATATATGTGTATACATATACACACACATATATGGTTGAAATAGTTGTTACTGTCAAATAATGCAAAAGAGTACGTGACACGTGTTTCGCCCTAATTCTGGGCTCATCAGGCGTACACACTCACTGCACTCCCTCTCGGGAATCGAACCTCGGGCGTCCGCATCGCTGCCATGGCGTGTGGTTCATTTATTTCACAGTATGTAGATTGGGGTAATTACATTCAAGGCATTCGTAGTCTGAATCACAATCTGACTGTATGGGTGATTACCTACCAGGTAACGCTTGTGGTTGGTCAGCAAGTTGGCTAACGCCACGGCATGTGGTTCGTTTATTTCACAGTATGTAGATCGGGGTGTATATATATATATATATATATATATACATATATATATATATATATAGAGCAAAATACCCGAGATTCGCAACGGAGAAGTAGTGTGTTAAAGAAGTTATGAAAAAGAAAAGGAAACATTTTAAAAATCACATAACCAGATTGTCAATGTGATTGTTTTGTCACTGTTATAAGTGTTGCTGTCATCAAGGATTTGATTATCATTATTTCTTTCAATCAGGTTCATATTTGGAGGACGTGTTGTTTTGAAGTTACATTCCGTGTTTGTCAACCGTTGTAAAGATAACGGGTTTCATTTATCGAAGTGTTCACTACGCAATAAGATTGTTAAGCCTTATGATAATGTTCCCGCACGGAGGATTTAGAGAGACGCACTGGGAGAAGTATAATCTGAACCTCCCTACAGTGTCGTTTATTTTCGGGTTGTAATGTTCATCAAATTTGCGTATCATCTGGTCCAGTGGCGGACCGTGCATTTCACAGCTAGGCCTTCAGTAGTGCTCCGTCTTAATCAACCCGCCCCTCAAAAACTAATTTATGGTTATAAAAACCATCTTAATATGCAGAAAAACAGTATAAAGAGCTGCTGCATTGCAGATAGATAACTCCTGTAGCCACAATAAATGCCTTTATTGAATAGACAAACCAGGGGTGAACAAGTTCCTTTCTACTGCAGCCACACATAAAAAACATCAATAATAACTCATAACCTTGCAATATTATTTAGGAAAATCATTTTACTCACCAGAAATTTGGATTATTTGTAAACAAAATCCATCCTCCTCTTTCCTCAAAAACAGTTCAATTACTCTGTCGTACAGATTATCCGTGCGCTTCAGTTCCATCAAAAAGTCCCTTTCTTTCGCCATCGAAGCTAATGCTGAAAGTCGAACCTGCCCTGTCGTATTTCTGGCATAAGTTTTAATTCGCTTTAGTGCTGAAAATGTCCGCTCAACAGAAGCAGTGTACATGGGAATGGTCACCGCCAAATATAACAATGTGTACAGCTGCCCCATGCTCTCATACAGAATTTTCTGATGAAGGAAGTCAAGGAGATCAGTGGGAGATTTTCCTGCAAAATTATCCATGGCATACATTACAGTCAGTTCTGTTTTTAGCCGAGACAGATCAAAAACTGCTGCATGGCTCTTGTGTTAAACTGGAGAAGGCTGCATGTAGGAAATTTTTTTTGTAGTCCCGAAACTTCTGGGGGTCGAGGAACGTGACAAACATCAGTGTTTCATGGTCTTGAAATCTGGTCTGTATCTGGCAAATAATATTGTCCAGAATCCTGCCATGGAGTTGGCCGTAGTGCGCGCGAGGATCTTGCGCTCGGAAGCGCCTGCGGTGCGTTCAGTGGCCTTGTAGAGTTCCTCATATCGGCATCTATCCAATCAATGGGTCTGAATACGGTGACGTTGCCGTACGCCTGCTAGAGGGCCCTACTGACACCAACTCAAAATCTGATTGGTTGAAGCAACAGTTTAATCGACATTTATTCTGTGTTAGAGGGCCTGCATAACGGATTGTCAAGGCCTCTCTGCCTGGCAACAAATGATGGCTGAAATGTGATTGGTTAAATGCTTTAATATGAAAATACATGTCTGGAAGTGGACTAAACTTGTATCTCGCGAATATCTTGTGCGATCTTGCGATGTCCACGGCTTTATTTAATTTTAGCTCAGACCCGGCAATTAAAAGTTTCTCTTGCACTTTCACTGAGGGAGGGTTTCCGCAGTAGCTGCACTTATGAATATGCTAAGCACAGTCCTTCACCCGCGAATATTGACCTTATATGGGCAGGCACTCAATTACGTGAGAGGCATGATGATGCGAGACGCAACTCCGCCTTACATGGCGACCGAGCTGCAGGCTATTACAGTAAATGGATGAAATTAGGTTTCAGTTATGACCGTTACGTGTAGAATTTCGAAATGAAACCTGCCTAACTTTTGTTAGTAAGCTATAAGGAATGAGCCTGCCAAATTTCAGCCTTCCACCTACGCGGGAAGTTGGAGAATTAGTGATCAGTCAGTCAGTCAGTGAGGGCTTTGCCTTTTATTAGTATAGATCTGCAGATATTCTAGGCATTTTAGATTAGGGAGTCTCAACATGTAATAATAAAAATTTGGACATGAGTGTTCATAGGCTTTGCGTCCTATGAATAAGTTACCTGAATTTATTCTATTACATCATAAAATAGGTCATTATGATAGAAATTGACTAGAAGAATTCATAATTGATTGCAGAATTACAGTATTTGAGGGTTCCTATAGACACTCTCTTGCAAAATGTTTCTCAAAAACTAATCAGCACATTGTCATCTCATAACAGGCTTAAGTTTTGAGTTTGGTATTTTTCCTTCCAGCCGTTTTATCTCTAGACCATCCTTATGAAATTGAGACACACATACACGCACACACACAGATAGACACGCACCCATCATTGAGATCTCAATGTTTTAGGTTTCAGGGGACCCTAAATGTTGAAATCTGTTCAAAACTGGAGATCAAAATTTTTGACAGCTCTAAAGCTTGGGGGTTGATGGTAGGATTGCCACTCCAGCCAGTTTAATAAACCTCACACTTTTCAGTGTGATCTCAGTGCAGGTGGTTTGTCGTGTGGTAGGTGTGACAATGCTCTGTAATCAGCGCATGTTCCCAGCCTCTCTCTCTGTGTCTCTGAAGCTTTTGCACCTCCAATAGACAATAGGTTATGGTGCGGTAGGGAGCAAAGCAAAAAATAACATTTTATATATTTAATATACATCACTGTATTCAGTCAGTAGTAATCATATCACAACAAAAAATTTCTTAAAGAAATACCTCCACTTTTTCTCAAGCTGAAAAAAAGTATATAATTGTGAATAATTGTATAATCATTTGTAATTTGTAAAGGATTTATTTAATTTTGGAGGGAAAAAAGCCAGCAGTTGCTTAGATTAATGAACACACCAGTACCTTCCAAATAGGAAATCCATACAGCAACATGCAGAGAGAAGACAATGTCCCAATTATACAGTATATGACTCTAGAATCATTATCCATTTTTGTGCATACTTTAACTAGTTTATCTGCTGTATGCTATGTATACTTTTTTTCCTTATTTGTTTCTGTGGATCTGTTTTGCTCATATAATATTACTGCCTGCTGTTCTGAGGAGACATGCAAGTAAGAACTAAAATATATTGTGTACATATGTGACAATAAACTTAAACATGATTAAAAGCCACATATAGCAGAGCAAACTACCAATGTATTTCTGTTATATGTTAATATATTTGCTCTCTGTTTAGACTTTAACTTTTACCTTACCCATTGCTTTCCCCATAGACCTTATTCAACCCAAATAAAACTGTAGTGAAAATGTTCTTGGTGACATACAATTTTGAAGACATGCCTGTCAACCATGTGACGTTTTTACGCCATCGTATCTTTCTGGTGCCAGTGGTGGAAGAAGAAGAAGAAGACGACCACAGAGCCAATCACAGTAGGAAAAAAGTGCTCTGCTACCTAATACACCTCAGGTAACTGATCGTCTAGAAGGGGTAGATGTTCAAGATAAGTTATTTATCATTAGTATCCACAATGCAAAATGAAAACTATGTAGTTGATATTTATTTAATGATGACTTTGGTGTTAGTGGTCAGTGCTGCTGCTTCACAGCATAAGTAGACTGGGGTTGAATTCTGAAATAGGCACATTAGGCTTGTTGGTGACTAATCTGATTTATTGTGAGTCTGGCTGTGTGTATAAGTGTCCCTAACAATGAATTAGTGCCCTGTATAGGGCTGATTCCGGCTTTGTACCAGTGATCTTTTCATAACTAGAACTAAAAATATTGTTTTTCCTTTTACGTTTTGAATGAGAACTGAAATTAAGGCAAACAGAGAAACTAAAACTAAGTAAAAATAAAAGTTAGTGATATGTGAACAAATTTAAATGAGAACGAAAATTGAGTAAAGATGAAAAAAAAAATAGCAATAGAATTTTTGTTCAGTTTGGTTCAGTCATGCAGTGGAGCTGATTGTAGGTCGCCCTGAGCATTCAGTTACATTGCGCTGTTTACTATGAGGTGATCTTGTAACTTGGGCTTACTGTAGTCATGTGGTGCAACTTCCCGAAGAGACCGTTGTTTGTTTGTTGAGCACATTTGGCTCATCGGGTTGAAGCAGTAAGCACGTGGGGTTGACAATGGCGTGTTCTGCACCGATGTTTGCGGGTAGAAAGCGAGGAAGTAAAATGTGGAAATATTTTCATTACAGCGCAGATGATAATAAAAGCAAATGTAGTGTGCGAGAAAAAAGAAGAGTCTCAGAGTTTCTGTGCATGATCATTCTTTAATGAATGTGTGTGACATTCTAGTCTTGCTGATCGCACATAAAACCACAGTGAAAAGGCACAAGGTGAGGCAGACAGTACCTTGCTGCCCTGAAGGGGGGTGCATGTGAGCCCAATAGGTGCTCGTTGCTGCTGCTCTTCTACGCAGAGGCTATGGGCGCCAATAAGTTAGCGATATCAGAAAGTCAAGTGCACATTTATTTTTATTTGTTCCGACTGACTGACAAAATGGAAGATTAAGACTTTTCAAATTAAAGGGAAATAAGGAGGACTTTAACAGGACAGTGACGGAGATTTTTGTGGAGCAGGATAGGCACATGGACTTTGTTTACAAATAAAGGTAAGACCATAAACGGTTTTCAATTTTATAAAAAATGTTATCAGACCAAGAGAAAAAAAAACAATGTTTAAAATCTAAATTTTGACCTTAAATAAAATATTCTTTTGTTTTTCATGTTATCCTTCTGTTGAACTCCAATCTGTACTTTCGTTTGCATTGAATGAGTGTGAATTGTGAAATTGCAATGGCAAATTTAGAAAACATGGATGGTGCAGAGCAAATGCGCTCTCTCTGTCTCGCCACAGTAAATGGAACGTTCTTTCTTAGCCAAGTGTTTGCCTTACCTATGTGTGTGTGTGTGTGTGTAAAGAATTCTGATGAGTTATGAAGCTTAACCAGTAGTCAATGTGCATGCTGCCAACTGAATAGTGAATAAGCTATAATCTTTTGGGTTCATATATTTGTAAATCTGTCTCTGAAGGACTCTGTGCCTCACCAGCCATGAACCTCACCGCACGTCACTGCTTCAGCACTGCCAGCAGAAATCGTCAACATACAGTCTGCTGGCGCCAGTGGCGTAGCTAGTAGGGGGTGGCCCGCCCCGAGCGGCACATTTTTGGGGGTGGCATTATTGGCCAAAAGGCTCAGTACAATTTGTGTGTAAGCAGCAGGGTTTGGAAAAATATCCCTCATAAATAAAAAAGTAAAATTTTTATCCACAAATGTTTGAAAAATAATTTTCAGAGTGTCCTTCTATCACGGCATCAGACACAGCAGTTGAAATTTATGAGGCAATAACAAAAATAAGCATAAACATTACACCAATAATAATTTCTGGGAAGATAAACAACAAATTTATATTTTGTAATTTCATTTTATCAATTCGAATGCGTTCTTGCTCTGCGCAGAAAACATCCCCACCTATCACTTGTACACTACACTGGTTCTGGTTTGTGCAGCGTAATTACATTAAACTAATAATTAGAACATGGCTTATCAATATGTCTGTACTATATTTTTGTCTAGTTGATGCTTATACATAATTATGTGAAACATTATTGCTGTTTCTCTATATTTGGATACATCTATTCAAAATTTATCTTAATTTTTCTCTATACGTCATTTTAATTTTCTGTTTAAATAGGTTAACATATTCAGATGTGTTAAAGGGCGGCAAATTGAAGCACCACCCTGCCCCGAGCGGCGTGAACTCTAGTTACGCCACTGGGTTGGTGCCAGTGGCCGAGGACCTCGTCTGTGTACCTGCATCACAGGCGTTCGTCAAGCGAATATTTTCATTGTGTGGTTATCTGTGCAATGGATGTCATTGCAGCATGAACAAATCTCTTGAAATGTGTGCTTGTTTAAAACTTAACAGCAACGTGTTTGCACAGACTGGTTTCTTGGGTTGAAACATTTGATCTTGCTGACTACACTCATTAGGCCACTTAATCAGTTTGATCATTGATATTCAAGCTGTGTTTAACGGCATTATGAACTGTGAGTGTATTTTTTTGTCTGAAACATAACTTGCATTGAAATATGTGTAGGCCAGTATTTGTAGTCTTGCAACAGAAAAAAAAAATTAAAATTTCTAACTAAAACTAAAATATTACGTAAAAAAGCCAGAACTAAATGAAATAAAAACTAAATATTTAAACACAGAAATAAATAAAAATTGTTGACTCCACTGAAAACTAGAACGAAATAAAAATAAATTCTATAAAATAAAGTAAAAACTAAAACTACAATTAATATCAGAACTGAAATATCAGTGCTTTGTACCCAATAGACTTTCATCCCTATCTAATCCTGAACAAGATTCATGAGTTTAAAAATAAGTTGGTATATAGATGAAATTTGACCAAAAAATTATTTAAAAGAATATAAAAATAAGGAGCATATGCTTTTGCAAAGCAGCGTACACAGCACTGCCAACACTACGTTGAAATGTCTTTTATATTTGACATTGTTATTCAAAATGTAATTCTCAGACACTGAAATTCCTTTTTTAATTTTCCTTTTGTTATTTTGTGAATAATGTTTTATGCTGTGTGGCATAGCTAATAGGAAGTATAGTAAAAGAGGTATTTGTAAAACACATTCCCATTAGGGAAAATGCTAAGCTGCATAGTTTCTCCTGTGATTCAGATTAAAATATCTAAAAGAAAAAATCGCCCAGGAACAATATCAAAGCTATTGTCCTCCTAAATGAAACTATTGTCAGCATAATAGATTTCTGTTTCACTTGCATTATTCTAAAAAATAAGCGGCACAGTATTTGTAAGGTGTTTACAAATGCAGTTTATAGATTTGAGTGCTGTTTTTTCTATATTCCAATTAATCAGTGCCTGTAATTTTAAAATAGTGGTAATTTTTTTACTGACAGACATTGCTTATTAAACTTTAAAAAATAAAGAGATTACATTGGTTAGTAGGGGAGATAAACACAAGAACATCGGTTCTGAGCAACATTGCATTTGAGATGAATTGAGGATGATGGCAATTTACACCTTCATCACAGCTAGTCTTAAATTGCACACCTTTGAAGACAATAATATTAATTGTAATAAGTAAAGAAAACTCGTGACAACTTTTTGGGGAGTAGCCCCGTATAATGTCCAACCCAGGGACACAATATTAAACACTAGACATTAAGCCCGTTACAGTAACGGGCGCTAGAACAGTAGTGCATAAACATTTGTAGGAACAGTCTATATTAAATGGCAAAGTACCTTGGCCTCATTCTGTTTCTTGTCTTAATTTTTTTTTTTGTCAAAAATATTTTTGCAAGAAGCCTAAAGTAAAATAATAATAAAAATAAAATAGAAACGTATATGACAACACAGTAAGTATAATTAATATTGCCTTAGTGTAAAACTTTGTAACAATCTGTAAGACACAATATTTGAAGAAGATATTTAGGAAAAATTTTCTATTTTTTTACCTCATGAAATGTTTCTATAAAATTTCATTACAGACAATATTTCTTGTAAATATTCTGTCTGAGTTTGGCAACAGTTTGCATTGATCAGGACCATCTACAACCTTGACAACAACATCTGGAAAACTTTTAACAATTGATAATCTGTACTAATAAAAGGCAAAGCCCTCACTCACTCACTCACTCACTCACTCATCACTAATTCTCCAACTTCCCATGTAGGTAGAAGGCTGAAATTTGGCAGGCTCATTCCTTACAGCTTACTTACAAAAGCTGGGCAGGTTTCATTTCGAAATTCTATGTGTAATGGTCATAACTGGAACCTATTTTTTCGTCCATATACTGTAATAGACTGCCTCTCGATGGCCGTGGGAGGCGGAGTTGCGTCTCACGTCATCATGCCTCCCATGTAATTGAGTGCCTGCCCATATAAGGTAAACACTTAATTTTTTCCTCCTTTCCCTGAGCTATAACCTAGACAACTGCAAACACGGTATCCCATTTCTAGACTGCGGCAAACTAATATTAAGGCGCTTCGCACTTTCTTTTGCACGTATACGATTATGACGTTGTCAGGTCGGATTATGAAGACACGCACAGGAGTGGAGGACCGACAGTGCCATCCCGGCCAGTTAATAGCAGGGCCGTCTCTCCAGTCTACACGAGACCTGCCGCGACACTTCCCAAAAGGCGCTCATATCGTCAGCGAAGACGTCTCTCTACACTATATAAAACAAAAAGGCAAGTTTCCTTTCTTTACACCTTTTTTCCTTTTATCCCAAACCAAAGCCTTTCTCTTTTAACACTAATTTTCTTTAATTGCTGGTAATGCCGGTAAGGCACATTACCACAGGCAGAAATTTGGACGTTCACATAGAAAATGTAATTTCTATACCACAGCCGTCGTGTAGCGCCTTTCAAAAGGGATCAATTACCGAGAGATGATCCATATACATTTTAGCTGCTATTAGTACTACTTGCCTGTTGTGTTATACCGTCTTTAAAATGTAGCTTACCCGAAACCACTCCAGTGGTGCTCAATGTATCTTTACTTCTTAAAACGTTAATATTTTACTGTTTAATAACTTGTAGACTACATTTTATTTTTTTTTTCCCTTGCACTCAGTGACCAAAGCCAATGGGTAATCAGCTATATATAATTAATCTATACTAATAAAAGGCAAAGCCCTCACTCACTCACTCACTCACTCACTCACTCACTCACTGACTCATTACTAATTCTCCAACTTCCCGTGTGGGTGGAAGGCTGAAATTTGGCAGGTTCATTCCTTACAGCTTCCTTACAAAAGTTGGGCAGGTTTCATTTCGAAATTCTACGCGTAATGGTCATAACTGGAAGCTGTTTTTCACCATTTACTGTAATGGAGATGAGCTTGAACGCCGTGGGGGCGGAGTTTCGTGTGACATCATCACGCCTCCCACGTAATCACGCAGTACATAGAAAACCAGGAAGACCTCCAAAAAGCGCTGAAGAAAACATGCATTATATAATTGAGAAGGCAGCGAAACAATAAGAAGCGAGCGAATGACATATACAATCATATTCATGAGTTCTGCTACTTCGGAAACAAAGCACGATGTAAACCTACACTTTAAATTAAGTTCATAGACAGGCTGCCGATGGCGTTTGTAATTTAGTGCCTGCCCATATAAGGCCGTCCGTCAGCGGCAATCCAATAGCAAACTCCCACTAAATATTCACGGGTGAAGGACTGTGCTTATGCAGAGGAAGATGAGATGGTCAGGGTGGTGTTTGGCACAAACTCGGCGAAACTGCGAGAGAAAGTTTTAAGTGCCAGGACTTCGGTAACATTAAATACAGCCATGGACATAGCACGACATGGCACCAGCACAGCTGGGAACCTTCGATGCATGTACACCGAGCGGCTCACGTGAACTGACGCAGTGCACAGACAAAAAGCAACAGTTCCAAAGAGCGTTGAACAAAAACCGAATTACACAATTGAAAAGGCAGCAAAAAATATGAAGCGTCTGATACATACAAGCATATTCATAAATCCAGCTACTGCGGAAACAAAGCACACGGTAGAAAAAGTCAATGTCCCGCCAAAGGAAGACAGTGTAAAAAAAAAAACCCGTGCATGCAGTGTGTCAGGTCTCAGATAAAGAAGAAGACGAGCTGTTTATTGATGCAGTAAGAAACGAATCGATGAATGAAACCTGTCATCTTTACAACGATTGACAAACACGGAATGTAACTTGAACACAACACATCCTACAAATACGAACCTGATTGAAAGAAATAATGATAATCAAATCCTTGATGACAGCAACACTCAGTAACACTCACAAAACAAATACTGTATATTGACAGTCATGTTACGTTATTTTTAAAATGTTCCCTTTTCTTTTTCATAGCTTTTTTAACACACTACTTCTCCGCTGTGATACGCGGGTATATATATATGTATATATATACCCCGATCTACATACTCAAATAATGGATACATTATTCGCCATCAATGATTGTTTTGGTAAAGCCATACTCAGTGTATTCATTAGATGAACGGTAAAAAAGTAAGAG
>JANRMT010062837.1:15955991-15993290 GCA_026402145.1 Polypterus bichir lapradei | reverse complement strand
ATTTATTCAGGAATAATATTCCTGTCTGTTTTTACCATTCCTACCAAAGATATTTCTGTCGACGCCTTGGCGGACCGGAAGTGGGCGTGCGCCCATCTGGGATCACCTGGGGGCTGCCTCCCTGGTTGCTTTGGGGGCCACGGGTCGAGGGCATGGAAGCCCTACCCTGTAGGGGCCCGTGGTCACCGCCAGGAGGCGCCCCAATGCCTTGGGAACCCTGGACCCCAGTACTTCCGCCACACCAGGAAGTGCTGGGGGGAAGAGGACCAGGAACACCCGGAGGACTTCCGGCTACACAGTTGGTGCTTCCGCCACACGGGGGTGTGTCGGCGGAAGCTCCTCAGGAAACACCTGGAGCCCATCCGGGCGTACATAAAAGGGGCCGCCTCCCTCCAGTCGACAGCAAGAATCGGGTGGAAGTGGACGGAGCTCGGAGGAGAGGAGTGGAGGCGGTCTGAGGATTGTGCAAGGCATTGTAGTGCGGCCAGGACTGTAAGGGGTGATTGGTGCTGCGGCACTGGGTTGTGCACTTTTTGTAAATAGTGACTTTGTAAATAAACACGTGTGTGGCGAAACAACATGTCTGCCTGTCTGTGTCCGGGCTGTACCCCACAATGGCATCCCAGATGGGACTTCTTGCCTGAGATAAGGCAAGGACCCCAAAAAAATAATTTTGTGGGCAGTCCGGAACAGCAGGTTAGCCCACACACACGCAGCGGGAGCGGCGCACGCACGACCCCGCGGGAGCGATTCGCCTCACGGACCGCCACCGGTCCACCAATGGACCATATTCCCCTGGTGCGGGGTGACGGGAAAAGACATTGCCGAACTGCAGCGGGCTCCTGCAGGCCCACTGTCGCGGAGGACATTCTGGATGGCAGCGCGGCGAGGACGACGCCCCAGAGAGACGGGATCCGGGAGGTGAGTGCCCTGCCCCATGGCGAACGGCCCTGCGGGGGCACACTTACTTTTTGTGTTGCAGGCAGGGACTGCCCGGATCCGCGTCAGTGGCAACAGCGTGCCGATCCTCGGGCTGTCGTCAACGCAGAGGCGGCAGCGCGAGGGGCTGCGAAGACGGAGACACTGCAGCTCGACAGGCCGCAGCAGCTGGGAAGCTGCTTGGAGCGACGTCCCCGCACCAGGAGAAACAGAGCCAAAATGTCCGAGGACCGAAAGTCTCACTCTGAGGCGAGCACGGGATTGGTTGGTGTGTCTGGTGTGCCGGCCGATGATTGGATGGAGGCGGGCCCCAGGAATGTCAATCCCGTGCTGAAGAAGGACCCGATGGGGCCGGAGGAAGGTCCCCGCAGGGGGTGGCCGGCGGATCTGCCTGACGAGAAGGTAGGGCTGCCGTCGGTTAACCCTTTGTGCTTGCCGGCGGCTCTGCGTGAGCTGGAGAAATGCCTGCAGCCCGCAGAGTCGCTTTTGCAGGTGATTCGCGTCATCCGTAAAGGATTAATGGAGCTGGAAGTGAAGGCGATCGCGTCCGTGAAGACGCTGCGACAGTGGGTGGATCGGCGCAGTGCTGGAAACTTCAGCTGGAAAGATGCGGCAGGGAAGGTAAGTGAAGCCATCCCCGTAAAGAATAAGGGAGAATCTGCCGAACTTGGCTGTGAAACTAACGATCAGCATCGAGTACGCAGTTCTCCAACAACGGACGCGGCAGGGAGTGCTGTGCGCGAGGTGAGGAGGGAGACATCGCAGCGGCTGGCAGGACACGGGCTGATGAGTGCCCTGGGTCCTAGCGCCCTACGCTCCGAGCCCGCGGCAGCCTCCCGTCGCTCTGTAGGGACGCAGATGGGATCAGATCTGAGCACTTGCCATGCTCAGACCCAGACCGTCACGGCGTCCCAGAGGAAAAGGAGGAATTGAGGGAAGAATGCCGGTTCCTCCGATACGGGAGGACGTGAGGCAGGCGGCTCACGTCCGATTGCTGGCCGCCCTCTGCGGGGGCAGAGGGAATTCCCGAGGCCGGTGGAGAGGAAAAGACTGCAGGCGGTTCCAACACCAAGAGGGACATGGGACCCGCGGAGAGGGTGCCGAAAAGGCAAGTACCGGGATGTGTCGGATGGAGGGGGGAACACTGCCAGTGCGTGGCACGAATGGACGCCAGGGAAGGGTGTCCAGGCAGTGGTTCTGCCCCTCTCTTTCTGTTTGTTGCAGGACCGGACCCCGGACTGACAGTAGGACCCACTCCGTTGGGAACCTGCCCTCAGACGGGCCATCTGCGGGAAGGACTCTCCGCTGGCGAGGGGGTGCCGCCACGGCTGGCGGAGGCTATGGAGGAGCGAGTGGCTCCTACCAAAGGGGCGTGGAAACCTCGGAGGGGGTGCCGAACGTCCTCCAGACCCTTTCACATCTGTCACCTGTGCTCAGGGTGAACCTGCTCTCATCTGTGAAAAGCACAGGGCGCCAGTGGTGGACCTGCCAATTCTGGTACTCTATAGCAAATGTTAGTCGAGCTCCACGGTGCCCACTAGAGGACATTAGGCCCTCAGGCCACCCTCATGAAGTCTGTTTCTGATTGTTTGGTCAGAGACATTCACACCAGTGGCCTGCCTGCTAGAGGTCATTTTGTAGACTCTGGCCTTGCTCATCCTGGTCCTCCTTGCCCAAAGGAGCAGATACCAGTGGGTCCTGCTGATAGGTTAAGGACCTTCTACGAGGGACCCTTTCCAGCTCTCCTAGAGGAACTGCCTGTCTCTTGGAATCTCCTCCATGCCCTTGAGACTGTGTTGGGAGACACAGCAAACCTTCTGGCATTGGCATGTGGTATTGATGTGCCATCCTAGAATAGTTGGACTACCTGTACCAGCTCTGTATGGACCAGGTATGGCCTCATGCTATCAGGAGTGACACTGACCATGGACAAATGCAAAATGAGTGACAAAATAGATGAGGAGGGAAAAATGTCAGTGGCTTCCCTCCACCTTTTAAAACATTCATTTCTGTTTTGGGGGTCATCTCAGTGTTGCTCCTCTAGTGCACCAAAGCAGCTGAAACTGATGAACAAGCCCCTCTGCTACTTAACTGACCAGATCAATATCCTAGAAGTTTCATTGACTTGATACTGTAGCGACTAAGGAGAGTGAGACACAATACAAGTGCTGGAAAACGTGGTGCTCCAAAGATGCTGAGTTTATTAAACAAGAACTGAACAGAACAGCAATAAAACTTCCCCAGCCCATTGTTTTAGGGTTGCTAGGCACACCTGCCCCGACACCCCCTTCCTTCCCGTCTCCCTCCTCCCTCTGCGCACGCATCATCTGTCTTTCTATGTAGTTATAAAAACACGGAGCCTTCCCTAAACAGAGCAAACAGAAAACATTAATTACAGTACATCAAAATACTATACTCTCATTCAAAAGGGTTCCTTTAATTTCTTTGAGCAGTATATATATATATATATATATATATATATATATATATATATATATATGTCCTATAGAAAACTACACTGATGTAAGCCACTTTTTCAGTATAAACCTATGACAAACAAGAAAAAAAATGCCTTACCAGAAATATCATTGCCAAAATAATGATATTGCTGTTCAGATTGAATTATTTAATGGTTCAGACTTGACAGACTTTATGTAGTGTGTGCTAAAATGACCAGTAAAGTGGAGTTGTTTACAGCTGTACAGGTTGTTATGTCAGGGCCATACTGGAGTATACAGACTCGTGCTATTAATATGCTGTTTGCTTGGTTAGTCATATAGGATTATGCCCAGCTGAAATATCTGCCATCTCTATATTGTTACCAGTCGTGATGCTGATGCCCATCAGTGCCTGCTGTACAATTGCACTCCTGGCCTCCTCCAATCTCAGAGACACTAAAGACAGGCTGATGTGTTCAGCACACCACTAGGACCTGATGGAGTCAAATGGAGGCTAAATGAGATATGAACTACAAACAAACATCTGTCATGTTTTAATCTCTAAATGTAACTTTTGCATAAGTAATATCTATTATAATAAACATATATTTGATGATCTTAAAGAGGTATTTTAAATCCCAAAAGTTATAAAGATCCAATTAAGTCAAATAATTGAATAGCCTGATTAACAGGTGCACAGTCACAAAAACCGCAAAATTATTACTCTTTTAAAGGCATAATATTTGTTCTTCACAGATCGTTTAACATAGTTAACTTCGTTATAAAAATAATAATTGAAATGTGACTATTAGCACTATGATAACTGTATTTCTTACATTTAACATTGATAACATGTAGAGACAGCCAATGGATTCTTTAAAGTCACAATTTTATTGCCAGCTTTCTTAACGTTGTCTATTCCCTGATACATGAACGTTAGAGTGTCAAGTATGTGATTTGTAATATTCTGTAATCATAATACAGCTAAAAAAACAAACTTGAATACGAGGTCCACAGGCAAGAAACTCACTAGAGCTGCTGGTATGTTGAGAACAGACATGAATACCGCAGAATATGTGACACACATCAGCAAATAAAAAACAGAGGCTGATCTGTGGGCAGAAGGGACTACAAAGGAATATTAGGAATACATACATAAATAAATAAACGTTGATAAATAGTAATGAAAGTAATAAACACATTTTAGGGATTTAACTCTGACAGTTTGTTCAACGTTTAAAACTGTAATACGTATATAGCCCGTCAGTAAGGTGACTTGTTAAATGTAGGCGACTATTTCATTTGGACATTCGAGTAAACAACAACAATCAAACATTTGTTTTAATCTGACTGACTCAATCAAGTAGAGCCCACACTTAAGTCAACGTCAATCCATTAACATTAGGCGGACAAAACTTTTTATTGTTATGTTCATTTAAATTTTCTTCAGACGTTGTTTAGTAACGATAAATATCTCATATCCAAACTTTTATTATCATTATTTTTTGAGAACCGCTAATCATGAAAGACGGTGGTAAAGATACACTGCAGTCTTAATAATAAGATAGTGGCACTAGTAGACTATCGTCGCAGATGTATTTTACGAATATACACTCATACTCTTACAGTCACTTTTTCTTGACGGTCCACCTTTAGAAATTACTCCCACTTAGTGATGGGCCGCTCGATACTCAGGTTTCGACACTGTGTCGAGAGATCGAAGCACCGCTTCGAGGCTTGCTTCAAATGCGCCCGTCACGTGATTTTGAGTACGCTAGCGTAATGACGTCATTGATATCTGCGCAGTCAGCAGTTGATTTGGTCAGTAACTAGTTTGCTAAGGTGCTTTAGTTCAAAGCGTAAAAGCGGTTGCTTGTGCTAAGTTGATAAAATACGCTAACCCAAGTTCAAATCCTAGTTGGGGCTCGTATATATTGAAATAAGGATTTTGTATAAAACAGTTAAGTAGTACTTGTCTGAAAGTTAACAAATATATTTTGGAGACATTATGAACGATTTACAAGGAACACCTTTTTCCTCGGTGTGGAATCGTGTCCACCAAGAATCTGTAACAAATCGATGAGCATATTTTGCGTAAGGTAGCACGTATTATAACAATCCAGAATCTATTCTACCCCATGTCGATCATATCACAGAGGCTAAGAAATGCTTCACTAAAGCCGACGTGGTCATTACACCAGTATATGCGCAAGACATTCCTCATTAAACGTTTTTACTATTCAGTGATTCCCAGATCTGTTGCTGATTTGTATTATAGATTTCCAAAAAGCAATGTGAGTAAAAGCGTGTTCTGCATAACTAATCACAACTGTCTTTAAAACAGAATCAGCGCCAACAGTGTCTTCTGCAATTTTAGGAAAGCCTCGGGATTTCTGCGTTAATGAGACAAAAAAGTTGTAAAGAAACTTTGCGAATTCATCCAGAGGTGAACGTAAAGATCACTCAAGTACTGAGAAGAAGGAGCAGCTGAATATGCACATTTGGAGCCAAACTTTCAAAAAAGCATCTGACTTTGTCAGCAACATCCTTTACTTGTGAATTCAACTTATCAAAGGCTGCGCGCGGGGGTAAATAAGTAATCTTCCGAAGTGCAGCACAACAGAGTAAATAATGGACGTAAATAGAATTACTCAAACACTAAGCTTTTGTTGTTTCTGTATTCTTAAACAATCTTCCAGTTACACAATCCCCCGCAGTCAATGTCACATTCAATGTTCCCTGCTCCTTAACCTGTCTTGTTACCCAAAGCATCAACACTCAGTTTCATTCAAGGCTTTACCGTCCTTCCTTTCATAGACATAAAATAAAACACATTTCCTCTACATGTCCAATAATAATAGTAAACTTGCAGGAACGAGACAAAGCACATGATGGGAATATTTATGACAAGAGCCTGGGCATCAGGATGAGAATGTGCTTTGTCACCCATTACGTGAGCTCGTCTGCCATCCCTCAGTTACACTGGCACACGTTACACTCGGGGGCAAATGCAATGGAGAATACCGACAATGTACACCTTCAGAAGTGGAATAAATCGACTGTATAAGTAGAACATTTCCAATAAACGATGAATTTTGTTAATCATAAACAATGCAACATAACTATTATATGTGTTGTTACTTTTTATTTATACTCACCAAACGTTACATATCTATATGGGAAATGAACATAGGTAATATGTTTATAATCATTCTCACTAAAATACACTGTCAAAATATATTAATGAGGAAATTGAGACAGATTGGCCTTTAGGAAATATAAAAAAGCGTGTGTGCTGTCATTTAGGACAGAATGCATTGTTAACGTGACGCACTCTCTACTGACACAATGTCACGAAAAAAAAAGAAACAGCGCAGTCCATGCAAACTCAAATCCTCCTTGATGTTTGGCCTTATGATTAATTGTCAATATCAAATCAATAAAGTCATTTTAAGAAGATGACAAGTCTGCTATAATCAATTTAATCAACGCTCCTTTTAAAAAGTTTGCTTATACAGAATATAAAACAGAATCTCAATGAAGCGGGACTCGCGAGTAGTAACGAATAATATGTGACACTGAGAAATTATAATTCCTAATAACGGGAACAAGTAAAAACTACGACTTCCTAAAACGGACACTGTAAATGTAGGTATTTCAATAAATAATTTAGGAGACTTGTGTGTGCATTTCAATATCGATTTAAGAACTACGTAGGCCACCTGTTGTACTATAAACGGTAGCTCAAGCAGCACTTAACAGTAAATAGTCTAACAGAACAATGACTGACTGAAACGAAGATGCTGCGCCACTACAATAAAGGTTCACACTGTCGTTCTGCATGTTTAGAAGGCGCTGGTTGGCTGAAACTGTTTATAGCGAATTGTCCCAAGTTGGAAGTGCCGTATAGCGATCAGACACGAAAAGACACATTTAGGCATGCTGGACAGTAGTTTGTTTTTCTACAATACAAATTCAGTACGACACCAGGGTTTCCAAACACACAAATATGAAGCTTATTACGTTTTACAGCGAAACTCTTTACATACACAATATAATTAGGGGTGTGTGCCTACTGCCCGACTACGGTGGCCCAACCTTCCCTCGATAGCTCGATTCGCTCACTATCAGTCCAAGCTTGTTAAATGGAGGAATTGAAAGAAAAACTTTCACAAGAGGAGGATCAGCGACGCGAACCTGAGCGACAACACCACTGAGCCACCTAATCCGGATAATTAACGAGCTCTGCACAACTGAACTACTACTACTGTTCTTACTGCGGCGGATGAAATATGTTGTTTGACATATGCACGTTAAAATGGTTTAATTGATACGAGAGTATCATTGTTGTATTTTCCTAATGAAGACGAAAAAATTATATTTATAGATGTATACTATATGACGTACGGTTTTGAACAAAATTAAGTGTTCCATAAAAAGGTTGAACGATTTACCTAATCTTTTCATACATATATATAAAGTTAATATATGACAATATATCTTTGACACTCTGTATCAGACAAAGGAAATCACAGTAATCCACAAGAACAATAATTAATTCTCAGCAACTACCTGAATTGTAGCTTAACCATATCAACTGAAATGTGTAATGTCAATACGAATTACAAAATATAACTAGAGAGTTAAGTGTCAGATAGACTCTCAAAATATAGAGGTCAATGCCTTTCAGTGTGCTGAGGCTTCACAAAGATTCAGTAACCAATGACCATGTCTGCTCGAAGCCCTGTCATGATCCAATCTCGGTACTACGCATGTCTGAGGCTTCAGTAGCCCCGTCATGATCTCAGTAGTACGCATGTCTGAGGCTTCAGTAGCGCCGTCATGATCTCAGTAGTACGCATGTCTGAGGCTTCAGTAGCCCCGTCATCATCTCACTAGTACGCATGTCTGAGGCTTCGGCGCCCTGTTCAAGGCCCGTCATGACGCAATCTCAGTACTACGCATGTCTGAGGCTTTGGAGCCCCGTCAAGATTGTCTGAGGCTTCGGTGCCCGTCATGATGCAATCTCAGTACTACGCATGTCTGAGGCTTCAGTAGCCCCGTCATGATCTCAGTAGTACGCATGTCTGAGGCTTCAGTAGCCCCGTCATCATCTCACTAGTACGCATGTCTGAGGCTTCAGTAGCCCCGTCATCATCTCACTAGTACGCATGTCTGAGGCTTCGGAGACCCGTTCAAAGCCCGTCATGACGCAATCTTAGTACTCTGCGCAAAGCTTCGACTCATTATTTGTTCAACGAGCTCCCATTTTAAGTAGGCTACATATGGCATCAACAGAGTTAAAAAACTCAACAGAATTCCCATTGAAATGAAAGTTTGTAGATGATCAATACATGTTAAATGATCGTGCCCGATAATACGTTGTGGCAAAAAATAAAATTATAAATTATACATCATACAAACGCCGACTTGTTGAATGCATAATGCTGCAAAGAAGAGCTTTAGCAATACGGGTGACGACACATCTCTCACTATAATACTCTCATAAATATCCATTCTTCGCCTCATGCAACGTTTTCATGCAACACTGAAGGTATGTCATATAGTATACATCTATATATAATTATTGTCGCCTTCAGTACATACATACATGTATACATTAAAAAACATACATTATATACCATCTTCCTGAAAATAGTAGTAGTGCAGTGGTAGCGTTACCGGTTCATAATAAAGCATACGTGGGTTCGGGTCCCACGTCCACCCCCTGTGAATTATGACCCAAAAGCGTCTGATTTTTTTTTATTAAACAGCAAATTCCAGCGTTGACCGGAAGCGAGCATAGCGAGAACACTAGTAAAGATATATCAAATGGAAACGTGCATCTTGTTTTATGTCTATAACAAAAAAAATATTTGAGTAACGATTTCAACTGTTTTTGTAGTTGTTGATGGCGGGTTTAGCGGTTTAAATTTTTAAATATTAAATTGATAAGGTGGAATGTGTTCTTACTTTGAGTGTTAATGTGTTAGTAACTGGGATTGCGCCTCTATTACTGGAAGATTGCTTAGGAATGATACAGACTGGACAACTATATGTTTAAGGAAATGTTTTATTATTGCACTGTGCTGTGACTAAAAAACTTTTTACTGATCACCTGTCCGGACCTTGAAGATGTGTTCACGAGGAAGGGATGCTGCTGTTAAAAGCAAATGTTTTTTCAACAGCAGGTCCAGATGTGTTTATCCCGCTGCTTTTTGTTGCCTCAGCACTCAATCTTTAATGCCGACCTTGATATGTGCACTGCTCACATTGGAGTGCCCCGTGTGTGTCTGTGTGCCGGTGACTGATCTGCGCCGTGTCTCTCAGCCTCTCTGATGTGCTCCGGATTGACACCTTTGAATGTTTGGTGCAGCAGAGCAAATTCAACCTGATCTAGTGGGTTTGTTATCACCTTATTTCAGCGTTTTTCAACCTTTAAGTATTTGCGACCCGAGTTTTCATAACAGTTTTAATCGCGCCCCCCCCCAACATTTTTTGAAATGTAGATGCATATTTGATTATACCTACTTAACTTTTATCGACATTTATCTAACTCTATACAGTATTTATTGTTCTATTATCAGAATGTAGTTTAAGTTAATTTGTTTTGGTTCCAACAGATGTTTTCTTTTTTTCACATCTTCGCGCCCCCCTTTTTGTTACTTCGCGCCCCACAGGTTGAGAACCACTGCCTTATTCAATGGAGGGGTTCATGGACGTCAAATGGCAATGAATAGAAATGGATTAATGTAAATACGTGAGCTGCCATCCGCAATTAGACATCGCATTTTGATGGCGATTTTGGTGATTCCCGAACAGATCTCTTATGCGATCCTTCCACAGTATCTCTCAAAATTATTTAGTTCAAATTGGTTATAAAGATTCAATTCTGATCATTTTTTTTATTATTGTTAATTTTAATGAGTCTTTAAGTCGGATCGACCTCGGGCTAGCACTACGCTCAGAATTTGAAAAGCAACTACCTTAGTTAGTTGAGCCATTGACGGCGATATTGTTTTGTAGCTAATTCTTTACTATCGTGCTCCACAAAATATTGTAAAGTATTAATAAATGAAATATTTCAATACTTGATCGAATAATAACTGATTTAAGGATTTCACCTTTTCTTTCTCAAATGTGCTTACCTATATCATGGCAAAGTACAGGGATAAACCTTTATTTTCCGTCTACTCCATTTTAATTAAGTCAAACCAAAGAAAACATTTAAGGCTATTAAATGTGATCTCAAGGAAAGATGAAGGTTAATTCTAATACTAATAACAGGAGCGATTATAATGATACAGTGCAAAAGTAAATACTAATTGAAAGAGCCGGGAATCCATGCGTGAGGCGTCTTATTTTGTTTAACTCTTGCTATCGTATAGTGCATTCTGCTTGTCGGCGTTAGTTATATATATATATATATATATTTATATTTTTTAGACATCAGACACTAGAATTTGCTGACGAACCCTTCTCTTCGTTGTCAGTCTGTAGCAACGAAAAAATAAAAGCAATAAAAGCTATAACAGACGTCATTGAAGTGGATCATGAGTTTGTGTAATGTTAATGAAAATGGCCAGGAGGGGTCACTAGAGAGGTGAGTGTCAAATGCTTCGAAGCTTCGATACGATTTCCTACACAATTGCTTCAAACGTTTTGATGCTTCATGAGGCTTCACTCCGCCCATCACTACTCCCACCTTTCTTTTTACGTATCCATAAGGCAATTGGCTAAAGTGGAGCATGAACGACAAATAACACCGATTGGAGATTTGTTAAATAAAAAGGCGATTGACCGTGACGTTTAAATTTTCGATTGGCTAATCAGTGCCTGACGTTCGCAAATTTAATATATGATAGGCTGAAGTCGAAAATAATTTTCACGCCCATTTTACTCCGGTTTGCTGCAACATCTACTTGTCTACTTGCATTCGGGAGCTAGTGATGACGTAATTTTACGGCGCCGTTTGCTGTAGTTTTAAACGCAGGCTCGGTCATTTTGAGGTTGTGGTGAGCAGCAAGGATGCAGAGAACTTATTCAGCGAGTCGATTCCTTCTGAGGAGGGTGTGTAGGGGTGACACGACCTTTGGGAAAGTAAGTAGGTCGTTATATAAAAATGCGACATCTCAAGGCTGTGTCTGTTGGCTCATTTAAGGAGAGCATGTGGAAGTGTGTTGTTGCTCTGTGGTTCGCATTGATTGAGCCTTTTAGTATAAGGGTTCAGTATGAGTCTTTGGAGCTACCAGTTTTTCTCCTTTCCACTTTTTTGCACTTAAATTTCCTGTCGGATGTTTTGGGAGAAACGCAAAGTTGTTACTGATACGTCTTTCCAAACTCAAACTGTTGAAAGAGTGGCATAATTTACGTGAATGTACAAGACTAATAACACGTTAAAACGTGTCGTATCGCATCGCTCCCAGTACACTTCGAGCTCAAAAACACACCATCTGGTAAACCAAGTTATTATTATCTTTTATTTGATGTCATTGACAGTATATGGGTTGGAGACGGTGGCACTGACCAAAAAACAGGAGACAGAGCTGGAGGTGGCAGAGTTAAAGATGTTAAGATTTGCATTGGGTGTGACGAGGATGTACATTAGAGGGTTGGTTCAGGTTGGACGGTTTGGAGACAAAGTCAGAGAGGTGAGATTGCGTTGGTTTGTACATATGCAGAGGAGAGATGTTGGGTATATTGGGAAAAAGATGCTAACGGTAGCGCTGCCAGGCAAGAGGAAAAGTGGAAGGTCTAAGAGAAGGTTTATGGATGTGGTGAGAGAGGACATGCAGGTGATGTAACAGAACAAGATGCAGAGGACAGGAAGATATGGAAAAAGATGATCCACTGTTACAACACCTAATGGGAACAGCGAAAGAAGAAGATTATTGACATAGGTAAAAAGGTCAACACTAGGTTACATCTCAGATAATTCAGGTAGCATTGATATTCTCCGAACATGAAGAATTCAAAAAAGCGTGATTTCAAGCCATAGATATGGACTGTGTTAACGATACTCTCAGACTGTTTAAGAAACTGTTCAAAGAATCAATTTATCATATAATATTCCATTCATTTTTTAAATATAGATTACCATCTAAGATGTGATTTTGATTTAACATTACTGCCAATCAAGTTAGCACATTTTTATCAACTAGTGTTACTATAATTGAAAATACTGAACAGACACAATTTCTGTCCTCGCAACACTTTCATATGGAACTACTTTTATGTGTTGATTAGAAGTAAATTGCTGTTTAGTAAAAATTTGTTAGCAAAGGGGATATGGTCTGTGATGCACTTTTTAGATCAGAGAGGAAACTTTATTTCTGTTTGAAATTTAAGATCTCCGTTGATTGTAAACAGTTTAACAATGTCAGTAAAGCAATTTTCCAGTCAATAGTCAGATATCCTATAACAGGCATGTCAAACTCCCTACCATTGGTGGGCTGCTTCGACTGCCAAACGTGCGTCGGTGGGCTGCACTGTAACAAATACTATCACACAAAGTTACTGTAGCCTTTTTTCCAATACTGAAAATTTTAAAAATGTAACACTTAAAGTTTAAAGAAAAGCAATTTATTTCCATACAATGTCAGTACAAGAGTGTACAATTAGAGTCTTAGCCTCTTAGCTAGGTCCTTATATAGGAGTCTTGCATCTTAAGCGATGTGGGGTTTTGGCAGCTTTCATTAACGAAAACAATTGCTTACAAAGATAAGTGCTTTCGAACATAGACAGTACTCTCGATGCCAACTTATGGATTTGCACATAAGAGGGTTTCAGGTAAGCATACAAGCCTGGCACACCAACTTCGTTGTATTTTGCCTTCAGAATAGAATCTGACTGCAGTTCAATCAATTCCATTTCAATTTTCTCATGCGCGTTCTCAGCGTTGTAAGAGTATGGTGATGTAAATAACGCAAAGTCCTGTTCGTGTGAACTGAAATCATGAAAATACTCGCTGAATTCATTGCTCAGTAATTCATGTTGTAAAACAAATCCTCCAAAAATCTAATTTTACTTTACTAAGTTTACTTCAAAGTTTTAATTGTAAAATAACCCGATATGCAAAAAGCCCCCTGACCTACACTAATTTTACAAACTCAAAATCGCAAAAATTTGTTAATAAACAACTCGCCAACTTCTCGCGTCCACTTCAGATCTTCAGCTGAAGTCTGCACTAAGTGTTCATTACAATACTAGCACAAACTTACATGAAACTAGAGCAAAAAAAGGTGAAAATATCCATCCATCTATCCATGCTCTTCCACTTATCTGAGATTGAGTCACTGGGGCAGCAGCTTGAGCAGAGATGCCCAAGACTTCCCTCTCCCTGGCCACTTCTACTAGCTCTTCTGGGGGAATCCCGAGGCATTCCCAGGCCAGCCGAGAGACATAGTCCCTCCAGCTTGTCCTGGGTCTTCCCCTGGGCTTCCTCCCGGTTAGAAATGCCCGGAATACCTCACCAGGGAGGCGTCCAGGAGTCATCCTGATCAGATGCCTGAGCCACCTCATCTGACTCCTCTTGATGCGGAGGAGCAGTGGCTCTACTCCGAGTTCCTCCCGGTTGACTGAGCTTCTCACCTTGTCTTAAAGGGAAAGCCCAGACACCCTGTGGAAGAAACTCATTTCAGCCGCTTGTATTCGCGACCTTGTTCTTTCGGTCACTACCCACAGCTCATGACCATAGACGAGGGTAGGAACATAGATTGACCAGTAAATTGAGAGCTTTGCCTTATGGCTCAGCTCCTTTTTCATCACGACAGACCGATGCAGAGCCAGCATTACTGCGGACGCCACACCGATCCGCCTGTCGATCTCCCGCTCCATTACGTGAAAATATGCAAGCTATTACTACTCGTGATGGTCAGTTCTGCCCAGTGGCCAGTCTCAGCAGCCCAGCCAGTAGTGTAGCCTACCAGGCTGCTTCAGCCTAGCACTTCAGTTGTGACGTTGCGGCTCATTAACTTTGGTCAAGGCTCGTGAGGGGGGTGGTTGGTGTCATGCCTAGGGTATCAAAGAGCTGACACCGCAGCTGCAACTATACTAGCAGATGACGTTTCCGGTACCGTAATGCCAAGGGAAAACGCACTTTTGTCAGAAGGTGGAAGTAAGAAAAATCAATAAGTAACGCCAAAGATGCAGAATGATTCAATCACAAACGATAGTAATCATTTTGTACAAGTTTAGTGCTAACTAGGATCTGTCATGCGGGCCACATGTTTGACATGCCTGTCCTATAATGAATCACAAAATTCTTTTAAGTTTATTTCCTTCTCTTCCTAAGCTTTCATTGGAGGGGTATAACTTCACTGGCCAAATACCACAATTAAAATAATTAGAAAAATTCTATTGCTTATTCCTTATTCAATCAAATAGAAATTAAATTCCTGATATTTGTGAAATTGAAAAATTAAGAACAAATTATATTACATTTCCAGTAACACCAGAAGTAAAGAAAATGCATTTCACAAACCTTACAGGGATATGTCCTTCTGGACAATGTTTAAGAAATAAATTTGGCCTTTATTAAAATGTTTGTACCTTTTGTGATGAAGAAACTGAAACAACATATTGTCTGTTTTATTAATGTAAATTTGCTAAAAAATCTTTGGAATGACATGAATTAATGATTGTTTCCAAAGATTTCTGGATTGAATGAATTCAGTACAAAAAATATCGTTTTTGCTATTAAGAAAGACAAACTCGATTTAGTCATTAATACGATCATTGTTTTAGGAACATTCTTTTTACATAAAGCTAGGTTTATGGAAATTGTGCCATCCTTTATTTCCATTCATAAGAATTGATACAGTTTCTTTTTATCCCTGCAATTCATGAAGAAAAAATGGCAGTGGATTATTCAGTTTGATTAATGAACTCTATTAAACTCCAGACTTCTTCCTATCTCTCCCTCCCTCACTCTCTCTTGTATTTTTATCTTATTTCCACATTTTCATATTTCATACACCTAAAAATTCTAGGTATTTTATTGTTGTATTGTTATTGAGTAAAAAGGAAGGCAATTCTCGTAATTGTCCCACTGCTAAGAGCATTCATGTGAAATTTTTGAAGGAAAACCTCTGTTTCTTGGCTCTGTGAAAGAACGTGAATGCAACAACAATAACAACAACAACAACATTTATTTATATAGCACATTTTCATACAAAAAAATGTAGCTCAAAGTGCTTTACAAAATGAAGAATAGAAAAACAGAAGACACAATAAAAAATAAACATAAGTCAACATTAATTAACATAGAATAAGTAAGGTCCGATGGCCAGGGTGGACAGAAAAAACAAAAAAAAACTCCAGAGGCTGGAGAGAAAAAAAAAAAAAAAATCTGTAGGGATTCCAGACCATGAGACCGCCCAGTCCCCTCTGGGCAATCTACCCAACATAAATCAAAAAGTCCTCTTTGTATTTAGGGTTTTCATGGAAGGACTTGATGATGATGGTCACGTAGACTTCTGGCTTTCAGTCCATCAATGTTGGAGCTTCATGAAGCTTTGAGTAGGTGGTGGTGGCGCAGGCCTTCCGTCTTAACTTTTAATCCTAATGCATCAAGTTTATTTCTGATAACCTCATTGAATCCATTATTGCCAATTAGTAAAATTTCAGTTTTCTCTTTATTTAGTTTGAGAAAATTACTATTCATCCATTCAGAAATACCAGTAAGACATTGTGTTAGTGAATCGAGAGAATCGGTGTCATCAGGTGCTATTGATAAGTACAGCTGAGTGTCATCAGCATAGCTGTGGTAGCTCACATTGTAACCTGAGATAATCTGACCTAACGGAAGCATATAGATTGAGAACAGCAGCGGACCCAGGATAGAGCCTTGTGGAACACCATATCGGATATCATGTGTCTTTGAGATGTGATTACCACAACTCACAAAGAATTTTCTACCTGCCAGGTAGGATTCAAACCAATTTAAGACACTGCCAGAGAGGCCCACCCATTGACTAAGGCGATTTCTAAGAATATTGTGATCAATGGTGTCAAATGCGGCACTCAGATCTAAGAGGATGAGAACAGATAAATAGCCTCTGTCTGCATTTACCCGCAAGTCATTTACTACTTTAACAAGTGCAGTTTCTGTGTTGTGATTTGTTCTGAAACCCGACTGAAATTTATCAAGAATAGCATGTTTATTGAGGTGGTCATTTAACTGCATAATGACTGACTTCTCTAGAATTTTACTTAAGAAGGGCAGGTTAGAGATGGGTCTAAAATTTTCAAAAGCAGAGGGGTCAAGATTATTTTTCTTGAGCAGGGGTTTAACTACAGCAGTCTTAAGACAGTCTGAGAAGACCCCCGTATCTAATGACGAATTTACTATGTCAAGAATATTGTCAATTAGCACGCCTGATACTTCTTTGAAAAACCTTGTTGGTATTGGGTCAAGGACGCAGGTGGAGGGTTTCAGTTGAGAGATTATACTATGTAATTCAGGTAAATCTATCCTGGTGAAAACATTTAATTTGTTTATAATGGAGTACCGGGGCATTGGAGGTTCTGCAGTGTTGGGGAGATATACTATGTTATCTCTAATATCATTAATTTTTTGATTGAAGAATACAGCAATGTTCTCACAGGTTTCACTGGAAGTATTCTGGGGGCATTCCTTTGTGTTACCTGGGTTTAACAGACGATCAATTGTAGAAAATAAGACTCTGGGATTACTAGCATTTTTATTTATAATATTAGAGAAATAGCAGCGCCTCTCAAGACGGACTGTGTTATTGTATTCTGTTATTTTAACCTTCAATATCTCATAATGGATAGTTAGTTTATTTTGCAGCAGTAATGCTACAAAAAAGTCAATTTGAGTTACTATTTTTCTGCTGTACCCCAAAAAATAACTTTGATTCCATTTACTGGTGGTTCGTCGTTTGGTGGTGGTGTTCCCAAGCTCTCTCTCTCTTTATTCCATTAAATACTAAGTCGTTGTTAACCCGGGGCTCGACCGACCCAGTATGGAAATTTGTATTGTTGCCCGCATATTGATTTGGCAAAGTTTTACACCGGATACCCTTCTTGACGTAACCCTCCCCATTTATCTGGGCTTGGGACTGGCACAAAGAAACACAATGGTTTGTGCATCCCCTTTGGCCGAGTTATTGCTAAGTGGCCAAGTAATACTGTTCCCTGCATTTACAATGTTACATTACATCACCCATTGATGGCAGGTGATGATAGCTTGACCACGATCTTTTTTGGATTTGTTTTCTCGGCGAGCTGCTTCAGTGCTTTAGAGCCCATGGTTGCCCCGGCAAGTGATAGGCTGTCTTCCATGGACATGGCCATCTCACTTTGGGATGCTGTTCGGCGTGTCGTCCCATTTGGGGGAGCCCCAAAAGAGTTTAGAAACCTTACAATGTATACATTTATAACATATGTATATGTATGAATACAGTGTAAGAGGCTTGCACTGACAGACACGACAACGCAGTGTCCACAAAACACATGTTTATTCACAGAACAACTATCTACATATATTTACACAGTCCAGTCCTTGGTTCTTCTGGCCGCCTCTAATCCTGTTTCGCAAGCTCCGTCCTTCTTCTACCCGACTCCAGCTCTCTGATTGGAGTGAGGCGGCCCCTTTTATCCCGTCCTGGATGTGCTCCAGGTGCCTGGCGGTGAACTTTCGGCAGCACTCCCAAGTGTGACAAAAGTTCCTACTTGCACCCGGAAGCAGTCTGGGCATAAACCATCCCTGGTCTGTCAGCACTTCCTGGTGTCCTGGAAGTGCTGTTCCCCAGGGATCAGGGACCGGCCAGGTGCCCAGGGAAAAAAAGTGCTGCTCTCCCTGTTCCTCCTTCCTCCAGACATCCCGGCAGGGCAGGGTTCCTGGCTGTCTATCACACTGCCCCTCCCCCAGCTGAAGCCCGTAGGGCGAAGTGGCCCGTCCCGTGAGTGCTGTCCTTCAACAGGTTTGGGTGCTGGCCTGTCTTGGGTCACAGTTCTGCCCTGAAAAAGATAAACAAAACAAGCATGGGGAGGAGCGTCCACGATGCCACTCCATGGCGTCATCTGTCGGCGCATACGGATACCGCCTTCACCTGGGACTGCGGTTATTACAAGTAAAGCACCGGCGCTTCCCTCCGGACATGGCAACAGGATGGGTTTCTGTGCTTTGCCTGGTCCCCAGCCAGGCTTAGGGCTTCCCTCTGCACCTGCAGAGGGTGGCTTTCGACAGCAGGAGGGCGCACAGGCCTAACCTGCCCCTTGTCAGGAGGTCTGTACCTCTGTTCTTGGTTCTTTCTCCTTCTACTCTGGGACGCAAGGACGGTCTGGGTCTCCTTATGGGATAAAAAGAGACCCCACGCCGTCTGTGACCCTGTGGACCTTAGCGAGGCTGCCGTTGGCTTTTGGAGCGGTATGCTTTGGCAGCCAGCACTCGCCAGCCGGCTCCTCACACACCTCCGCACCGGACTCACCCCTACGGCACAATCGGCCACTCACCCCGCATCCACTGTAGGAGGCCTGGCTACTTGGTGACCAGAACAAAACGATACCGGCCCCACTTTGCTCAGCCGTCCTCTTTTATGTACGGTACAGGTCTCACTTGCCTGTACCGCCGCGTCACTCCGTCTGGAGAATTCAGTGCCGCGCTGCTCCGCCCACTCTCACAGCATTCTCAGAGCCGTGAGCGCCTTCTCCTCTAGCTACTGGATGGTCTCTTGGAGGCTGTGGATCACCTGGGAAAATGACCGGACGGGCTGAAGGACCTCCTCCAGCTCATGTACGGCCGCAAGCACAGAAATTAAGTCAGCCGGCAGAGGACTCTCATACCGCTTACCCTTACCTGCTGGCCGTGAGCCACACCCAAACTGCGCTCCCTGTGCAGACTCAGTCATGTTCTCTGAGGAGGGGGAAAGGTTCACTGCCCCTGCTCACATTACGCTACTTGCAGGGCCTCGGTACACACCCCCTGCCCCCTCATGTGCGTAAGACGGGACCTCCAGGCCCTTCGCCGCAGCCTGCTTCCTCAGGCCACTCCCCACTGGAACTCCAGGCGCTACTTATTAAACAGGGATCTTCTCCACAACAGCGGGCTCCAGTCCTCCTCGGACGTTGCCCCGCCCTCGGCTCTGGGAGCGACGTCCTCCGGCCAGACAAACACCTTCGGATGGTTTCCCCTTACAATGTAGGCCCCCGGAAAAACGCGATACACGCCCCAGGACAACCCTCGCCTGGGTCCGGTACCTACCTCGGGAAACCTCTCGTCCGGAGGCAGCTTCCATGGCCTGGCTGATTCTTTAGGCCCACCGATCCTGTCATTGCCGACAAGCTTCTTTAGGCCGCCCGGGCCGCGCCTGGCCATCTTCTTGCCCATCGGGAGGTGCGGTGTCACTAGTGTACTAACGTGACCAACCACAGGACTGTTCTTCTCTTCAAACTTGTCTGTGTTGCGGGAGCGCGCTTTCCTCATGCTGAGCTGAAACCGTGTGTGTCTCACGCTGCTGTGCCGGCTACTCTTACAAATTATTTAGTGATGGGCAGAGCATTCCATCTGGGATGCCAATGTAAGAGGCTAGCCCGGCCACAGACAGACACGACAACGCAGTGTCCACAACACACGTTTATTCACTGAACAACTATTTACATATATTTACACAGTCCAGTCCTTGGTTCTTCTGGCCGCCTCCACTCCTGTCTCGCAAGCTCCATCCTTCATCCACCCAACTCCGGCTCCCTGATTGGAGTGAGGCAGCCCCTTTTATCCCGTCCTGGATGTGCTCCAGTTGCCTGGCGATGAACTTCCGGCAGCACTCCCCAGTGTGGCAGAAGTTCTGCCCTTGCACGCGTAAGCACTCCGGACATAAACCATCCCTGGTCTGTCAGCACTTCCTGGCCATCTATCACAACAGTTATACTGTAAGTTAAAATTGTAAACGCATAGTGAGGTTATAGGTATATAGGTTTACATTTATAGGTAAAATACACACAATCACTTGTGTCTTTACAGCACACTTTACTCTGCACATAAGGGAATACAAATAACTGCATGATGTAGCATTTACTTGGGTTACTGTATGTGGGTTAAGAGGTAGTATAGCCAAATAAGAGTTGGCTTTATACTATAATACTTCTGGTTTAAATCTTTCAAGGCAATATTAGAGGAATCTGGGTTGATTCCTGGTTGTTGACTGTCTCAAGCAGGCGGAGTCTTCCTTTGGGCAAGAAATTTTGTATTTTTAGTGGTTGAGAGGCAACAGAATGATAATCCTTACTTTAGAGTATATGGGAGGCAAATATGCAGACATCACATGTATAGTGACTAAATCTGGAGTTTTGGGAAAAGAGAATTAACTATTATGCCACTCAGTCCTGAAACAACCTGGCTAAGTGTTAATCCTTTCAGAAAATAAACAAACTCCTTTTAAAAAGCAAAGTTTAAATTAAGCAAGCAATTCAGCCATATAATGGCACCACTCCATTGTGCATAATTTCAAATGTACTATAAATCACAGGCAATAAATCCATTTTTAATTTTTTTTTTCCAGTGCAGTCTCACAAGTAGATAAAAAGCCCTTCTTGGCAGCATTGTGCATTAGCACACCCATGAATGTGTAAATTGTATGCAAAGCCAAGAGTTTTTGTGGTGATTTGAGTGTTGTGACCTTATAACAAGAAATTTACACCTGACTGCTAGTTTTACTTTCAGCGTGAAATTCTACATTCCCTCTGTATCTATATCAGTAATTTTGGTCAATTCTAAAATTAACTCGGTATGTAAAGCAATCTGATGATGGTGGATGCCAGGGCATGTTGCTTCCTTGACAAATAATGCCTGTCACTGCCTAAATGTTCTTATGTTTTACGAGGTGTGGCAGAAAAGTAATGAGACTGGCAACACTGCAAGCGATCTGGCAACGCTGCACTGTTGTCCTTGATAGAGCACGTGTATCAGTACCCTCCCATAGCTCAGTGCAAGTTTCAACTCCTTCCGTTAACTACGTGATTTTTGTGACTGCTATTAGCGAAGTTGTGTTTTTGGTTGTGCGTCACGCAAAATGGAACAGCGGAATTTGGAGCAACGTTGTGCCATTAAATTTTGTGTTAAGCTTGGAGAATCGGCAAGTGTGGCTCAGAAAAAGGGTCATTCGCGTGAGACCAGACATTGCAGACAAATGGATGCTCCATCATGACAGCGCCCCATGTCACACTGCCCTCTCCATAACAGAATTTTTGACCTCAAAAGGCATTCCTGTGGTTCCCCAGCCCCCTTATTCACCTGACCACAGTCCGTGTAACTTTTTCCTAAACTGAAAAATGTCCTCAAATGAAGTCATTTCGGGACTTTAGAAAACATCCAAAAGAGTGTAACGGACATGCTGAAGACCATACCGGTTGAAGACTTCCAGCGCTGCTACCAACAGTGGGAACAACGTCTCCATCGGCGTGTAGCTGCCCAAGGGAACTACAGTACTTTGAAGGGGATAACATTGATGTTTGAAAAAAATAAAAACTTTGGTAAATAAAAAATCGGTCTAATTACTTTTCTGCCACACCTCGTATGTAAAAAAGTTATTGCTTGATTTCAGCAAAATATTATGTTTACATGTGAAGGGTGGGCTTTCTGTATCTCATTTATAGCTTCGTGAAGCATTTGTTTTGCACGTTCATGCCTTTCTCAATCCTGCATTATATTTCTGTGGCAAATAAAACCATTATCTCATCTGTGGCTCCTATGCAGTGATGCTACACCAGAATTTCCTAGTACTTTATTGGTGCAGACTTCTCAAACATTAACTTACCTAATTAATAATAATAATACCTAATACTAAAAGTATCTGTCTTTTGCTATTAGCTAGCAATACATGCCACCTTATGCATCTTCCCTTTCATAAAATAATCAATCGAGCAATGGAATACTGGGGCCCGGTCTGTCTCAACAGGTGTCAAATCATTGTCATCATCTGACAAAATACTGCAATATGGACATAAATGCTAAGTAAACCTTGTGCTTTTTCATCCATCCACTGTCAGGAAAACATTAACTATGAACTGTATAAACTAAGATGTCAACACCTTAATCAAAAGGCTTTAAGATGAAATTGGTATCCATTTTGGGTTTGGTTATCCAGGCTATTCCACTGGCTTTTCTTAACTCTTTGTGGACTATTGCCAGAATCGCAGTTTTCTGTAACCTTTTTTTAGTTTTCCTGAAGCCAACAGGTCGTTATTTTTAAAAAAAAAAAAAAAAAATTTACAGTGGTGTGAAAAACTATTTGCCCCCTTCCTGATTTCTTATTCTTTTGCATGTTTGTCACACAAAATGTTTC
Organism: Polypterus bichir lapradei; assembly: GCA_026402145.1. Taxonomy (NCBI): domain Eukaryota; kingdom Metazoa; phylum Chordata; class Cladistia; order Polypteriformes; family Polypteridae; genus Polypterus; species Polypterus bichir. The sequence goes on along the minus strand of JANRMT010062837.1, from coordinate 15,970,606 downwards.
TGATCATCAAACACATTTAACCATTAGTCAAATATAACACAAGTAAACACAAAATGCAGTTTTTAAATGATGGTTTTTATTATTTAGGGAGAAAAAAAAATCCAAACACCACTGTATATATATACACAGTGGAACCTCGGTTTGCGAGTAACTTGGTTTACGAGCATTTTGCAAGATGAGCAAAATTTTTAGTAAATTTTGACTTGATAAACGAGTGATGTCTTGCAATACGAGTAGTATGGATACACTTTGTCTGCTGAGCGTCATGTGATCACAACTGAGCTGATGGTTCTCTCTCGCTCGCGCGTCTCTCTCTCTCTCTCTCTCCCTCCCCCTCCCCTTATCTCTCTCGCTCACGTCTCTCTCTCTTCTCTTGAGGGCAATCGTCTCCTATTCTCCGTCTGAGTCTGCGTGCCTCACTCATATAGTAAACATCCGTACGAGCCTATACTGTTTACTGCAGCATTGTGACTGTGTGTGTGTGTGTGTGTGTGTGTGTGTGTGTGTGTGTGTGTGTGCGCTGTGAAGTGAAGTGCGAGGCCCCGTCTTGTGCCCCAAAACGTGAAGCTGAGTCTCAGTACTTTAACAACACCAGCTTTATTCAGCTTGAAACAGCAACAGCGCGGTTATTTATTGTAGCTGGATCTTTATAATGTTCCTTGTATCTCCCATCGATGGCAGGCGCTTATAGCATGTCTGCGATCTTTTTGGATACGCTTATACGCCGAACTGCTACAGCGCTGGGAGACTGCGATTGCTTTGGGACACTCTTCCTCATGTCGTCCCGTTCGGTGGAATCACACAAGAGTTTAGAAACTCGCTCACACCAGCCATGGTTCTTTTTAAAGGTAAAGTGCAGGTTAATTTGTTTTATGTATTTTTACTTTATATTTTGTATTAATCATTTTTATTTGAATAGTTTTGGGTTGTGGAATGAATCATCTGAGTTTCCATTATTTCTTATGGGGAAATTCACTTTGATATACAAGTGCTTTGGACTGTGAGCACATTTCCGGAACGAATTATGCTCGCAAACAGAGGTTCCACTGTATATATATTTGAATCAATATCATAAACATTTAAATAAGTAGATAACAGAGTTTAATAAAGTTTTTAAACATTCATTGACAACCCTGTAATAGATGTATTGTTGGTCTTGCATTTGCTTTTCTAGTATAGTAAGCAAATCATCCCATTGGCACAGAGACAGCAGCGATTGGCATCAAATCTACCAATGAACACAGTGATCCTGTTTGTCCCACAGCAGGAGGCCTGGGTTGTGGAGAGAATGGGTCGTTTCCACAGAATACTTGATCCTGTAAGTACTTCACAGTCAGTGGTAAGAGGGTGATCTGAGAACTATATCCTGTACATGTCCTTTCCTTTTTAGGCAGAAAATTTTCTGGAGTTAGCTGTTTTATTGAAATTTAATAACAAAAAACTATCTTGAAATCTTTTAAAACCTCTTTAGAGTAATGTAAAAGATGTATTATGTGTATTGGGGCAGTACATCCAAATCTACCTTTTAAATAAATAGTTTGTTGTTGGAATGTCATTTTTTATTAATATACAGTACAGTATACAGTGGGGGAAATAAGTATTTGATCCCCTGCTGAATTTGTAAGTTTGCTCACATAGAAAGAAATGAAACTCTCTCATTTTTATGGTAAGTTTCATTTTAATGGAGAGAGGCAGAATATCAACCAAAAATCCAGAAAAAAACATGTTACATAAAAGTTAGAAATTGATTTGATCATTGAGATAAATATGTATTTGATCCTCTACAACCCAGCCAGAATTCTGACTCCCACAGATTGGCTGTATGCCCATAACTTTTTGTCACAGTAGGATATGTTATGTAATTATGTTTTTTTTTTGCTTATTTTATCAATAAGTGGTTTCTAATAAATGGTTTATGTTCAATAAATATGGTAATGTTCAATAAATATATGTTAAAGCTTTGTGGTTTCTTGAAATTGGTTCTGGAAGTATTGCTTTCTTTGGGTCGTGAAGCTTAAGTTTCTGTAGCGCATGCAATATTCTCTATATTTTTAATATTTTTTGTATTTTTAGGGTCTCAACATACTTGTTCCTATTTTGGATAGAGTACGTTATGTCCAGAGTCTAAAGGAGATAGTAATTGATGTCCCAGAGCAGTCTGCTGTCACGTTAGGTGAGTTGTACTACTCACTTCAATATTTTATGATGTCTATTATTTTATTTCTATCTTACTCATTCATGTTTTCATTACCTCTTATAGATAATGTCACACTACAGATAGATGGAGTTCTGTTCTTGCGCATATTGGATCCTTTTAAGGTAATAAAACAAAATTGTGCCTGTTGTATATTATAAACTTTTCATGCATAAAATTTTATGATCTTTAGATTTAACAGTGAAGCATTAGAGCCACTGAAACAGCTTCCAGCATTTGGTATATTGATGTGCTCCAGAATAATTTATCTCTCAGTATAAACAGCAGTGGTATTATTTTGATTGTGAAATCGGAGACTGACATTAATGATTACTTTCTGCAGTTTCACTTCAGTATTGTTTTATTGCATTTTGCATATCTTTGTTTAGTACTATTCAAAGTGCCTGGTTCTGTTTGGGTAGATGGTGATTCCAACAGAGATCACAACAAAGTTAAAAAGTGACACAATATTGTTGCAGTCTGCATCATTTCCTCCAACAAATAACTTTCTCATCCATCCACTTCATAACTCACTGACACAATTAAGGATATGTTCAGAGAAACATCATTTGGTCTAAATAAAGATATAATTGGGTGACATCTGCACACAACTGAAACTTAATGTTATACTTTCTAATGATAGTTACACCCTCCACTTCCTGATAAAATTTTTGAAATGACATACAACCTATTTTTAAGGTGGACTACTGCCAACCTGCATGGAAAATTTAGTAAAAACTGGTGCAGCCATCTATGTGTGATTGGTAAACAAACTGGTGATGTGATTTGATGGTTGAAATGAGTGTGCAAAAATGATAAAAGGCCTCAAATGAATCCAAAAACTTCAAAAGACAGGGAAAGGGTGTTATTATTTTATTTAAATAGATGATTGTATGACATTAGGCATTCTGAAAATTACATTTTAGACTCGGTAATTAATTGTAACAACAGATTGTTTTCCTAAATTAGCTAATAATGACATGGTTGTCAGGTGTGATTATTTTTTTTTTTTTTTGTTATTTATTAGTCTGCTAAGATGCTAGTCTTCCCTTTAATTAACTGTAACAGAACTGATTAAACTCTTAAATGTTCAAATTTTATGGTTAATTTATTTCTCAGAAAAAGTTCATCCTAGTATGATACTGATAAAAATCTGTAGCTGGGAAAGAGTAGTAAACATTTGTTCAGAAAGTACTTTGTATGAGCTTGGTTGTTTCTGATACTAGTCTTCTGTGGTGTTACTTTAATATTGGCTCTCTTTCCTAACATCACATTATGTAGCCTTTGAGCATCAATATATCTTTTTCTGTTTATCCAAGGTAAACTATAAGTAATGGAACTTAGTGCATGCACAGTAAAAACTACTATGTAAAGCAGTACATTTACAGTATATCTTGACAGTGAGTATGGATCAATACAATTACTAATGTTCATCTTAAGAGATGCAGTTCTTCAGTTGCAATGATTGCTTAATTAAAGTACTAGAGATAGATGTATCTACTACAAACCATGGCTTGCAGATATTTCAGACTGTACAATGGAAACCAAGAATCAAAATGAATTTAGGTCAATGGGGGGGAAAAAGAAGCTGAACACGTTTTGAGTGGATTATAATGGTGGAGTTGTCTTTTTAGTGTGCCTAAGGGTTAGGGAAGCATCTGGCAACTATGCAGGACCAATTATTGTAGCCAAAAATGTGACCTGAGCTATGAGGCAGCCGTACAGACAATTGTGCCATCGTGCCTCCCTGAGATAAAATCATACTTGGAGTCCACAATATTCTGAGTCCTTTTCCTCTCTCTGTATCTCCCATGCTCCTAACACTACAACTAACACACACTCATAGCCTGTTAAGCAAGGGATCAGTATTTTATACAGGGGGCTGTCCCTGTTATACCTGATCTGTACTACATAGCAAGGAGCATAACAATTAATTCAGCAGTGAAGACACAATTTACCACTAAATTTATGCAGAACAGTGAAGTATTTTCATAACATTCTCACGGTCAAGTAATGTACTTCTAAAATGAAAATACTTTTTTTTCCCTCCTTCTTGCTGGAGTATTGATCAGGTAGTGACATCATGCATTAATGTATATGCTGAAATTTATTAGCATGTGTGAAGCAGATCAGACAGTGCTGTAAAAGTTCTATGCATGTACAACACAGATTGGGTATTGACATCCCCATCCAAAATTAGTTGCTGTAGCTCTGGGATATCAAGTGGTCTCACATAGCATCATAGGGAACTGGGGAAGAAAAAGAGTTTGCAGAAGCTGGCTGCACTGGAAAATTTCACCAACCAACATTATACACAATCAGTGAGTCATTTTACCTCTGATGAATCTCCTAGTTTAATTAGCTTGTGTGAGACAGTTTTCAATACAGTTTATTTTTGTATAGCACTCATCACTGAGTGCAGGTGCAGTGTGTTTTGACTAAGTCTCATATTTTTTACAAATTACTAAATACATAAACAGTTCACATAAAGACAGACATTTCTTAAAGCACAAAGAATACAAATTAGAAACGGATTAACTTAAATGAAAACCAACTATATCTGCTGGTCCCTGGAAAAGAAAACCTCTTGGGGAAGTCCATGGTTAATTGTAACCATGGGGAATGACTGGCTGTTGCTTGATTAGAATCACTGTTAAGTCCTGCCTCTGCTTGCTGAATTTGGTGTGCTAGACCACAAATATTGTGCAAGGCATCTGGAATGAAGGTGCAGCAATTTGAGCCTATTACTGCACAGGTGTCTTCTGGGAATCTTGAAGCAAGTCCATTGCCATATATTTTCAATGAGTGGTGGTCCCTACAGTCAATAGTTCAGCAGATGATTCTTCCAAAGCAGAGGCAGTGGAATTAGCAAAAATTTTAAAGGTGATGCCTACTTTTGTGCTGTATAGAGAATTCCAACCCAAGAGTTATGCCCACAGGCTGGCTGTCTGTTTTCTTCTATAATAGGATGGCAGCTGATTGCGAGAGTCACATGTAAAATTAATACAATAGAAGAAAATATGCACCATCCTTTGTACAGTCTTTAATAGGCATTCTGTTCACCCTCCCAGGCTTAGGTTTAGTTTGTTTCAGGTTGAACATGACATAAATACATATGGACTATACAAATATGCTGTGTTGGTGTTTGTGATGCTCAGGTAGATGGATATTATCATTAGCCATGTGCCCTTGCTATGAGATCAAGTCTTTAAGCGTGTTGTGCTTTGTGATGTCATCTGCTTCTGGGCCGTTGCTAGTTACGGCGCCTCCGCAAAGATTTTAAAGATGTGGAGCATCTGGAAAATGGCCATCATACAGGAACAAGATGACAGTGATCTGAGGAAATTTTGCTTTTGGCATTTTACATCAGTATGAGTAGTGAGCGATTTTTTGGAAAGGTCCACTCCAATGAGAGGTGAGAACAGATTTCTGTTGATGCACCTTTATGTAGATAAAATCTCTAGACAAAGGAATGATATGCTCTGGGAGTAGTCTTTAACTTGTAAGTGGAAAGAGCTCAGAAGTCTAGTTAAAGCAATGCACCAGAAATTCATTCCTTCAGTTAGTGACTGCAAATCCATCTGTTTGCTATATTGGCCTGTGCATAACAATCTCATGAGGTGATTACACAGTCTTCAGGGCAGGTGTTGTTCTGATTGACATGAAAGGGCAAAGAAAAATTGAATCTTATTTTAGTGTAGTTTTTTTATATCTTATTTTTTCCAGATCGTTTTTCAAGGTAGCATTAGTTAATTCTATGAGACATGCACATTGTGAATGACAAAATATGGAATTGCTTCCTTAAGTAAACATTTGTTCATAGTTTCTGCTTTGGTTGTCCAGTAGTAGAAACGCCTCTACCCATTTACTGAAAATGTTTACATCACTAGAACATATTAATACTGCAAAGGTAACTGAATAAAATCTATGTGTATATATACAAAAGTTCCCAATGGCTTGGAAAAGGCTATGATAGGCTAATGTGGTATTTTTTAAACATTAAAGAACTATGCACTTGCAAATACAGTATTTCACAAAACTGAGTACACCCCTCACATTTTTGTAAATATTTTATTACAGTGGTACCTCGGTATACGTCCGCTTTGGAATAAGTCCAACTTGGTATACGTCCTGTTTGGACGCGAAAAATTTTGCTTGGTATACGACCTTTGTTTGGAATACGACTCGCGTGCTACCCTTGTTTACCTCTCTCTAGACAAAGCCATGACTGCCCACGAGTGTCAGTGCGCCAGTTGCTAGCATTCAGTGAACAACCGGTGGTATAACTCTCTGTGAATTTTCACGTGTATGGTATAACGGGTCCACAGCTCCTGTCAAAGGCCAGTTTTAAAATAAATAATCACCGTGCTGGCGGCTTGGTGAGGGGGCGTGGTGGTTGTGTGGCTGAAGCGGTTCTCGGGGCGATTCGCGATGTGGGCGTTTCTCACCTAAGTGCACAGGTGAGAGACCATCTGCATTCGTGATTGTTCCTGGGGCTGCTTATCTTGATAAATAGAAGCGCGAGTCCGCTATAAGGGGAAGAGAGAGAGAGGGAGGGAGGGAGAGGGTGGGTACAGGAGAGCATTGCAGCTGAACAGGGAGCCTGGGTGTTGGGCCGACACGCGGGAAATAGTAGTAGTGGTCACTCCCGCTGAGTGATCATGGAACGGGATTGACCGAAAGGAGGGTGACTCTCAGCGTAAGGACTTGGGCGAGTGTATTATCCAGCGTAGGCGCCCTGGTCGCTGTCAGGAGGAGCCTACCAGAGCCAGGGATCGGAGAGGTGAACTGAACAGCTGAAGTAGGCAGAGTGAAGGTCCGCTGCAAGTAGGGCGACTCCCCTATTGGGAAGCAGGGGGGCCGCCAGGTAAAAAGGCACCGGGCTTCTTGTGGTTTTTTTTTTTTTTTTTTTTAACACTAGAATTGCCAGAGCCTACGAAAAAACTTAAATCGCTTCTTAAATCCCTTCACACCTCTCCACCAGCGTCCTTTGTCCTCTTAATGTGCTGATAAAGAGAAGCTAGAAGCAGCCGGCTATTCCATCCCCCCATCAATTTAGAACGTGCACGAACTTGTCTCAGCTCATGCCTTAATTAAATATCTGGGAGTGAAGTGAAGTTTTAGCGTGGAAATATTAGATCGTTATTTGGAACACACGAATTTCATGTCTGTTCCGTTTCTACAGTAATCTGTGTAAACACATTGTTAAAACAAACATTTTTTATATTCTAGTAGTAGATGACAAAATGTAGGCATAAACTATATAATGTATGAAGCCTGAAGTCCAAATATCAAAGAAACATTTTCACAAAAGGTACAAATATAACACAACAATTGCACTTTTATTCAAAAATATAACTGCAGAAACAAAAAGCCGCCTTAACATGCGACATTGACACCTGTTTATTATGACTTCCTCCGTGGCGCAATAGAATCAGCTGCTGACTGGGAATCAAAAGGTTGCGAGTTCGAACCTGCACCACTCTGTTTTGAGAAGTAAACTGCTCTTAGTCTTGTCTGTAACAGCCAGTGTAATTTATGATCCTTGTAAAGGTTAGCTTTTTTTTTTTTTTTTTAAATTCACTTTTCATTCTCTCAGTCGCGTTCAGAATCAATCCATACAACCCCATCTGACACGGCTGTTTTCAGATAAAAACGCGCTATAGCTCTGCAGTGTACATGTGACTGCATTCTCGTACCAATGTTTGTGAAATGAAGTGTCTGCGTGCACTTTTCGTGGCATTACACGTATATTTTTTGAGCATGCCCATCAGATTGTTTTAATAAAAGCAAGTTATCCCGAGCCAAGATATAGTATCTGAGATTTTAGATTTACAATTACTTATTTGGCTGACACCTTGATCCAAGGCGATTTACAATATTTATGTTAACAGTTGGTTATATTTATTTTGCTTTTCCATTTGGAGCACAGTCAGGTCAAATGACTTGCTTACGGCCCCACAACGTCAGTAGAAGGATTTGTACCCACAACCTCGGGTTTAAAGTCCAAAGCTTTAACCACTACAACACACTGCCTTTTTAATTTTATCGAAGTGAATAGGACAGCTGATAGGGATCTGGGGGCAGCCATTTTAGTCTCTATCGACTGCGATGAAGCACAGTTGTCAGAGTTGTAGAACCAGGTTGAAATAGGCTGTAGCACATTTGTGTTGCATGTGTTAACACTAGAATCCCTGAAGCCTACAAAAAAACTCTTAATCCCGGGCCACCTTAAATTTCTTTGCACTTCTCCTCATCAGTGTCTTTTGTTTTGCAAATGTATCAATCAGCACAAGCAGCCTGCTATCCCCCCTGACGAAGTTCTCCCAGCTAAAGTCTCTTTATTGTGGTATAAGGTGCCTGGAGTTGTATAGGTTAAATAATATATCGTTTTTTGAATTGCATACATTTCATGTGTGTTCCGCATCTATATAAAAAAAAAAAAGTCTTAAGTATAGGATGACATGCTGAACACATACGTAAAATAGAAACTTTTTCCATGTTATACTAATAATGAAGTGAAGAGTATAATGTGTGAAGACTTTAATCCAAATATCAAATAAACACGTGCGTCTTTATTGAAGCCTGGAAGTGAAAGGTGGAGTCGGGGTAAGGGTTCCACCTCCGAGGATACACAAGTAAGGCCGGCACTTCTGCAGAACAAAACCTCTGAAGAAAGAATCGCTCACTTAGCCACTAAAACAGAAGGAAGGTGAGCACATCGGCAAAACGAAACTTCCTATGAGAGAGATGCCCAGAGTAGTTCCTTTCAATTACCTGACATCTCTACATTTCAATTTTTTTCTGCTGATTTCAATAGTTTCTAGGACCCTGTGCTTTTTACAGCATGGGCTTACACAGCTAATATTTTATATTCCAGTAACCTCTTGAATGAGATAAAATCTGTCTGTGCCTCTCTTGCGCATGATCACACACATTCATATATGAAAATGTCACTATCTGAAAATGCATGAGTTTTTTTTTTTTTGATCTTGCCTGTACTCTGCTTTATGGTGCATGGTACTGAAAATGCAGACGGATTCCTTTTTGGACACACATACCATCAGTGTAGAACTTCCAGATCCAAACATTAGCGTGGCAAATTGACAGTGACTTTAGCTGCAAGTGGAGGTCCCATTTTACTTATGGTGCCAAGCAAGTTTTACTATGGTGCAGCAGTCTATTAGCCAACCAAAGCACTGTGAAGAAGCTGTCTGTTGTTACAGTGGTTATCGCTGCTCTTGTGAAAAGAATGGAGATAAATGCCATCAACTCAGAGAGGGATAGGCAAGATTGTTGTACCATGTGAATGTCACTGACAGAATAAAACTAAATAATAAAAAAAAAAAAAGCTCTTTTATAAGCAGCCAAAATTTAAACTGGGTGTTACAGACTCAAATCAAATGTATGCTTTTATTATACATTTTATTAATGTATTACTTTTATTATTATAGTAATAATAATAGCAGTTAACTACTGAAAACGCGGTGCTCCCCGACTCGAACCTGGAACTTTTTGGTTATAAGGCAGCAGTTCTTACCTGTGCTTCATGCAAGAATATCAACTTTCTGTCGTTTGACATTTGAGCATGGGTTTTTAACTCGTGAACAGCAACAAGTAAATTGATTTCTTTTCTTTGGCTATATTCTTGAATAAAAGTGCACATATTTATTTGAAATTTGGACTAAAGTCTTCACACATTATACACTATGTTCAGCATTTTTTGCCACGCATTTCATCCTACACTTGCACAGATCTTTGTAGACAGGGAACATACATGAAATATATGTATTCCAAATAACAATATACAGGTAAAATTCTGTTACAACGGAGGGACCTAAAAAATATTTTGTTATAATGAAAATTTCGTAGTAATGAGATTATGTATTTGTCACTATAGTGCTTTCTTTAACTTGTGTCCAGGCGTTTGCAATAATTTCAATAGCTTCTTTCGGGTTAATTTTAATCTCCTCCTGTCTACAAGTTATGCTAACAAGAATTTTTCTCAGCATTTCCTTGCGATGATACACTTTCTGGGTGCGAATGATGCCCAAATCCAGTGGCTGAAGCACTGCTGTGCAATTGGGTGGGAGGAATTCAACACAAACATTATCTAAATGTGGAAACATGTTGTGGACAGCACAGTTATCAATCAGATGCCCAATCGTCCTTTTCTTCTTCTTCTTCTTCTTCTTCATATTGTGAGGTGTCTGAACTCTTTTGAGACCCACCCCCCACCCAACTGGATGACACATCGAAGAGCGTCCTGAAGCTCGTGGTTGCGCTATAAGTCCCTGTCTTGCACCACGAAACATGAGGCTGAGTCTCAGTACTCACTGGTCAGTACTAACCAGCTTTATTCAGCTTGAAACAGGAACAACAGGGTTATTTATTGTAGTGTGATCTGCCACTCTCCTATACACAGACACAGCAGTCAGGTAGGACTGTGACTATTTTAGTGGCCAAGTAATACTGTTCCCTGCATTTACAATATTCCTTGCATCACCCATCGAGATCTTTTCTGCTTGCTTTGGCGGAGAGACGCAGCACAGCTGAGAGCCTGCTGTTGCCTTGGAAACAGAAAAAGTCTTCCACAGACGCGGTGATTGCACTTCGGGGCAACCTTTGGCGTGTTGTCGAGTTTAGAAACCTCACATTTTCTTGAATGAGTGGCGCATTAATAGGGATGTTTCTTGAGTGAGAATCACTGAACCACATAAAAAACCCCATTCATCATGGAGCTAAAATCATTATGCCCCACACACTCATCTCACAGCTGACATCTTAACCCACTGTTATTAGCAGACAAAAACTGTACAGAATTTATATCCAATCAAATTTATTTGTCTTTAAAAAAGAAAATCAATCCTCGGATCTGCAGGAATACTCTGGGAAACTTTGAAGGCTTTCTTAAGAGGCCAGATTATCTCATATCTTTCCCACAAAAGTAAATTAAAAACCAAGAAGGTACCAGAGCTAATAAGTGAAATTACCAGAATAGATCAAGAACATGCCAGGTGTCCAAATGAGGCATGTCATAGGAAAAGACAGGCTCTGCATTCAGAACTCAACTTCTTAAATCTAAAGAAACAGAACAATTCATTTTTAAATCAAGACATCATTATAATGAATATAGAGAGAAAGCTAATAAGATCTTAGTTCAACAAATCCATAAGCAAGAAGTTTGCAGTTCAATCCCAGCAATCACCAACACAAACGGAGACAAAATCATTGACCATAAAAATATAATGCACACATATAGACTACTATAAATCCTTATATTCTGCTGATTTTAAAGAAGACAAGACACAATCTAATGCATTTCTGGAGACATTACAGATACCACAAATAGATACTCTCAGTGCAGAGGAATTGGATAAACCTCTGGAGCTGTCAGAATTACTAGATGCTATAAAGTCACTTCAGAATGGGAAAGCAGTAGGCCCTGATAGCTACCCTGCTGAATTTTATAAGAAATTTTCCACTCAGCTAGCTCCTCTCTTATTAGGAACATTTACAGAAGCTAGAGACAATAAAATTCTACCTCAAACTTTTCACCAAGCATTAATCACCATCTTTCCTAAACAAAATACAGTAATCCCTCGCTATATCGCGCTTCGACTTTCGCGGCTTCACTCTATCGCGGATTTTATATGAAAGCATAACTAAATATATAACGCGGATTTTTCGCTGCTTCGCGGGTTCTGCGGACAATGTGTCTTTTTACTTCCTGTATATGCTTCCTCAGTTGGTTTGCCCAGTTGATTTCATACAAGGGACGCTATTGGCGGATGGCTGAGAAGCTAACCAATCAGAGCACGCAGTTAAGTTCTCCTGACTGAGAAGCTAACCAATCAGAGCACGCAGGAGCTATGCAGTGTTAACCAGGAAGTCTCATCTCGCTCATTCAGCATCAACGTGCTTCGCTGTGTAAAGAGTTGTGCTCTTTAGTGTTTATCTTTGTGCATAGTCAAGCCCTTCATTATGGCTCCAAAACAATCTGCTACTGCTTCAGGTGCCGTGCCCAAGCGCAAGAAGAAGATGTTAACGATTGCCGAAAAGGTAAACGTTTTGGATTTGTTGAAGGCTACGATTCTTTTTATTTAAAAAGTAGGAAAGGAATATAAGATCTACGGCTGCAGTGTCCTTTTAACCAGGGTGCAAAACGAGTTGTAAGTGGATGTAATAAGGCAGTAGTCTGGATGGAATCTGCTTTAGGGATTTGGATTGAAGACTGCCAGAAGAAGAACAATGGCAGTGCTACACAATCGCCTGAAGAGGCTCCTTTACAAGGGCTGTAACGCTCTCCTTTGTTGTGCAGTAAAATTAAACTCATTGTTATCGGACAAATCATCGTGTCATTGTTGGTGAGTAACCATAATTAATTTTCTTCTTACAGTGCTTAGTACATGTACGTACGTTTAGTGTCACTGTACACACATTTACTGTATACTATTTTTCTTGCATTGTACGTATTTATTGCTGGTGGCCTGTCTATTGTAATGGCTGTAACATATGTGATATCGGAGACACTCAATATCTTTAAAATAATATTTAGGTTTTACTGTATATAAACAGTGTGTTTATATACATAATTTCAATGAATCTTACCTAATATCTAAGAGAATACAAAGGGATTATGCTGTATAACTCTGCGGGGAATATTTATAAACAGTGCGGGAGAGTTTATAAGGGCTTAAAATATATAAAAATAACCATACAAACATATGGTTTCTACTTTGCGGATTTTCACCTATCGCGGGGGGGTCTGGAACGCAACCCCGCAATCGAGGAGGGATTACTGTAATGACTTATTACAATGTGCATCATACAGACCAATTTCACTTCTGAATAATGATGTTAAGATACTCTCCAAAGTCCAAGCTAGAAGGATGTAGAAAGTACTGCCTTCAGTAATATCGCAAGATCAAACAGGATTTATTAAAGGCCGACACTTGGCTTCCAATCTTCGATGCCTCTTTAATATAATATATTCACCCGCAAAGTCAAACACCCCAGAGATAATGATATTGTTGGATACAGAAAACACATTTGATATGATTGAATGGAACTACCTTTTCACTACATTGGAGAAATTTGGGTTTGGCCCGAACATTTATGTGTGGATCAAACTACTGTAGACCAATCCAGAAGCTTCTGTTTGTATTAACATTAATTCAGACTACTTTAAACTAGAACGTGGTACCAGACAAGGATGGCCCTTGTCACCACTGCTTTTTGTAATCACCATTGAGTCACTGGCAGTTGACTGTAGAAAATGCTTATCAGATAAAGGGGATTATCTGATAAAGGGAATACTGTGTCTGCAGTCTTAGCAGCACTTAAAGAATTTCAAAAGATCTCTGGTCTCAGAATTAATTTGAATAAAAGTGTGCTCTTTCCAGTAAATTCTCAAGCACACGATATTAGATTGGGCACCTTCCCTTTTATCATCGTAGATCAGTTTAAATACCTAGGGGTGAACATTACAATCTATACTAATAAAAGGCAAAGCCCTCACTGACTGACTGACTCACTCACTCACTCACTCACTCACTCACTCACTCATCACTAATTCTCCAACTTCCCGTGTAGGTAGAAGGCTGGCTTATTCCTTACAGCTCACTTAGAAAAGTTAAGCAGTTTTCATTTCGAAATTCTACGCGTAATGGTCATAACTGGAAGCTGTTTTTCTCCATTTACTGTAATGGAGATGAGCTCGAAAGCTGTGGGGGCGGAGTTTCGTGTGACATCATCACGCCTCCCACGTAATCACGCAGTACGTAGAAAACCAGGAAGAGCTCCAAAAAGCGCTGAAGAAAACATGCATTATATAATTGAGAAGGCAGCGAAACAATAAGAAGCGAGCGAGTGACATATACAACCATATTCATGAGTGCTGCTACTACGGAAACAAAGCACGGTGTAAACCTAAACTTTAAATTAAGTTCATAGACAGGCTGCCGCTGGCGTTTGTAATTTAGTGCCTGCCCATATAAGGCCGTCCGTCAGCGGCAATCCAATAGAAACACTGCCACTAAATATTCACGGGTGAAGGACTGTGCTTATGCAGAGGAAGATGAGATGGTCAGGGTGGTGTTTGGCACAAACTCAGCGAAACTGCGAGAGAAAGTTTTAAGTGCCGGGACTTAGGTAACATTAAATACAGCTGTGGACATAGCACGACATGGCACCAGCACAGCTGGGAAACTTCGATGCATGTACACCGAGCGGCTCACGTGAACTGACGCAGTGCACAGACAAAAAGCAACAGTTCCAAAGAGCGCTGAACAAAAACCGAATTACAACATAAACGAACTGACAGGATATATTTTTATGGAGAGCAAAATCTTTTGGGATATTTAAAATCTAAGTTATTTTTTATATAAAATTACATAAGAGTAAAGAAATTTGAATGTTT
>JANRMT010062837.1:15923028-15936703 GCA_026402145.1 Polypterus bichir lapradei | reverse complement strand
ACTTGCAAGCTAGACTTGATTAACGCGGTAAGTGTTCGGCAAGGCAGCTGAAGCGCTGCATTATGGGATCTGTAGTTTATTGTGTTACCAGCGCTTCATATACCCGGGCCATTAATAACAATAATACAGTATATAAAATGATCTCGCGGGCCGGATATAATTACACACCGGGCTGGATGTGGCCCTTGGCCCTTGAGTTTGACACATATGGACTAAATAGAACTTGAAAAGATATATTTTTTCGTACATCGAGCCCGCGTGCTAATGTGGTTTTGCCTGCATGCCTCAATAAGTGACCCTCCCCTCGCTCTTACTTTTTTACCGTTCATCTAATGAATACACTGAGTATGGCTTTACCAAAACAATCATTGATTGCGAATAAAGTATTCATTATTCGAGTATGTAGATCGGGGTATATATATATATATATACACGTTTCTTACTGCATCAATAAACAGCTCGTCTTCTTCTTTATCTGAGACCTGACACACTGCATGCACGGGTTTTTTTTTTTTAACTCTGTCTTCCTTTTGCGGGACATTCACTTTTTCCACCGTGTGCTTTGTTTCTGCAGTAGCTGCAGTTATGAATAATATGTTTGTATGTATCAGACGCTTCATATTTTTTTGCTGCCTTTTCAATTGTGTAATTCGGTTTTTGTTCAGCGCTCTTCGGAACTGTTGCTTTTTGTCTGTGCACTGCGTCAGTTCACGTGAGCCGCTCGGTGTACATGCATCGAAGGTTCCCAGCTGTGCTGCTGCCATGTCGTGCTATGTCCATGGCTGTATCTAATGCCACCGAAGTCCCGGTACTTAAAACTTTCTCTCGCAGTTTCGCTGAGTTTGTGCCAAACACCACCCTGACCATCTCATCTTCCTCTGCATAAGCACAGTCCTTCACCCGTGAATATTTACCCGTGGCAGTTTGCTATTGGATTGCCGCTGACGGACGGCCTTATATGGGCAGGCACTAAATTACAAACGCCAGCGGCAGCCTGTCTATGAACTTAATTTAAAGTGTAGGTTTACACTGTGCTTTGTTTCCGAAGTAGCAGAACTCATGAATATGGTTGTATATGTCACTCGCTCGCTTCTTATTGTTTCGCTGCCTTCTCAATTATATAATGCATGTTTTCTTCAGCGCTTTTTGGGCCTCTTCCTGGTTTTCTACGTACTGCGTGATTTACGTGGGAGGCGTGATGATGTCACACGAAACTCTGCCCCCACGGGTTTCAAGCTCATCTCCATTACAGTAAATGGAGAAAAACAGCTTCCAGTTATGACCATTACGTGTAGAATTTCGAAATGAAACCTGCCCAACTTTTGTAAGGAAGCTGTAAGGAATAAGCCTGCCAAATTTCAGCCTTCTACCTACACGGGAAGTTGGAGAATTAGTGATGAGTCAGTCAGTAAGTCAGTCAGTCAGTCAGTCAGTGAGGGCTTTGCCTTTTATTACTATAGATAGAGAGATGTGTTCGGTGACGATATGAGCGCCTTTTGGGGACAGTCGCGATGGGTCTTGTGCAGACTGGTGAGACGTCCCAGCTATTAATCGGCTGTGATGGCACTGTCAGTCCTTCACTCCTGTGCGTGTCTTCATAATCTGAGCTGACGACCTAATAATCGTATACGTGCAAAATAAAGTGCGAAGCGCCTTAATGTTATTTTGCCGCGGTGTAGAAAAGGGATCCCGTGTTTGCACTTGTCTGGGCTATAGCTCAGGGGGAGGATGAAAAAAATTAAAAGTGCTCACTTTGAGTTAAGGCAGAAGCGCAGTCAGCGTCTCAAAGGCCGGCACAGCTATGCGCGCACGCCGGCTGCTCGACTTTTGCTGAGCAGGAGACGCCAGTTTTTGCATACACGTTCACATGATGAAAAATCTCCGCGCTCTTTGGAGGTCATTCATATACAAAATACCCGCGCCTCGCAGCGGAGAAGTAGTGGGTTAAAGAAGTAATGAAAAAGAAAAGGAAACATTTTAATAATAACATGATTGTCATGAGTGTTGCTGTCATATACATGCCTGCCTAAATAAGTCACTCTCGCTTCGCTCTTACTTTTTTACCATTCATTTAATCATGGCTAGTGGCGGAAAAATTATAAAATGGAAGGAGGATTACACTGAGTATGGCTTTACCAAAACAATTATTGATGGCGAATCGATTATTCATAAAGCTTGAATTGGTGATCTGTTTTTGTGTGTTAACCTCATATCTTTTCATACTTCTTCTCAAACCAAGGTGGTGCGAGGCTAAAATGAATTGGGATGCGCTGATCAATGTAATCGGTGTACCAGGAAATCATGCATTGACAAAAGTTCCCCTTTGATTGTAATGCAAAGTGTGATTAAATGCATTATTTTTTAATGCGTTATGGAGCACATGCATCGAAGCTTCTCAGCTGTGCTTGTGCTAAGAAAATGGGAGGGGATATGATGACGTGACTCCTCCACCCGCTTTAACTGTCAATCCCCCACAAACATAGTCTCTCGGAATTTTCATAAGCACACCCCTTCACCTGCAATTTTAACTTAGTTACAAAGTGATCAAAACTCTCGTTTATATCCTGCGTTCTCTCATTAAACTTGTATCCCGCATTACCCGTGGGCATGGAAAACGCCAGCGGCAGCCTGTCTATTAACTTAATTTAAAGTTTAGGTTTATACCTTGCTTTGTTTCCGAAGTAGCTGCAATGATGAATATGGTAGTATATGTCAGTCGCTCGCTTCTTATTGTTTCGCTGCCTTCTCAATTATATAATTCATGTTTTCTTCAGCGTATTTTGGAGCTCTTCCTGGTTTTCTACATAGTGCGTTGACAGTCAGTTCACGTGATTACGTGGGCGGCGTGATGATGTCACACGAAACTCCGCCCCCACGGCGGTCAAGCTCAACTCCATTACAGTAAATGGAGAAAAATACCTTCCAGTTATGACCATTACTCGTAGAATTTCGAAATGAAACCTGCCCACCTTTTGTAAGGAAGCTGTAAGGAATGAGCCTGCCAAATTTCAGCCTTTTACCTACACGGGAAGTTGGAGAATTAGTAATCAATCAGTCAGTCAGTCAGTCAGTGCTTTGCCTTTTATTAGTATAGATAACCAGTAGAGTGAGAGTTTGGCCTTTGGACAAGGGCAGTGACATCCTTCTCTGTGCTGGTCAAGCATGCAGATTGGAATTTCATTGCACTGTGTACATTTCACAGCAGTCTGAAATAAACTTGTGACACTACACTTTGTATTAAAGCAAAACCTTACATTTCAGAAAAAGCCAATGCTATTGTACAATATAGTACAACTTATTTTTTATATAGTGCTCTTCATTGGGTGCACGCACAGAGTGCTGTGAGCAGTTCTCAGTCAGAACACAAGTACAGGTTATATTAATTACTAAATATGGAACTGGTACATATATAAATGCCGATTTGTTAAAACGCGCAGAGTACAAGGTTGGAAACTGATGAAACACAAATGAAAACCAGCAATATCTGCCCAGTAATTAATTGAAGTATGGTCTGTTGACAACAAAGAGGTGTGGGGGACAGCCCAGACACAGACAGGTAAAATTCGTCTTTATCACCCAAAACACATTTATTTACACTATTATTTACAATTGTCCCGCACACAACCCAGTGCCGCAGCACCAATCACCCTCAGTCCAGGCCCTTTCAATGCCTCTCTTCACTGCCTCCACTCCTCTCCTCCAAGCTCCTTCCTCTTCCACCCGACTCCAGCCATCGAATGGAGGGATGCGGCCCCTTTTATGCTCACCCGGACGTGCTCCAGGTCCCTCTCAATAACCTTCTGCCGGCCCTCCCAGGTGTGGTGTAAGTCCTGAGGGCAAGGGCTCCTCAGGCATCTGGGTGCCCCAATAGGGTTGGTCGCCCACTCGTGGTCTGGAGGAGGCATAATCCTCCTGTGGTCCGTCTGGGCATCCCAGCTGGGTACCTCCCCAAGCCGCTCGCCACAGAGGTTAAAATTGTAAAAGGAAAAGTCAACAACAAAGTCATAGTCTTGGACACCTTAGCCAAATTTCCACCTACCCCATCCTGGGTTTTCTATAGTGGAGACTGTTCTGGCTATACAATCTGATGAGAGAATTTTTCCATCCAATGAATCCAACACTCCTTTATTAGAGATGACTTTTCAATACGGGGGAGAGCAGCCTGGCTCTAGAGTACTTTTCAGTATGAGGAAGAGCAGTGGCAGCATGTGCCACATCCAGAAACAGAATAGAGAAGGGTTAGTAATGGTATAAAAATATTGCATTACTTAAATTTCTGTACAAATTACTAACAAACAGAAAATGTAGTTTGCACAGCTAATTGGCAACTCTAGTTTGGGTACTGAATATGCTCCAGTAAACGGTGAGTCTCTTATTGTTACCGGTCTCTAATAAGCGCCTGGCTTCAGAAGGGACGCGGCCAAATAGTAGCTGGTCTCTAACAGTAGCCGGGTCTTTGATATTTGCCTACTAGCGTACACTGTAAGCGTCTGTATTCTTTACAGACGTGTGTAATACTTGTGCATTTCAGCACGTTGCATATATAAGAAATACGGATATATTGGTTTCATTGCCTTCCAAAATGCCGCCGAAATGGTCATTTTCACATTGCCTTTAAGATTCGTGCAGTGGAATATGCGAAAGAAACTTCTGGTGAAGCGGCTGCTCATCATTATGGTGTTGATCCGAAAAGAATCAGAGAGTGGAAGAAACAATATGAGAGTCTTGTGTCTGCGAAAGAGGACAGAGGTGCAAGCAGAAAGTGGTTAGAAGGAGGAGGAACCAAGAAAGTTAGTGAAGAACTTAAATAGCGTGTATTGTCCTGGATTCTCGAGCAGCGGCGAAAATCCGTCTGTATTTCCAGAAAGATGGTTTGTGAATGAGCGAAACTGATTTTCAATACCGAGATCGAAGAATCCAAGAGAAAGGAGACTTTTGTTGTGAGTTCCAGCTGGTTGCAAAAATTTATGGAGCGTAATTCGTTATCTCTCAGACGAAAAACAACTGTGGCTCAAAAAGATCCAGATAAACTGATTGACAAAGTTGTTTCTTTTGTGATGTGGATTTCTCAGTTGCGGATGACCAAAGGTATCAATGAATGCAACATTATTGGAATGGATGAGATGTCAGTTTGGTTTGACATACAGAGTGAGACAACCGTTCATCCCAGCGGAGCATACACAGTCTTTATCAAAACTACTGGCCATGAGAAAGATCATTTTACATTGGGTCTTGCGACCAAGGGTGGTGGAACCAAGATGAAGTCGTTCATCGTATTTAGACGTGGAATACGAGAAGTGACTAGGTTGTAGCAAGATGTTCAACTTCAAGGAGTCGTCATAACGTGTTCCCAAAACGGATGGATGAACTAAGATCTCACAATCCAATGGCTGCAAAAAGTTTGTGGGAAATTTTCATTCCACAAGAGTCTTCTGGTTTGGGACTCTTATTGTTGCCATATCAGTGCAAACATTAAATGGGAGCTCAAAAAGTACAACATGGACACAACAGTCGTTACAGGAGGTTGCACAAAATATGTGCAGCCAGCAGACGTTTCACGGAGCAAATCTTTCAAGGACAAGATCAGAGCATTCTATGAAAATTGGATGGCAGGTGACAATGACAAAGAACTCGCGCGAGGCGGACATTTGCGCACACCTTTGACGTCTGATGGTGACATGGATCATGTCTGCATGGGATGAAGTCTCAAATGAAATGATTCAGGAATCTTTCAAAAATTGTGGCATCACCAATTCTACTGACGGCAGTGAGGATTCATTAATTCATTGCCTCAAAGAAAATCAGCCTTGTTTTGAAGGAAGAGAGAAATTGTCGGTGGCAAGAATTAAAAGCGTTGTGACAAACCTGGAAGGAGAGGAAGACGATAGTGAACTGGACAACAACGAAGCCGTCATTGCGGATTCGGACGACTAATAGCAGCGAAAGGTACAGAAAGACATTGCCATTTAGCTTTAACAGTCTTACGCAGCATGTGAAATTTAAATAAAGTAGCTGTTTGTAAGATTAGCCGATATTTTTGTATACCTATCTGTACCAACACGCACGAAAAAGTATTGCATTCTGAAAGTTTTTGTTAATAATGGCCGGTCTCTATTAAGTGCCGGGAGCCGAGGCTAGTTCTGCAGATAAACACCGTGGGCCTCTATTGGAGCATATACGGTATGCTAGACTAAGGTAGGAAGGAAGTCTTCAGCCTGGATTTATGGGCTGAGACTGAAGGGACATCTCTTATATTAGTTGGCAAATCATTCCACAGATTATGAGCCCTGTTGTTTAAATGATCTTTGGAGTATTAAGTAAGTTGGCATCTGGAGATCTCAGTGTGCGCTTGGTTTGTAGGTAATGATAAGCAGGGCTTTGACCATTTAAACTTTATAAGCTAAAAGGAGGGTATTAAAATCAATCCCTAAGTTTAACTAGGAGCCACTGTAAGGACTTGAGCACTGGCGTTGTGTTCTTATTTTGTGGTTCATTATAATAATTCTTGCAGCAGCATTTTGAATGAACTGAAACCTACATAAAGATTGATTAGAATAGACCATGAACACCACAATGCAGTAGTCCGTCATACTAGAAATAAATGCATGAATTAATTTCTCAGTATCTTGCATATTTTTAAAAAAATCCTAATTTTCCAACATTTTTAACATGGAAAAAAACTTGTTTTGGATAGTTTTGTGTGTGTTTTGAAAGACATGATAGTGTAAAAGATAACACCTAAATTGCGTGCTGATTCAGTAAAACTAATGGTGATTCCAACTGAATTAGACAGAATTGACAGAATGTAGTTGAAGTCGGCATCTTTCCCTGCAATAACTAGCATTTCTGTTTTTTCTGTATTAAGAGACAAGTAGTTTTCATCAATCCACTCCTTTAACACGCTGACACAATTAGTTAGGGATAGCATCACAGAAATGTTGTTATTTGGTCTAAAATACATTCATGAAAAATTTGGGAACCCCTTTTAATTCTTTGGATTTTTGTTTCATTGGCTGAGTTGTCAAAGTAGCAACTTCCTTTTAATATATGACATGCCTTATGGAAACAGTAGTATTTCAGCAGGGACATTAAGTTTATTGGATTAACAGAAAATATGCAATATGCATCATAACAAAATTAAACAGGTGCATAAATTTGGGCACCCCGACAGAGATATTACATTAATACTTAGTTGAGCCTCCTTTTGCAAATATAACAGCCTCTAGACGCCTCCTATAGCCTTTGAGTGTCTGGATTCTGAGTGGAGGTATTTTTGACCATTCTTCCATACAAAATCTCTCTATTTCAGTTATATTTGATGGCTGCCAAACATGGACAGCCTGCTTCAAATCATCCCATATATTTTCGATGATATTCAAGTCAAGGGACTGCGACGGCCATTCCAAAACATTGTACTTCTCATTGTGCATGAATGCCTTTGTAGATTTTGAACTGTGTTTTGGGTCATTGTCTTGTTCGAATATTCAAACTCTGCATAACTTCAACTTTGTGACTGATGCTTGAACATTATCCTGAAGAATTTGTTGATATTGGGTTGAATTCATCCGATCCTCGACTTTAACAAGGGCCGGAGTCCCTGAACTAGCCACACAGCTCCACAGCATGATGGAACCTACACCAAATTTGACAGTAGGTACCAGGTATTTTTCTTGAAATGTGGTGTTCTTCTTCTACCATGCAAAGCGCTTTTTGTTATGACCAAATAACTCGATTTTTGCCACATTAGTCCAAAACACTTGTCTAAATGAGCATTTGCTCATTTAGACTCTGTTTGTGGCGTGAGTACAGAAAGGGCTTCTTTCTCATCACCCTGCCATACAGATGTTCTTTGTGCAAATTGCGCTGAATTGTAGAATGA
The DNA here is from genome assembly GCA_026402145.1 of Polypterus bichir lapradei. Taxonomy (NCBI): domain Eukaryota; kingdom Metazoa; phylum Chordata; class Cladistia; order Polypteriformes; family Polypteridae; genus Polypterus; species Polypterus bichir. The sequence continues at coordinate 15,928,824 of JANRMT010062837.1, read as the reverse complement.
TGTACAGATACACCATCTGCAGCAAGATGTTCTTGCAGGTCTTTGGTTGTCTGTAACCATTCTCACAATCCTGCGCATATGCCGCTCCTGTATTTTTTTTCTTGGCCTGCCAGACCTGGGTTTAACAGCAACTGTGCCTGTGGCCTTCCATTTCCTGATTACATTCCTTACAGTTGAAACTGACAGTTTAAACGTCTGAGATAGCTTTTTGTAGCCTTTCCCTAAACCATGATACTGAACAATCTTTGTTTTCAGATCTTTTTAGAGTTGCTTTGAAGATCCCATGCTGTCACTCTTCAGAGGAGAGTCAAAGGGAAGCACAACTTGCAGTTGACCATCTTAAATGCCTTTTCTCATGATTGGACACACCTGTCTATGAAGTTCAAGGCATAATGAGATAATCCGATCAATTTGGTGTTGCAAATAATCAGTATTGAGCAGTTACATGCATTCAAATCAGCAAAATTACAAGGGTACCCAAATTTCTGCACAGCCAGTTTTTCACATTTGATTTAATTTCAAACAACTAAATACTGCTTCACTAAAAATCTTTGTTCGGAAAACACCCTAGTACTCAGATGTTCCTAGGAAATGAAAGACATATCACTGTTATCTTTTTTGTTGAAAGCAGAGTAAATGATTATGCAGGCTGTGCTTTTTCATATGACTGTATAATTGGGTATCATCTTCATATGAGTGAAAATGTTTTCTGATGAGTTCCCAATGGAAGCATGTAAAGTGAAAACAGTAATGGTCCCAGTACTGCCCCCCATGTAACATCATATTTAATTTCTGAGTATAATGGAGTACTGTTTTTTGACTGCAATACATTTTTCAGTCAATGCTGTAAAACACTCCATGCATATATGAGACAACGCTGGGCTTCTCTTATGCTGCTCAATTGTACACCTGCATATTGATATTAAGGACGATAGAGATAAGCCATGATGAAACACTTTTTTTTTTTTTTTTTTTTTTTTTTGTGTGTGTGTGCCGAGTTGCTGTTTAGAATGTGGTAGAAAAAGCATGACATTGTAACTTTTAAATTATTGATTCAACTCTGTTTTATGATGACACACTTTTTGGTTTTGATGCCAATTGGCGTCTTGATTTGGGATTAAACATTTTTTTATGAAGCCGCACTAAACGAGGAAATACAAAGACATACCAATCATGGTTCTAACCCAGCAGGTAGTCAGAGAATGGAAATTGTGGAATGCAGTCATACACTTGTGAGAGAAGAGAAATTTATAGTTGGTAGAGTGGTAGTTAAATGATGGATAAATGTTTGCATTTCAGCAAACAATGACAAAAAGGTAAAAATTCCAAAAGCACATAATTGTTTGCCTTCTTAACTCTTTATTCAGATATACCCAGGCAGTGTAGTTTGGCAAGTATTGAGTCAAGTAATGTTATTAAAGAGAGATGATCAAACTTTTTTTGACAACACCCTATAATTAATTTTGAATTCTACTTTATAAATTTTCTAAGAAAACCTGAAATGAATAGTAATAAAAATAGAACTATCAGTTCCGCAAGTCATGTTCAAGAGTCAACATACTATAAAGCATGCTCTGTTCGGTGTTTAGGCTGTTTTGATTCAGCCTTTTCTTGACTCTTGCTTGTGAGGTCTTTCATGTTGATTATTATTTTTATTTCTTTAAATTTGATATACTTTGTTAATTCCGAGGGGAAATTGTCTTTTTATATGTATGATGTTTGGAGGTCGGAGTGCAGGGTCAGCCATATTGCAGTGCCCCTGAAGCAGTTTTCAGGTTCAGGGACTTGCTCAGGGGCCCAGCGGAGTAGAATCCCTACATGGCAACTGGCAACCTTCTAGATAATAGTGTAGCTCTTTAGCTCCAGAGTTATTTTTATTGTTATTTATTATTGCTTATTTATTTATTATTATTTACTGATATTTATTTGTATAATGTATTGAGTAATAACAGTATTTTTATTTTTCCTTGCTTTGATATTCTTTCAGTTCACATTTGTTCTCAGGTTATAGTTAAATTTGCGTTGCTCCTTATAGGCCAGCTATGGTGTTGAAGATCCAGAATATGCTGTTACGCAATTGGCTCAAACTACTATGCGTTCAGAACTAGGAAAGTTAACACTTGATAAAGTCTTCATGGTAAGTAAATATGAATATGTTTCTGCAATATGTGTTAGCATTTAGACAAAAGGAAAAAAAAATATTTAAAATTATTATTTTTCTTGACAGGAGAGAGAATCTTTGAATGCCAATATTGTTGATGCTTTAAACCAGGCATCAAGTGAATGGGGTATACGATGTCTGAGATATGAAATAAAAGATATCCACGTCCCACCAAAAGTGAAAGAGTCAATGCAAATGCAGGTGAGAAACTGGGAATTTAAAAAAGTTTTAAAAGCCCAGTTTTGTGAAGGACTGAATGATTTGGGGAAAATATCTAATTGCAATTTTTCTGACAGATATTGTTGTGATTATGATTTGAGTTGTGATTATAATTTTCAAAAGACAAGCTTCGGTTCAATATTATCTGTGTAATAGATTTTAAAAAATGAAGCATCACCACATGATCTGCCATCAAAATATTAAATTTTATATTCTAATGCAACAATGACATATTTATTACATTTTTTAATTGGCATAGAACAATCAAACAAAGAACAGTTCTCACCAAAGCAGTAACTTGTGTCTCAGGAGCAGCATCTAACTATTTGTAATTAATAGAACCTTATTTATTGATATCCAGTATTAAGTTTATTAATTGACAAACCCAAGAATAATCTTCAAGAGAGTGATCACTAAATATAATAAAAATAGAATCTAAATGTTACGGAAAAATATCTAACTATTACTCATTCAAATAAAACATTTATTTGCAGGTCACCAGTATTTACCTTTTGAATTTTTTTAACAAAGGATGCCACTACAGGTATATGATATAGTGCAGAGCAACTAAAATCCTAAAATTACTCCAAACAGAAGCCTTATGTAACACTTGCTTCCCTGACATCTCTACTTCTCTTCAACACTTATTGTGGTCTTTACAGATTTTTTTTAATCAAGAATACCAGCATATCAACCTTGTTTCTGACATGAATGCTGATATTCCACTACATTGCCCCCAGCACCAAATTGTCTTTGGTGAACTCATGGCTGGTACAATATGAACAGGAATTTGTGAGCCAGTTTGTACAGCATCAGAAAGTTAACATATTTTATAGTAGGGCTGTGAAATTAGCCAAAATAAGTTTTGAATATTCAAAGAAACAATAAGTAAATATTCCAATATATTCCACCTTAAGTTAACGAAGCTGGGCATAACATGCGCATTTGTACTAACTTTTTTATACATTGCTATAATAGTAATTGTCGCAGTGCTGGCCAGAACAAGAATACCAACTTTTAAAAAATAATAATAATAATAATAATTTTAGAGGTACTCATGCAGCCGTAAGAGCAATCAAAATCCCAAGCAACTGCACCCTATTAAAGGGAAGCACTGTCTTGTTTTCAATCTAGTACTGATGGCAAGATGCTTAAGCTTAAACTGCATAGTATGTTTTGCGTGAAAGCACAATCTTATTTCTCATCCCATTGCATGTGTCTTGTAAGGATTTACGCTCCTTTTCATGGCTGCTTTTATGGCTCACTGTCCTGACAAGGATTAAGACAAATATAGGCCATATAGTTAGTAAGACAGCAACAGTGTGAGAATAGTGAACAAAGTAAAACAGCAGGCAGATCAAAGGCGGACTTGTTTTATTATTTTGGAATAAAAGTGCCCACTGTACAGTGGGAAGTGGCAGGGTACATTTAAAATCACAGAATTCAGAAAAAAAGCTGGTCTGCACCTTTTGGACTCTCTCAGAAATGCATAATAGTCATGGTATCAAGTCAAGGTCTGCCTCTGGATTGGCAGACCGGGGTGGTGGTCCTCCTCTTCAAAAAGGGGGACCGGAGGGTGTGTTCCAACTACAGAGGGATCACACTCCTCAGCTTCCCTGGAAAAGTCTATTCGGGGGTTCTGGAGAGGTGGGTCCGTCGATTAGTCGAACCTTGGATTCAGGAGGAACAGTGTGGTTTTCATCCTGGTCGCGGAACAGTGGACCAGCTCTACACCCTTAGCAGAATCCTGGCGGGTGCATGGGAGTTTGCCCAACCAGTCTACATGTGTTTTGTGGACTTAGAAAAGGCATTCGACCGTGTCCCTCGGGGAATCTTGTGGGGTGTGCTCCGGGAGTATGGGGTACCGGACTCCCTAATAAGAGCTGTTTGGTCCCTGTACAACCGGTGTCAGAGCTTGGTCTGCATTGCCGGCAGTAAGTCGAACCCGTTTCCAGTGAGAGTTGGACTCCGCCAGGGCTGCCCTTTGTCACCGATTCTGTTCATAATTTTTATGGACAGAATTTCTAAGTGCAGCCAGGGTGTTAAAGGGGTCCGGTTTGGTGGACTCAGGATTGGGTCACTGCTTTTTGCAGATGATGTTGTCCTGTTTGCTTCATCGGGCCGTGATCTTCAGCTCTCTCTGGAATGGTTCGCAGCTGAGTGTGAAGCGGCTGGGACGAGAATCAGCTCCTCCAAATCCGAGAACATGGTCCTCAGCCGGAAAAGGGTGGAGTGCCCTCTCAGGGTTGGGGGAGAAATCCTGCCCCAAGTGGAGGAGTTCAAGTATCTCGGGGTCTTGTTCACGAGTGAGGGAAGAACGGACCATGAGATCGACAGGTGGAACGGTGCGGCATCCGCAGTGATGCGGGCTCTGCATCGGTCTGTCGTGGTGAAAAAAGAGCTGAGCCGTAAGGCATAGCTCTCAATTTACCAGTCGATCTACGTTCCTACCCTCACCTATGGTCATGAGCTATGGGTAGTGACCGAAAGAAAGAGATCGCGAATACAAGCAGCTGAAATGAGTTTCCTCCACAGGGTGTCTGGGCTTTCCCTTAAAGATAGGGTGAGAAGCTCAGTCATTCAGGAGGGGCTCAGAGTAGAGCCGCTGCTCCTCCACATTGAGAGGAGTCAGATGAGGTGGCTCAGGCATCTGATCAGGATGCCTCCTGGACGCCTCCCTGGTGAGGTGTTCCCGGCACGTCCAACCGGGAGGAGGCCCCAGGGAAGACCCAGGACATGCTGGAGGGACTATGTCTCCCAGCTGGCCTGGGAACGCCTTGGGATTCTCTCGGAAGAGCTGGAAGAAGTGGCCGGGGAGAGGGAAGTCTGGGCCTCTCTGCTTAAGTTGCTGCCCCCGCGACCCGACCCCGGATAAGCGGAAGAGGATGGATGGATAGATGGATCAAGTCAAGGTGTACAATCTGTCCACTTTTTCTCCTTCAGTCTATTCAGATGCAAAATTATACTTTTATATCACTAAAGAAGCATTTTGAAAAACTTCCCTGAGTACACATGTGGCAGACCCATCACGCAGACCAAGTCTTAAGGCGAGCCTTTCCATTTCTGTGATTGGACACTAATGAAGTTTTAATTTTAAATGTAGTGAATCCTTTTGCACCTTTTTAACAAAACACTGATTTCAAAATAAATGAATAGCAGAGATGCTGACACACTAATCAGTCGAGCTCTGTTTTAAAGAGTTGATTTGTAAGGAGATGACTGTGCCACTTTGAGCAGCAGTTGAGCTCATATCACCAAAGCGAAATCTCACTTGGATGCCACCCAACCGAAGAACAGCATTAAGCTAATGCCACCAGATTAATAATAAAATCTATACTAATAAAAGGCAAAGCCCTCACTCACTCACTCACTCACTCACTCACTCACTCACTCACTCACTCACTCACTCACTCACT
>JANRMT010062837.1:15856206-15892963 GCA_026402145.1 Polypterus bichir lapradei | reverse complement strand
TGTTTTATATATATGTTTACAATAATGAAACAGTTTTTAGAACCAAGGGGTCTCTGTATGGCTGCACATGACTCTATCACCTTTGCCAAGTTGCTGATGAGCCAGCTGTGATAGGCCTAAAATCTAACAACAAGGAGTAGGCTTAGCTGGATGAAGGATAACATTCTACTCCCGAACGTCAAAAACAATTGATTGTGGACTTTAGAAGAAAACATCAGAGGCACTACCACTTCCTCAGAATTATTACTACTCAGGTGGAGAGGGCAGATATTTTCAGGTACCTCTGTGTCCACATCACATAGGACGTGACCTGGTCGAAACATATTTGGACATCTTTACCACCACGGATGCTTCATGGACTTAAGCTGCTTGTTCATCTACTAAAGAACTTCTACAAATCCACTATTGAAAGTATCCTGACAGGAAGTATTACAGCCTGGTTGGGGAATAGCATACAGCAAGACTACAAGGATCTATAGAGAATGGTGCAGTCCGCTGGACACATCACTGGGTGTACACTCCCTAACTTCCAGGACATCTACACCAAGCAATGATAGACGAAGGCAAAGAATGTAATCAGTAATACCAGCAGTTCCAACATTGACCTCTTTTCTGTGCTGTGATCAGGTAAACAGTATTGTTGCCTAAAGACCAGTTTAGAGAGACTGAGGAAGAGCTTTTTTCCACATCTGCATCTTGAATGAGGCTAGTGTTTAGAACTGTGTGATGCCCTATTGCAAACTCTCTTACATTCAGTATTTTGAAATCTGAAAATATATATTATTGTCACAAATTTTACAATTCTAGTAATGATTTTTATGAATATTTATAAAGTCATTAATTATTGTTATAGTCCTTTTATACTCTTCTTAAATGCAGTCATTGGAGCTGAGCAACTAAGCATTTCAGAATATATTCTATTTCTTCTGAAGACACTTTTGTTGTAAAATAAGTCTTCAATCATGTGTATTAATGTCCTGTGCTCTAGCCACTTAGACTACCTGCCTGGGGGGAATTTTTGTAACATTCCTTTCTGTTCATAAATTACAGGCGAGGCCAATGCTGTTTTAGCGAAAGCAGAGGCACAAGCAAAAGCAATTGAGATTCTGTCTGATGCCCTCACAAAACAGGTAAGAAAATTAAAATTAAGGTAAAACTGTTTGTTACTGTCATGGTAAAACAGTTTGTAATTTTGTTCTCAATGTTACAGTGAAACAAGTTTAAAGTATGTAGATTAAGCAAATCATTGTTGTCATCGTATTGCAAATATTGTCTGAAAATGGTTAAGAAAAGATAACAGATAAGAAAATGTGAGATGAAGTAGGTCTCCTGGTTCTCTCTCACTTTTTCTCTTTATTTTAGATTGCCCATGCTCCCCTCCCCCTCTCCCCACTGCCTAATAAGTACATATAAATCTCCCAGTTATCATCTGATATCAAAGGAAAGACTAGACTAGGGTAGATCGAGGACATAACACTCTGAAGTCTCCAGTCCTGTAAAGACATCTCTGTGTACTGTGGTAACCATACTGGAACAGTGAGGTTACTGTCCATGCCAGGAAGGCTGGTTCTAAAAACTGCTGTGCCTGTGACCATTTCTATTTACATTTTTTCCCTCTCTTGTTCATTTGGGTATGTGCACACAGGAACTGTGAAAGGACTTTAGGGATTTGATTGTTACAGGGTTAGTTTAGGGTGAGGATTGATTATGGGGCACTGCTATAGTCACTTTAATTGTTTGTGTTTCTTGGGAGGAGGCTCTGGGGATGCAAGGATGTTCTTTCCTTTCAATTTTATTGTGGCCACTTTATCTTTTAGTTTCTTTTCTTTCTTTGCTCATGGCTAATCTGTCATTGGCTTCTTCGATTGTTTTATGATGTAAGAGAGTCAAAATCTTGTTTATACCGAAATCCAGGTTTTTGGTCAAAGATTTGCCCATATTTGTGTCCTTAAATATTACTTCTTAGTGGCTTATGCAACAGCAAATTCCAAGAATTGTGGAGTGGGGGTCATTCTGATTCAGCACATTATCATGTTATTATTATTATTATTATTATTATTATTATTATTATTATTATTATTAACCAACTCCTTATCGATCAGCCTTCCTTCCATTCATAGCCAGCCCAGTCATGTATTTAAAATGCTGAAATATTATTGTGTGTGTGGGTGAAAATTCCTTTATAAAGACCATTGTAAGTTTGCTAGTGTATTCCTCACTCAACCAGGTTACTGCCAAATGTTTTAATTGTTTTATATTTATACTAGTTGCATGGCTTGGTTGTGCTGGCAACGAATTCATGGACTTGAGACTCGTCTCTCATCTTTTAATGAAGCTCGCCTTCATGTGGCTAATGAATTTTTAATTACAAATACTTGCTCTGAATTTAATACTTCTACAACAAGAAGACTTTGAGTTCCACAGGACAAGGGCTTGTTAATTGTCTCAGGATCAAAGTCTGGTAATTTAGTAACTTTAAGATTATGGAAATGCATCCATCACCATCTTTCTACACATCCTATTTGCTATATCATAAAAAGCTACTATCTGTGTACATGTGTTCTGTAGTTCTGAGCAATCTGATTTAGCAGTTTGGCTTTGGTCTGATTGTTCAATTTTCACCAAATGCTAGTGAGAGAGGAAGCACCAATCAAAAGAGGTTAAGACACATTAAGATACTGAGCTCATGCGCAAGAGAAACATTAAGGGTACTTATAAGGCAAGAGATAGCAAATCTTTTTAATTTTATTCTATTACCCGTCTATGACAGGTAACCTACATAGTTAACGATAAATCAGGAAACTCGTTCACAACTCCTTTAGAAATAATTCATAATAAAACAATTATTAATGTGCTGAAAACACCATAACCTCACCTTCCTTTGTATTCCTTTGTAAATAACCTGTTCTTTTCCAGACTATCTACAGAGGATGCTGCTGCTGCAATGGTCTCCCCAATTATTGTGTCAAAATTTAAGAAGGTAGTTGATTCTTAGAATCCACGGAAATCTCACAGTCCTGATTTTTGCTTCCTGATCTCCTTTTCAGCTTTTTCCAAGCAATTAACATCCCCCTTTATGCAGTTTTTCTTCTGCCTTTTTTTAACTGAACACTTCAAATTATTCAGGCATGATTATTTTCCTTTTACAACGAGGCAAAGATGCCCCTGACTATTCTAAGCGTCAACAAGTTGCTTTGAGTTATGATACAAAACTGGTGGCAAAGCTTCTTTCACAGTACCCGCAAGTAATCGATTTTTATAAATTAATTCATCCCAGTCGCACAGGTTTTATCCGTTCTCACCAGACAGCAGAAAACATCAATGTTTTATTATATATTATAGCAGTAGCCCCCACCTTGTCTCAGCCTGTAGATGCTTTTGAATGCATGAGCTGAGATTTTCCTTGGAATGTTTTCTACACAGAGGGTTTTAGTAAGGGTTATATTAAAATTATCATGATGCTATACTCTAATGCTAATATTGTTAAATAAATACTTCCAGAATATAAAAGTCTAGAAGCAAGAAGCGTTTTACAAGGGTCCACGCTTTTGAATTGCATACCCACCTCTTTCCCTTATTAGTCAAGAATCCTATTTTCAATTCCAACGCAAACTAAGTCATTAAAAAAAAAAAATGGGTGGAGTATTCTTTTAAGAGTGTCAATGAATCCCTTTCTCCTTGTTGTCATTTCTTCCTCTATTATGTTGTTCCAAATTTGCAATTATTAAAATTAATATACACCGATTGTCCAAGATAATATGAACCAGTGCTCGGATATCTGAAAACTTGGAAAAAAAATGGACCCTGCAATTTCAGGTTAAAAATTATGGATATCAAAGATTTTGACAATTTATATGGTACCTTATCATTTTTTGGTCTCCGTTCATACCTTAGTGAATGCAGTGTTCCTTTCTTCTTTGCCTTAATTTTCCTCAGCATCAAAATGTCATCAGGTTTAGTGTGTTTAATATGCAAAAGTGCTGTTTCAATGGCACTTAGACCATCCACCATTCTCTAGATGATAAATGTGGATTTTATGTGTAATCCTCATTGTCTTATAAACACAAAGGTTCTAACTGAACAAAACAGTAGAGCATGTTTACACAGTCAACGCTGGCGACACACTGACAATAGCTGAGGTGTGTGTTTAGAGAGAGGAGTAAGTCATGCCCACATTCCCACAGAAGTTAGATCCCCTCTCCTTACTTTTCTATGGAATGGCAAGAAGCTGTTTACTAAGCACGCTATACAGATTCCTGAAAGGTTGACACTGGGAATGTCCTTTCCTGATTTAGAGCTAAATCACTGATCATTTACTCTCCTGTAAACTCACCATCCTAGCTTCTTGATGAACTTAATATGGCATATCCCTGAGTTCTCTTTGTACTTTCATATACTTAATTGAAAATTAAATATTGCCCTTGTAATTTAAATCCCTTGGTTTCCTGTGCTGTCCAAATTTGGTAAAAATGTAAAACAAATTGTTTTGTCTCTTTTTCAGCATAGCATATACACACCACTTTCTATTATAATGATGATCTTAATAATCTGTATTAATAGCAAAGTGATGATTTTTTTCACCTGGGCACATCCAGAATAACTCCAGGTTTGAAACATTCCATTCACTGAGGATTAGGTTCTCTTTTCTCTCTAATTCATTCTTTTTCTGTCTCCAAACACTCACCAGGGCAAAATGGTGTTGTTTTCCTGTCCATTCCCTTTTATCAGGTCTTTAAAGTTTGTATGTTTATTATCTCCAAAATGAAAACTTACGGTATTGTTATTTGCAACTCTGACAGCATCTGCTAGACCTCTACCATTAGTTTGTCTGATAGTGGGATATCTTTTCTTACATCACCATTTTTGGACAACTATCCTCAATAACATCTCTGCAACTTTCTAAAACCCAAATTAACAACATTTTCTATTTAGAGTTTTATTTTGCAAATACTTTATACCAAACTTTATTCTGTGCATTCGTATGATGATCCAATTTGTCAGTTTTGTCCCTTAAATATCTCTGCCACATTTCTTCATATATTTAGGAGAGGTCTCCCAATTTCTGCCTCTTAGTCTGACATCTTTATCAGCTTGTCTTCAGTTTAACATTACATTTCCACTTCACATATTTCTTTTGGACCACTGTGCCCTTCTCTTTACTTTTAACCAGCAGAAACTCCATGTCTTTGGAACAGTTGTTTCTGAATTATACCTAGCCTGTCTGCAGAAATTTGCTTATTACATTTGAAGTCAGAAGTTTACGTATACTGTTAGTACATACACATAGTCAATAAAAAGTGAAATACTCTTGTCTTTAAATATTGTTGGAAAAAAATACTTTTGCCCTGTGCAAAATAGATGCCCTAAGCAATATGCCAAATTTATAATTTGTTAGTATAAAATCTGTGGGGGGATTGTAAAGTTAACTTTAAAATAATTCACCCTAACTGTATGTAAACTTCAACTATATCCTTCTTTACATTCCTGGAAATCATGTTTGTCCAGAAAACCTATCAGAATTGGCTGTTAAGAGTGGTGTTCCACAGGGATCACTGCAAGGGCCACTGCTATTTTTAATATATATACATGATTTGAATAGGAATATAAGTAGGAAGTTGGTTGAATTTGCAGATAATACATATCCATGAGCATTGGCAGATAATCTAGAATTTGTTGAATCATTACAGAGGGACATGGACAGCATATGTTCTTGGGCAGATTTGTGACAGATGAAATATAATGTAAGTAAATGTAAAGTATTATACATAGGAAGTAAAAATGTTAGGTTTAAATACAGAATGAGGTCTGAGAATCAAAAGTACACCTTATGAGAATTTAGAAGTCGTAGTGGACTCGACACTATCAACTGCCAGTATTCAGAAGCCATTAAAATGGTTAACAAAATGTTAGGTTATATAGCACGATATGTTGAGTACAAGTCCAAAGTTCTGCTCAAGCTTTATAACACAATAGTGAGGCCTCATCTGGAATGCTGTGTATAGTTTTACTTTCCAGGCTACAAAAATGACATTAGCTGTGCTGGAAAAATCCAGAGAACAGTATGTATGCTGATTCTAGGGCTACAGGGGATGAATTATGAGGTGTAAGACGCTAGAGGTCACTGTTGCCTCTTTCAACCCAACAGACAGACACACTGCACACCAAGAAGATATTTTATATTTTTTCTTCTTTTATAGTGCCCTGAAGCACCTCCACCACCATAAACAGGCAATACAATAATTGTAAATATAACTAATCCACAAATCTGTCCTTCACTCCTCCCAGCAAGCTCTGTCCTCTAACTCCCGACTCCAGCTTACTTGCTGGGTCTCCAACAGTCCATTATACAATCCTTGACCTGGAAGTGCTTCTGTCCTTCCACCCACATTACTGTCTTGCACTTCCGGGTCAGATGGAGAAGTTGAGTTTGCTGTTAACCCGGAAGTACTTTGGAACTGCTGTCCCCGTGACTCGATAGTACTTCCGAGCTATGGAAAAGATACGAGTCTCCAAGTCCCCCCTGCAGCGTCTCCTGGTGGCACCCACAGCATCCAGCAGGGCTGAGAAGCCAAACTCCAAATCCCATGGTGCCCTGCAGGGACCTGGGGTACCGCAATGCTGCAGGGACCTTGCCATCTGGCGTCTTGGGGGAGGCAGTGTCCCACCGTAGCTGCTTTTCCCCCTTCGTTCTCCTCTCTGGGCATCCCAGCCATTTTGAGCATCTGACTGTCCGCCACAGTGGAAAGATTAAAAGAGCTGAGCCTTTTCAGTTTAAGCAAAAGAAGATTAAGAAGTGATATGATTGAAGTGTTTAAAATTATGAAGAGAATTAGTACAGTGGTATTGAGACTATTACTTTAAAATGACTTAATCAAGAACATAGGGACACAGTTGGAAACTTAAGATTAAATTTCGCACAAACAGTACGAAGTCTTCCTTTATACACAGATCCATAGACACATGGAACAAGTAACCACATCGTGTGGTAGACCATAGGACTTGGGGACTTTCAAAACTAAACTTGATGTTATTTAAGGAGATTTAAGAGGATAGGAGTGGAGAGCTTTGTTAGGCTGAATGATCTGTTCTCATCTAGATTTTTCTAACATTCAACATAATCTAACTTGAACATTCAATGGTGCATATCATTGGTTCATCTGGCTCTAATGTACATAAGTACTATACCTTTGTGAATGCACCAAAGACTTTTGAACCTTTATGGACCTCTTTTGCAGGTATGGGTGGGATGCAATTTTTTTTTTTTTTTTGCTGCTGTTGCTCGTTTTTTTAATTTGTTTTTATTCTTGAACTATTTTTTCTTGTTTATTTTAATTCTATTTATATCTCTTTTTTAATTAAAAATCTAGTACAAAAACTTTATCCCCTATGACTATTAAAATGAGTAAAGAATTAGTACTAAGCAGTTCCTATAAATGAAAAGACAGAAAAGCCAATATGCTTCAGCATATTTTCTTGTTCATTTTGTTCTTATTTCACAACCTTGACTTAATACTGGTAGGTGAAGCTGAAACTGAAATTTAAAGATCAAGTCACATTGCTAAAGCAATAAAAATGTCATTCTGTTGCTGAAGTACTCTTTCATTCCAGGCCACCCTTTCCATATTATTCAGCTCCTCTTTGGAAATTCCAAGACAGCTCTATCTCCCAGTATATACTGTATCTTTTTCTGGTTTTCTCCCAGTGTGCTGTGCCTTGTAAACTTAAAGTGGCAGGCAGCCTAGCATCTTAGCTAGGTGCCTAAACCATCTCAGCTGTCTTCTTAAAGCTCTGGAGAAGTAGCAGTTTTGCACTGTTGTGGTGAATGAGACTATCAGCCTCATTTCAGATACTTGAACTTTAATACTGGGTGTGGTAATGCTCATCCCGACAGCCTCATTCCAGTCATATTCAACATCTCAGTGTAATAGCAGATATCATCCTAAAAAGAATGGCAGGAAAATATTTCATCAGCTCAATGAAGTTACATATGTCTTACAAAATGCATGTTCAATGATCTAATACACATTTTTAACATTGGACTAGAACCGTAATATGTTGAGACCTTTTCAAGATCTCTTGTATCTTCCAGTCACTTCCTCAAGTATATTACAGCTTTTGCTTGCATGTTACAGACAATTAACAATGGTATATACTCTGGTGTAAACGTTTTCTAATTTGGTGCATAAAGCTTATATAAACGTAGATAATTCTGTGTGCCCCTTCACATCATACAGTTGTGCTTGAAAGTTTGTGAACCCTTTAGAATTTTCTATATTTCTGCATAAATATGACCTAAAGCATCATCAGATTTTCACTCAAGTCCTAAAAGTAGATAAAGAGAAACCAGTTAAACAAATGAGACAAAAATATTATACTTGCTCATTTATTTATTGAGGAAAATGATCAAATATTACACATTTGTGAGTGGCAAAAGTATGTGAACCTCTAGGATTAGCATTTAGTTTGAAGGTGAAATTAGTCAGGTGTTTTCAATCAATGGGATGACTATCAGGTGTGAGTGGGCACCCTGTGTTATTTAAAGAACAGGGATCTATCAAAGTCTGCTCTTCACAACACGTTTGTGGAAGTGTATCATGGCACGAACAAAGGAGATTTCTGAGGACCTCAGAAAAAAAGTTATTGATGCTCATCAGGCTGAAAAAGGTTACAAAACCATCTCTATAGAGTTTGGACTTCACCAATCCACAGTCAGACAGATTGTACAAATGGAGGAAATTCAAGACCATTGTTACCCTCTCCAGAAGTGGTCGACCAACAAAGATCACTCCAAGAGCAAGGCGTGTAATAGTCGGCAAGGTCACAAAGGACCCCAGGGTAACTTTTAAGCAAGTGAAGGCCTCTCTCACTTTGGCTAATGTTCATGTTCACGAGTCCACCATCAGGCGAACACTGAACAACAATGGTGTGCATGGCAGGGTTGCAAGGAGAAAGCCACTGCTCTCCAAAAAAAAAAAAAACATTGCTGCTTGTCTGCAGTTTGCTAAAGATCATGTGGACAAACCAGAAGGCTATTGGAAGAATGTTTTGTGGACGGGTGAGACCAAAATAGAACTTTTTGGTTGAAATGAAAAGCGTTATGTTTGGAGAAAGGAAAACACTGCATTCCAGCATAAGAACCTTATCCTACCTGTGAAACATGGTGGTGGTAGTATCATGGTTTGGACCTGTTTTGCTGCATCTGGGCCAGGATGGCTTGCCTTCATTGATGGAACAATGAATTCTGAATTATATCAGAGAATTCTAAAGGAAAATGTCAGGACGTCTGTCCATGAACTGAATCTCAAGAGAAGGTGGGTCATGCAGCAAGACAACGACCTTAAGCACACAAATCGTTCTACCAAAGAATGGTTAAAGAAGAATAAAGTTAATGTTTTGGAAAGGCCAAGGCAAATTCCTGACCTTAGTCAATCGAAATGTTGTGGAAGGACCTGAAGCGAACAGTTAATATGAGTAAACCCACCAACATCCTGGAGTTGAAGCTGTTCTGTACGGAGGAATGGGCTAAAATTCCTCCAAGCCGGTGTGCAGGTATGATCAAAAGTTACCGGAAACATTTAGTTGCAGTTATTGCTGCAAAGGGGGGTCACACCAGATACTGACAGCAAAGGTTCACATACTTTTGCCACTCACAAATATGTAATATTCGATAATTTCCTTGATAAATAAATGACCAAGCATAATATTTTTGTCTCATTTGTTTAACTGGTTTCTCTTTTTCACTCAAGTCCTAAAAGTAGATAATGTGATGATGTTTTAGGTCATATTTATACAAAAATACAGAAAATTTGAAAGGGTTCACAAACTTTCAAGCACAACTGTAGATGTTAACTACAGTTTAGTGTGCGATCAGCATTGTGCCTCAGTGATGGTCATTATTTAATAGTTATGACAAGTCTAATGTACAATGGTAGTAGATCATGTGCCTTATTTACAAAGAAAATGTCACACTGCACTGTTGTCTTCGTTTTTAAATGAAAGTGGTTTGATAAAAACCACTTGTGCTTTTATCATTCTGGAACATGTGCAAGTTCAAATTGCATGACTAAATCTTGAAAAAATGACAATTTTGTCATACCATGCGTTGGACACACCTATAGAATTTTTTGCAGCTTTGTAATATACTTTTATTGAAGATGTATCTTCATGTATGTATATTTTGGCCAAAGTCAACAGGGAACGTAATGTATTAAGCACATTTTATTATGTTTTGACTAACTAATGGGAGAGCACATTTTTCTGCTCAAAACTTAAACATTCCTTCTTTTTCTCCTTTCTAAATGCATTCCATGAGGTCTGTATGTGCAACATGTGGCAGCTCAATGTAATAGGCTAACTGACAGCCTGACTGCCTTGGAGGATGTGTGAGGCTTTTTTTTAATCATGTCTTGGTTGATTGGATTTCTCATATTTCTCTTTTTGTTAAACATGTTTTCATGTGTCATTATCAAACTGTGATCACATTTATTGTTCTTGTGTTATAAATCATGCTATATAGGATTTTGCATGATGGATTGAAGTTAATTATTGATAATATTCATAAAAGTGTTTGTAGTTTGTATTAATGCTCCATTGTACACTGAAATATGTAAATGATCTTACTTTGTGTTTCTCACAACCTCTGTAACTAGCTAATGGATTCTGTTAACTATTTGCTTTTATTAGATGTTTTATGAGTGTGTCCCTTTTTATAAGAGCATTAATGGTATACATCTGCATTCTTGGTGCTATGGCAGTGGTTTGACTGCAAGTAATAACTAATATGATGTCTATGAATTCTGCATTTCATGTTTTGTTGAAATATCAAGTGAAGCTTATTTCTTAAAATGAATGTTTTATTAATTAAGGTCAAAATTTGTGGCATTCTTTTTTTTTTGTCTTGCAAATGAAACCATTTGGGTCTCAAGTTTAGAACTGTTATTTTAGTTCTCTTTAAATAGAAATGGAATTAAATTATATTTTGCCCTAAGAATTAGGGTTTGCAATATTGGCAAAAAATTATATCTTGATATTTTCTGGGACTTGACAATAATGCTAATGAGATGATATTTTGCATCTTTTAAAAACATGTTTTTAAAAGTCTTATTGATCTAGCTTGGTCTTGTTAATAGGATATTAATTGTGGCTTATTAATGAGATTATTGGAAATAACAGTTAAGGAAAACAGGTCTTGCTTATTTACTTAAAACTAAAGTAAAATAACACCAAAATGTTAAAATCACCGGTCATAGTATCACTGAATATGGCCGATAGGCATATGCTTTTTACAGGAATAAAAAATACTCCATTCACACAAATTTCTGATAATGTGTGCAGATTGATGTCTTTTAAGCAACATTGGTCTTTACAAATCTAAACCACCTCCACATTATTGATGATCATAAGTGTCTTGCAGTTAAATTTAACAACTTAGATTGTGAGACTCCTCTATCCCCTGATGCAGTTTGCTCACTCATTTTTAGGCTTAATTTGTGGTGTGCTGGCCGTGCACGCCTATGCTCTTACTTTATGCACGTGGAGTAGTCTGTCCTGTTCGATTACATGAGACAGTTGATGCATGGACTCTCGAGGCGTGGAGTTTTTTGCAAAGTAAGTATCATACTCGATAATTTCAGCTTGCACATTGGTAAAACAACATAATATTATCATAGACGATACATGTCGCACATTCCTGCTAAGGAGCCTGTAGTAGATTAATAAGACAAAAAACAAATTAGCTTTGATTAAAGTATTTTTGAAAAGCTGACCATAAAATAATATAATTTGGTGCATTAACCATTAACCTTGGCCTGGGTGGGGTCAGCTGGAAGGAGAGTAAAACAGGAGAATTTTAGCTTTGTGATCACACAAGCAAGCATTATTGATGCCTGTGTCCTAAAGGGATAAAAAGATTAATTGGGACATTACAAGATATATTATGCAAGGTTGTTTTTATGTCTGGGAGAAATAAAAAAAAAAAATGTAGACATTCCTTGGCAAAAGAAATTTTGGCCTCTAGACATATTTTAATAATTTACTTTGGTATATGAAACATTTATGCACTACAGCTGTAGTGGGCAGAAAACAGGTTAAATTAGTGGGATCTCAGCAGCATAGAGAGAAGCATAAAAACGGAAAAACTTTCATTATCGGTATAGTTTTTAATTTCACATTACATGTTGATTAGCCTGTGCAAGTAAGAATTTCACTTTACACAAGAAAATAGTGACACTATAAATTATATACATTTCAGTAGTATTTTGGTTAATCCTGTGTGACTCTGCACACTTAAGCAGGTGATCAAATAAATAGCCAGAACATTCAACTTTTTTTCCTGACTGTGTTTTACATATGCTATTGTATATTTATTTGTTGAAGGTACCATAGTCCAGGAAGATTTAACACTTCATCTCTAATTAGATCTTTTCACTCACCTCTGGTGAGACTGTACTGTAAGAGATAAATGAAACCTTGAGTATGATATTGGTTTACTTGGTGTAGGGTATTTCTAAATATTCAGATGATTGCAATTTTGATGCAGATCAAGACAATTAAGTAAAGTCTATCAAGTTTATTTCAGTACTTGACTCTTCATTTGATACTGTTTTTAGCTAATGTCAATTTGTGCTATGTCAGCAAAGCACAGATAGAAAAAAGTTTAGATTTTCATGTGAAGATAAGGGTTACCGTATTTGTTAAAAGAATAAGTCATAAATGCAGGGCTCGCAAAATTTCAAAATCCCTGGTAGCCCTTCGGGCAGGCACTCTTCAGTTTTTGGTAGCCCAAAATAAATTTAAGTAGCCCGAATAAAAAAGATTATTTTTAATGTATAATATTGTAAAGGAAATAAAACATCAATCAAAAAATTGTTAAAACACAAATTACAACAACTGTATAAAAATTACAATCATCAACTCAAATATTTGGTTCTAATTGAACAGAAATTTCTATGAACTTGTAAGAACTGTGTAGAACATGAATCAGTCTGTGTCAGATTCTGAATCTGAAATTTCCACTGAAGTCACGGATGAGAAAATGCCACTCGACGTTGAGGGCATAGCATCTCCTCCATCAGCTTTCTCTTCCTGTGCATCGGCTTCCATTTCACTGCTCTTTGTTCTTGTCGGAGTTTTATGATCCAGGTGTCTTGAACCTTTTCCAGAAAACATCCAGAAACGAATTGACTTGTCAGGGCAAAAAGATTCAACTGTTTCCCCATTAATGGAGAGTTGCATGCAGTCATTCAGTGTTTCAGGGTGTAGAGAGGTACGATGTGTTGTCTTCACTCGGTTCATACAAGAAAATCCTCTCTCACAGATGGCTGTTGATGGACTAAGTGTCAGCATTAATTTCACCAGCAACAAGATATGAGAGAGGTGTTCTGGATTCTCAGAGAGGAGATCTCTGTACAAGCAATCAACTACCTTGCTACCCCGGTGTTCTGCAAGCCACATTTTTAGATCCATCCATTCTTGTGGAATTTTCTCTTTCTCTTCCTCATCTAGCAAACTAGCAAAATGTGTGACAAGATAATCCACCTCTTCATTCCCATAATTTGCCAGCTCTTCTCTGGGGTATGGAAGAGTGGAAGGGTCAAAAACTTTGAAACAAGAGAGAGGCTTTTCACGCAGATTTTTAAATCTATTGTCCATATACTTGACTGAGTTGTCAATAATCTTCTGAATCTCTGCACCAAAGGTGTCTTTGTCTGTACCCTCACCTCTTCTAGCAGGTCGCTGACTTTTTGTGAGCTGAGTTCCACAGTAGCAAATGCTACCATCCTCGTTCGCTGTGAACTTTGTGTCAAAGGTTTTCTGGTATTCTCCTGGTTTTGTTTTTAGGCTGAGTAAGCGTGATGTGGTGCTCTCAACTAACTGATTTGTTCGTGTGATGTTTAGGTTATCATGCTGAAAATCAGTACAGCACTTGGATAAGATGGTACTGTAGTCCAACATGAAATGCAGGAAGCGAACAAATTTCTCAGTCTTCATCTCCTGCACCACCCCCTTAGCTTTGGCTGCATCCTCGGACTTGACATCACTTCCTCCTGCCATGTTCTCCATATGAACAACAGTGGGAGTGTAATTTTTTTCCACAGCCTTCAGACATCTCAGCCGGCTTGGAAGCCACCGTGTGCTCTTCAGGCCACTGAAATGTGCCAGTTTCTCATTTAGCAGTTCACTTATTTCTGTCAGTTCTCTTCGCTTCTTTGGGGAATAGTAGTACTTCTTAAAGATGGTCTTCAGTGTACCTTCAAATTTCACCAGGTACTCATAGCCTTTCACGCTATCCAGCACGGCTAGCTCTAACTTGTGTGCCACACAGTGGATTGTTATGATGTGGGGTATCCTCTGTTTCAGTCTCCCAGCTACTCCTGTTTTCTCACCCATCATCACTGCAGCACCATCAAAATATTCACACACTACTTTCTTTTTCCATGTGTCTTCTCTGATACCCATGGTGTTCACTGCTTCATCAATAGCCTCTAAAATACCTGCAGCATTTGCACTCTTGACTGGCTGACATTTGATCATGTATGTGGATATGTCACCATTATCTCTCACATACCTGACATGAACCAACTCCTGTTCTATTATACCAGTGTCTGTACTGCCATCTGCAAGAATGGATAAGAACCTGCTTTCTTGAATTTCCTTTTCAATCTGGTCTCTTGAAATTTGTGCTATTGCTCCAATAAACTCTCTGCAAGCATGGTCGTTGAGGTAAGTGGAACCAAGATCTAGGCCATTTGCTTTTTGAAGTTTGCAAAGACTGCTAAATTTTGCCAATGGTAGTTCACTCTTTGCAACATAGTACGCTGTTCTAAACAGCTTTTTCAAGACTTCTTGTTGTGCTTGGTTTATTTTTAGTATGGTTTTTGCAATTGGTGTTTGTTCTGGGAAAGATGCTGCAGACTGAGCACCAGTGCATTTCTTGTGATGCAGAGATTTCTCATGGGTTTTGATAGGGTCTTTCCTAAAATTACTGGTCCCAGTAACAAAGGCGCTTGTCGAGTCAGAAATCGAGGGAAACTCACGACACACCCGGCAGAACATTGTTATTTAGCTTGTCATATTCCAGCCACAGAAATTCTTTTGTCCATGAAACCAAAAAGCTGCGCTTTCTTTTTGCCTCATAGTCTAATTTGTCATAACTTTTCCACTTTGTGGTAGGCTTTTCTTTGGCTGTCCCTTCTTCACCCTGACCTGTCTTCTTTGGCTCAGCAGAACTAAAATACCTGCGTAAATCCATCTATTTTTACACACGCACACACAACGGTCAGCGATTTTTTAAAATTCTCTGCGCAATCAACCTCTGTCACATGTTTAAAGCTTGCTGCGGGAGATTTCACTTCTCACTTTTGAATAGTAAACCAATGAGTGATAAGACGATGTCAGAGGAATTGGTGCGCAATTAATCCGTCACTGACCAATCAGTACTGCCGCTTTCTATACACAGTTCGCGCGATCGCAAACTGAAAGTAAAAAAACAAGCGCGAATTCAAACGCGATTTCAATATTTCACATATTGACAGTGGCTTATCGATGCCCGTAAATGACATAATTACCCAGCTACATTTGCGAAAGAATGCAAAAGCATTGCCATATATTTTTCCTTCATATGATAGCCCGACGGGCAGGGCTGAGATAGATTTTGGTAGCCCGACTGGAAGACACAATAGCCCCGGGACGTCGGGCTAGCGATTTTGCGAGCCCTGAAATGAGGCTCCTTTTGTAGCCTCCTATTCAATAAATGAATTTATTCATGTGGTCCGTGAAGAATGTCTGCTATAAAAATGTCACAGTTGTTCCCTTTTTGAATTAGAAAAAAATGATTATTAAAAAAAAAAAGTAATCGGTAAACAATGTCTTGGTTTTTCTCATGGAAAAGATAATCCATTTAAGGTGTGCATGAGGCAGTGCTTATTCTGCTCTCATTCATTCTTAATGAAATGTTATTTAGAACAACTACATTATTATTTCATTAATTAAATTAATATTTATTTAAAATATCTCCTTTTCACACATGATACAGAAAATGTCTTGTTTTGACATTTTTGGTTGATGATTACAACAAAACTGTACTGCACCTCTTGTGGAGTTCTGCCAAAGTGTTATGTTTGAGTAAAAACTGTGCTATTGATAATTTTGTGATCAAATAAAAAATATAAAAATTTTGTTAAAGCATTGTTACCTCTGCTTTATTCCTAGAATAATGGGTTATCTATATTAAGATGAATCCAGGCTATTTTGGAAAGTAACATGACATAGCATTCTTAGATGTGGATAATTTGATTAAGGGTCATACAAGGCAGGAACCACCCCTGGTCAAAGTAACAGTCTGTTGCAGGATCCATTTACACATACACCCCTATTCATACAGCACCAGTTTGCATTTACCAGTTACCCTAATCCACATATCTTTAAGCATGCAGGAGTAAAACTGGAAAACTCAAAGGAAACCCCATATAGAAAGGAAAATGTGTAGATTTTGTGAAACAGTGACTAGGACTCAAGAATTGAATTTAGCATGCTCGATCTTTGAGGCAGCAGTGCTACCATCATAATTAATATTTTTGCCTTATTAGAAGTTTTTTGTGGCGCACACATATGTTTGTATATTACTGACTTACTATTAGTTATTTTATGGTTATTTGATTTATTTTAAGGTCCTGCTTTTTTTTTTTTTATACCATTGTATTTATTACTGGTTTTTGTCACTTGGAATGTTGTTTCATCAGGCCTTCCCTATTTAAGATGGTGCAATCACAGCAGCTGTCATTTAGGTTGTTGAGTAAGCTAATAACATGACATTCTGTGTGAGCATTTTGTTTAGGGTATGAACTTAGCCTGGTTATTGGAATTTCTTTTGGATTAACCCTGGGAATTTTGTCTATCCATCTCCCAGTGTACTTTTTCCTAGTTTTTAGTAATTTTGCATTACTTCTTATTTTCTCTCAGGCATAACAACTGACCACTATGTCAACTAGCTATGGTTTATATCATCACAAATCTGATTGTTGTTGTAGAGGAACTGTGTTCTTTCCCTAGCCATTTAGCTTATCAGGATATTCATCCATGTCTTAATTTTTTTTGCTGAACACACTAAAGGATGAATTTTTTTTAGTACAAATGTTTTCAGGTTTTTTTTTGTTTTTTTTTTTGGAGTATGTTACTTTAGGAAGAAAATGTGAAAATACAGAAGTAGGACATTTGAAATGTACTGTTAAAGTTTACTGTATAGTGGATTCAGACCCAATCATTTTCTTCACACTTTATTAAAATTTAGATTAAACTTTAAATATATAAATTTTCCATTTTTGTCAGTCAATCTACATTCAGTAACCCTGAATGACAAAGTATTTGCAAATTTATCTAGCAGACAAAAGATAAAAACTGGACTACATTGTAGGTTTATGGCCCAGTGCATGATTAAGCAAAGATAATAAACAGGTTGTAATGACCATGACATCAGTTGATTGAACCAAACCAATTAACTGAAATGTATGTAGAAGGAATCAAACTGGGTAGGGAACAACCAGTCTTAAAATTAAGGGTTTAGCTGATATGACATCAATTTCTAAACCATTGCAAGAGTTAACAAATCAAAAGGTGGTCATCCTGCATCAACAAGGTCTTTCCAAAGCAGAAATGTCCAGATTAACAGTGTAAACTCTTCTGAAGAAACACAAAGAAATGGGTATAGGTGAGGAGCAGAAATGCAGTGGTCGGCATCAGAAACTTAAGTGCAGCAGACAAAAAAATGCATGAAACTGACATCTATTTGGAATCGGAAGAAGTATAGCACTGCTATTAGGTCTTAAATCCGATGACACCACTGGAACCCAACCACAAGACTCTGTAGTCCAGAGAAGTTTTGTCAGAAGTGCTCCTTAAGTAAGAGCTGCTGCCAAAAAGCCATTCTTCCAAAGTGGAAAAAGCCAGGTATACAGTAATCCCTCCTCGATCGCGGGGGTTGCGTTCCAGACCCCCCCGCGATAGGTGAAAATCCGCGAAGTAGAAACCATATGTTTGTATGGTTATTTTTATATATTTTAAGCCCTTATAAACTCTCCCACACTGTTAACATTATTAGAGCCCTCTAGACATGAAATAACACCCTTTAGTCAAAAGTTTAAACTGTGCTCCATGACAAGACAGAGATGACAGTTCTTTCTCACAATTAAAAGAATGCAAATATATCTTTTCTTCAAATGAGTGTCTGCATCAGGAGCAGAGAATTTAAGAGAGAGAGCCAGCGCTCGCAAAGAAAAGCAAACAATCAAAAAATCAATACGTGTGCTTTTAAGTAAAGCGTCATTTTTTAGAGGAGCGTCAGTATCTTCTAAGCAAACAGCCTCTGTTGAAACAGCCCCTCTGCTCAAATCTCCTCCGTCAGGCGCAGAGAATGTCAGAGAGGGTGAGATAGAGGCAGAGACAAGCAAACAATCAAGCACCGCGCGGGAAGCATATCTTATAGCATTGAGGAGTTTTAGTTAATATGTAATACGTGCTCTGATTGGGTAGCTTCTAAGCCATCTGCCAATAGTGTCCCTTGTATGAAATCAACTGGGCAAACAAACTGAGGAAGCATGTACCATAAATTAAAAGACCCATTGTCCGCAGAAATCCGCGAACCAGCGAAAAATCTGTGATATATATTTAGATATGCTTACATTTAAAATCCGCGATAGAGTGAAGCCACGAAAGTCGAAGCGCGATATAGCGAGGGATTACTGTATTGTTAGAATCAGTCAGTCTAAAATTACTTTATTTTACTGTGCGTATAAATGAATCTGTATTACATGTACATGTATTTTTAGTTTGTAATCTGTAAAACTTGTAATTGCATTTCACCTGTGACCTTGTTAACACACTCTCAAGGCTAATATGACTGTGCAGTGCATTCTACTTAAAATGCCTTGATTTTCTGCAACTTACCGTATATAGTCGTGTTTACGTTCTTCCACGGATAAGTCGGGGCTTGATTTTACTGTGTAATCTCAAGTATTTTATAATGTCGGTCTTATAACTCGAATGCGGAAAACTCACACTGTTGGTCCAAGAGATTATGATATGCTAACACCCACCTGAGAGAGTAACTATGGAGCACTCTGCCTTTTTTTTCTATGATACATGACCACACGGTAATACCCAAACTCTTCCTAGGTGATATTTGCACTGTTTTGTGCTTTTTGTATCTCTCACCCTCATATACCTTTATTGTAAAAGCATCCCTTATCTACGATGGAGTGTTCGATCAGAAGAAAATATGAAGCTGGTTTTAAATTAAAAGTCATTGAAGTGGCAAAAGAAATTGGTAACTGTGCTGCTACAACAAAATTTGATGTGTCTGAGAAACTAATGAGAGACTGGAGGAAGCAAGAAGATGTAAAAAGAAAAAAAAATTACTTTTTCAATATTTGAATAGATTTAATGGCGCAAGTAGAAAGTAATGCACAAAGACCAAAGCAGTAAAAAGTTGAAAATAACAATAGTTACTGAATAACTGCAGCTTCTTAAGTGACATATTCACTGGTATAGTTTAAACAAAGGCCACAGAGACAGCAGTCCTCTTTAAAGGAGACCTGAGAATGTCCGGGCTAAGTAATTCACTTTTTGATTATGCAGAAGAGAAGGAAATTGTGACATTAAGGCTTAGAATTTATGTCTGAATAGTGTAGTAGCTGTATTATAGAACTAATTTGAAAACTTTTAAAAATGGACATAACACTAAATTTGAAGTCCGGGTTTATATCACGAGATGTGATGTATGCACCTGCAGACACCTCTGCTACACAACTGGTGTACTGCTTATCCTTTCATGTTTACTTTATATAAATCTGGAAGATTCCACCAGGTGGCTCTGCAAGATATCATCATGGGTAGAAAACATTTGGCTTTGCTGTGTTGTGAATTGCCAGAAACATTCATTAAATTCAGGACATCTTGCCACAATATCTCTGAAAAGGATGGATGTTTAATGATTACATCAAGCAATCCTGGGACATGCTAATTCCAGCAAGCATTGGGCGTGAAGCAGAAACAATCTTTGGACAGATCATGAGCTCATCGCAAGGTGACTATAAGCACTAGCATCATTTTAACATCACCAAATCCCCAAACATGAATTTCCTTGGAAGGAAACCGGAGCACACTGTGGAAACTTACCAGGTGCAAAAAAAAAAAAAAAAAAAAAAAAAAAGACGGCACAGGAGATGAGACCTTTAAATTGTATTGCCTCATTACGATGGGGAATATGTGAAACTTGAAAAGAAAAGCACCATGTATGTCAGCGTTCTGCTTCACTACATCGAACCATTCATCAAACACCAAAGTACACACATTGATCCTGTAAGGTCTGCAAAGTGACTTGCTGTCGTATGTTGATAGTATGCAGAGACTCGGATGTCACGTTCCAACTTGAACATGCTGCACCCCCTGATTTTTTGCTGGTATTGCAACTCGCACGTATGTCGCGTTAATTTCTGAGGATGTGCTCAGAGGACATGTCAAATGAATGGTGGGAACGCGTGGCAGCCGTGATGTGTGCATGTGAAGTATAAACCAGCCCTAACAAACCACAGTTCCTGCAAATTAACTGATTACTACACAGTTGAAAAGGTTTGAATATAGGTAAGATATACTGTATGGCAAAAATAGTTTGCTGCTATTAATTTTATTTCTTAGGCATCAAATGTCGGCCTTGGAGTGCACTAATTTTAGTCATTTTGAAGGTCAGCTTGTAAACGTCATCATACATTGATCTCTTCTTGTTTTTTTCATTTGGGCAAAAAGCACCAGGCAATTAGCACTTAGACTCATCAGATTCACACAGGTCATAAGGCTAGCCAGCACCTGCATGATTGTTTCTTGAATATATTTTTTCATATTTCATTTAAAGGATTGTATGATTTTTGTATTCACTTTCTATGTTTACACTAATTTACTATTGTTGGTGTAATACTGTGCCCCCTAGTCTGTGGGACATATGCAGTTAAGAATGTAATCGTACTGTGTACAGCAAGATTGACCCTGAACTTAGTATTTATCTGCCTACTGTATATATGGTAATTTGATGATATATTATGTATTGAATTATTTATTATCTTTGTTTACAGAATGGAAATGCAGCTGCCTCTCTTAGCATTGCTGAACAGTACGTGAAAGCCTTTTCCAATCTTGCCAAGCAATCCAACACTATTCTGTTACCCACCAACACTGGAGACATTAGCAGCATGGTCATTCAGGTATGTAACCAGCATTTATCTAGAATATATGTGCCTAGGATCAAATATAAACAATGAAAGCAACCAACTATTCAGTTTTGATTCATTATGCCTTATATTTCACTTGCAAGACATGAGACTACTGTTAAATAATAATTTGCCTAAAATTTAGTCAGTATTTTTTGGGTCGTAGATTCTAGCTATATTAAAATAATTTTTTATTTGAATGGTGGTGGATCAGAAATGAGAAAAACATTTTAATCTGCACCAAGACCTCTTTAACCCATTTTAGACTAGTACAACTTTGTAGTGTGTGATATGAAATAGATTCCCTTGTACTTTTAACAGTGATGCTTATCTTCCTGAAAATAAAAAAAATATATATATTTTTGAATGAGTCCTGCGGTGGGCTGGCACCCTGCCCGGGGTTTGTTTCCTGCCTTGCGCCCTGTGTTGGCTGGGATTGGCTCCAGCAGACCCCCGTGACCCTGTAGTTAAGATATAGCGGGTTGGATAATGGATGGATGGATTTTTAAATGATGAAAGTACTAGTATAAGACCTGTATTATTCCCATATTTTAATTTTTACTTTCATTTTTTGTTCATCTTTATCAGTGGCACCAATAAATCTTAAACTCACTGTATTTTAAACAGGAGTTTCAAACAGCAATAAATAAAAAGTGAATACTCAGACTATAAAAATTGATAATATACTATCCACACAAACAATATATAGAGTGGTCCAGATCTAATTATGCAACTTTTAATGCAATGCAGGAAAACAATACAAGACACAAGAATTGTTTGAAATATCTTTTAATAAACGAAAATGGACCTACATTGAATTAATTCACTGATTTTCCATGTAATGTCCCACTTGTCCTCCATTCAGTTGGATACAGGCTCGGAGTAATAAACTTAAGTTGCAGCGTAATGAAAATTGCGTAATTAGATCTGGAACACCCTGTACATTTAATAAAGAAAATAATGTTTGAAATAATGAGCAGTTTTTAGCATTGTCAATGCAAAGTTGCCATTGTTCTTTTTTCAGACATTTGGGAAATCTAAATCAGGCTTATAATCTAAATGATCTTCCTAAATATCACCATCGGTGTCAGTCCATAGCAACTCTCTATTTTAATGTACATAGTTACTTCACCTATCTTGGTGACATTATTTGTAAGCAGGGTTTAGAGAAGAATTATATCAAATGACAAAGCATGTTGCTATTTTTCTGCATAGGCATATTGTGTAATTTTGAAAATATATCTTCTCCTTTAGTTTTGAAATACTAGGACTAATAAGCTGCATGTGCCTTATGGTTATTAAGCAGAAATCAAAAACAACAAAAAGAAAATAACATGAGGCAGCCAGCAAAACACACAGCCTTCTGAAAAATGAATTTATTAGGAATTTGAGCATTGCAGTACAGTAGACCCCTGCCAAGTCGCGGTTCAGGGTTCACAGACTCGGTCATTTGCTGATTTTTTTCTTAGAACCTAACTATTAATTGTTAGTGGAAAACGCAAATATCCTCCGCAATTTTTAATGGCTTTTTTTGTTGCAATACTGTGCTGTAGAGAGAACAGGAAGCAACCGCTGAGGGAAACGCGGGTTGGGATGGTGAAAGTAGCCAATCCAAGAGCGTTATTCATTTCTCCTTGCTACTGATTGACTGCTACCATGTGACGTGTCTTCTGGTTAGTGGGTTTACCACCTCTGAAGGAAACGTGGTTTGGGATGGTGAAAGTAGCCAATCTGAGAGCATTATTCATTTCTCCTTGCTGATGATTAACTGCTGCTTTGTGACGCGTCTCCAGGTGAGTGGGTTTACCACCGTGGTTTGGAATGGTGAAAGTAACCAATCCGAGAGCGTTATTCATTTCTCCTTGCTGATAATTGACTGCTGCTTTGTGACGCGTCTCCAGGTGAGTGGATTTACCACCACGGTTTGGGATGATGAAAGTAACCAATCCGAGAGCGTTATTCATTTCTCCTTGCTGATGACTGACTGCTGCTTTGTGACGCGTCTCCAACTGAGTGTCCTCGTGTTTTCCATTTTGTTATTGTTTTGTTATTTTTAAACGCACACGATGTCGTCGAATTGCTCTGCACCTTCTAAGGCTTCTGGAACTGAGCCTAAGCGCCAAAAGAAGTTTAAAACACTCCAGGAAAAGGTTGAACTACTGGATTTGCTCCGGGAACTAAGAAGTTATGCTGCAGTAGCGCACCACTATGGCATTAATGAAAGCACCGTATGCTACATAAAGAAGAACGAACCAGCGATCTCGAATACCGTATCTGTAAGTTTCTGTAATAGTGCCAAAAAGGTAATGACCGTAAGGAATAAAAATATCGTCAGGATGGAATCTGCCTTGGCACTGTGGATCACCGACTGCAGGAAGAAATCCCCTTGGATGGTAACATCATCTGTGAGAAAGCACGGAAATTGTACCAGCAGTTCGCTACAGGAGACAATGCAGCAACTTCCCATCACAACGTTCCTGAAACCTATAAAGAAAAGTTAGCACGAAACCCCACCAGAAGAAGACCCGTACAAAGATACAACGACTCCTGAAGCGCCTGAAGAAGAGGTGCCACCCGAGGAGTTTTAAATCCTGTGCATTGTACTGCATAGCTACTTCATCATCTTCATCAATATCATTCATCATTGGCGAGTACCCATACATTTTACTGTATTTTAATTAAATAAAATTATTATGTATTTACTCTACTTATAACAAAGAAAATGACAGCGCATACCAAAGAAAACGCGTTTGCATGAATTACAGTACGTATAGCGGTAACATCGGTATTTTACATTCTAGCAAAGCGGGAGACATAGCAGTACAGTACTGTACAGTAGACGGGTTTACCTTTACATTTTATTTTTAAGTAATGTATTAAGGTAATTTTAGACATTTTAAATAGACATTTAAAAGGCTTTTTTTTTTTTTTTAACCACATCCAAAAGTCGCGGTTTTTCACAATTCGCGGGTGCTCTAGGAATGTAACCCCCGCGAATTTTGGGGGTGTACTGTATATTATTACTACTTTAGTGTCTGAGTCATGTTTTTGTCAGTGTTAACTTGTTACCTGTGATTTATTATATCTCCTACTATGTATACAGGTCAAATTCTGTTACAATGCATATCTTTAAGATGAAATTTTCATTACAGTGAAGTATTTTACGGTCCTGACAGTTTCCCCCCAGTCTCTATAAAAATGTTGTTACTACAAAATACATTCAGCAGATACTTTTCATTACAGCAAAGTGCCCAAAAGACCTTGAAATGCCTGAATGAATTATCCACAGTTGTGCACAATGATCCCCAAACAGAAACATTGTAAATTTTTCTCTTTCTTTGAACTTCCTCATACTGTTTTTTTGCTGTGTTTGTAATCTGTGGTTTTCAGTGATACCTTTTGCTTAAATGGCAGACACGAAAAAACCACAACAGTTCACATTAGAAAGAAAAAAAACTTGATATTTTTGCGGCTCTCAATTCTGGCAAAAAGAAAAAAGACGCTGCCAGTGAATTTGGAATTTCGCCATCGACATTGTCAACTTTCTTGAAAGACAGAGCAAAAACAGAAGAAAAATCTTGGGTTGCAAACCTTGGGGCACAGCGCAAATGTATGCAAACTGCTGCATTTGAAGGTGTCCAAAAAGCAGTTATTCCTCTCATTATTGGCAAGTCAACCAGTCCTCTGTGTTTTAAGTGCGTTACATTCCTTCCATCCAACCTGTATGTTAAATATTTAGATTCATATATATTAATGTATTCAATTTAACTAAGCCTGTGTGGGATGGGTGGCACTAGGAGTTTGGAGTGGGTGTATTGGAGTTGAGGATATGATGGTGGTGTTAAAGTAAAAGCATACTTTTTCATATTTATGTGTTTTTAGTAGTTCGCTCCTTGGTAGAACAGGATGGTTAGCAACTGTAAAATTCATCCTATTTCAATGAGAAGTAGTGATATGAAAGTTGGAAAAATGAGTAGAAAACGTGGATATGTGTTACTGAACTGGAAAAGAAAAAAGCCCACAATGCTATGCTTTTGCTGAAGGGGCAAGAATGGGAGACCTTAACAGCACCCGCCGAGGATCTGGATAAAGATTTCGGTATTGTCACTATGAGGGACAGTTGTACGTTACTGGACTGACGTACACCAGCTGGCCTAAATCTTTGTTTAGGAAGAACAGCAAACACACTAGAGAGTGGTTTGAACACCAATTCAGGCTCTGGAGCAAACACTTTAATAGATATATCTGCATTTGTGTGTGCTATATAAACAGAAAGAAATACAGATAGTATATAAACAGTAAGTTTCAAAACCTGATACATTATGGATTACCCAGGAAGAGTAATTGCACCATCAAATTTTCAGTTCCTTTAAATTTGGAGTGCTATTCTTAAGCCAACCAATAGATGGCACTATTAAATCAATTTCTAAATACATGCACTGCATGAGGCACAAGATGGCATTGGTATACAAGAAGGGAAGTGCCGTACTTTTTAATACAATTCTGTACACTCAAAACATGTTGAAATTATCTTCTTAGAACAAAATAAAGTACAATGCATTGCCCTTGATTGTTAACCATAAATAACATTAGTAACCCCCACATTCACAAACAGAAACATGATTATTATTGCACATTTACATATACAAGAACTAAATGTTATTAAAAGTTAAAGTGTTGATTGTAAACTTAACATGTTTAGAGTACTTTTATTAAAGGTGACAGAAAACTTATTTTGTTCTCAACATACAATTACCGGGTTTAGAATTAAACACTGAACAGCGAGCACAAATAAGCATGGAATTTTTGTGCATGTGCAGTAAACCCACTGGGCATATAAAGCATACACCCATTTTGAGAGTACAAGCAGAGCATTAACAATGTCAGTTCCGAATTTTATTTTTGAATTTGAACAGTGATACTATCTCATTTGCAAATACAATTTGGAGTTTGTGGGCATTGTGCTTGCGTTCAAATTGTTTGATTCAGCTTGCATTAAATTAATGATAAACCGCTTGCTTTTACTGCTTGAGCAAAGCTTTGAAACATATATTTGGAGATATGTTGAGAAATAGTGCGTGTACAATCCAAGTAAAACGAACAGATGTATTTTTCATGGCATAAAAACAGTAGTGAATGATCACAAAATATCCTACCAAAGTCACCATTGAATGACACTGTGAGCTATCACACACAGCTACTCTTCTTTTAAAGTGGCTGACTCTCATCATATTTGTGTGTTAAAAAATGACGTGTTAACTATTTTACAGTGTGTGTGTAATCTTAAGATGTGGATCAACACTCTATAACTGCTCTACAAATGGACTTATTTGGCAAGTTTTTAAGCTTTACCTCTGTGCCCCATTTAGTACAATGTAAACCCCAGTGTGGGCAAAGTTTTTCAAGTTTATAGAAAGAGATTAACTTTTAGAACACAATTTTGTGTGGGGTAATATATATACACCATGCTTGTTAAGAAATAAATTCTGAATTTATCCTTTTTAAGAGGACAGACTATACAATATAAAGACAATGAGAGTGGGATTTCTTGCGTTACTGAAGTACAGTAATCCCTCCTTGATCGCGGGGGTTGCGTTCCAGACCCCCCCGCGATAGGTGAAAATCTGCGAAATAGAAACCATATGTTTGTATGGTTATTTTTATATATTTTAAGCCCTTATAAACTCTCCCACACTGTTTATAAATATTCCCCACAGAGTTATACAGCATAATCCCTTTGTATTCTCTTAGATATTAGGTAAGATTCATTGAAATTATGTATATAAACACACTGTTTATATACAGTAAAACCTAAATATTATTTTAAAGATATTGAGTGTCTCCGATATCACATATGTTACAGCCATTACGATAGACAGGCCACCTGCAATAAATACGTACAATGCAAGAAAAATAGTATACAGTAAATGTGTGTACAGTGACACTAAACATACGTACATGTACTAAGCACTGTAAGAAGAAAATTAATTATGGTTACTCACCAACAATGACACAATGACTTGTCCGATAACAATGAGTTTAATTTTACTGCACAACAAAGGAGAGCGTTACAGCCCTTGTAAAGGAGACACTTCAGGCGATTGTGTAGCACTGCCGTTGTTCTTCTTCTGGCAGTCTTCAATCCAAATCCCTAAAGCAGATTCCATCCAGACTACTGCCTTATTACATCCACTTACAACTCGTTTTGCACCCTGGTTAAAAGGACACTGCGGCCGTAGATCTTATATTCCTTTCCTACTTTTTAAATGAAAAGAATTGTAGCCTTCAACAAATCCAAAACGTTTACCTTTTCAGCAATCGTTAACATCTTCTTCATGCGCTTGGGCACGGCCCCTGAAGCAGTAGCAGATCGTTTTGGAGCCATAATGAAGGGCTTGACTATGCACAAAGATAAACACAAAAGAGCACAACTCTTTACACAGCGAAACACGTTGATGCTGAATGAGCGAGACGAGACTTCCTGGTTAACACTGCATTCAGCAAGCAGGAACTCAACTGCGTGCTCTGATTGGTTAGCTTCTCAGTCAGGAGAACTTAACTGCGTGCTCTGATTGGTTAGCTTCTCAGCCATCCGCCAATAGCGTCCCTTGTACGAAATCAACTGGGCAAACCAACTGAGGAAGCATGTACAGGAAGTAAAAAGACACATTGTCCGCAGAACCCGTGAAGCAGCGAAAAATCCACGTTATATATTTAGTTATGCTTTCATATAAAATCCGCAATAGAGTGAAGCCGCGAAAGTCGAAGCGCGATATAGCGAGGGATTACTGTACTTGGTCATGCTGGGAAAACAAAAATAAAATTGAGTATCTTGTACAATTAGGGTTTAAGTTTAATTAACCAGACATAGGTCTGCTGACTCTAAAGTACCTGAAACTATCACAGTTTGAAAAAATGTGTAATTTTCCTTCAAACCTCTCTTGTGCTCAGGTGAACCAAACTGAAGATATTATAGTAATTAATGATGTATCACTGGAAGCTGCAAAGCAAGATGAAATCAAAAATTTTTGAGCATACACACATGGATTGTCTCCAGCCATACAGTGGCTTGCAAAAGTATTCGGCCCCCTTGAACTTTTCCACATTTTGTCACATTACAGCCACAAACATGTATCAATTTTATTGGAATTCCACATGAAAGACCAATACAAAGTGGTGTACACGTGAGAAGTGGAACGAAAATCATACATGATTCCAAACATTTTTTACAAATAAATAACTGAAAAGTGGGGTGTGCGTAATTATTCAGCCCCCTGAGTCAATACTTTGTAGAACCACCTTTTGCTGCAATTACAGCTGCCAGTCTTTTAGGGTATGTCTCTACCAGCTTTGCACATCTAGAGACTGAAATCCTTGCCCATTCTTCTTTGCAAAACAGCTCCGGCTCAGTCAGATTAGATGGACAGTGTTTGTGAACAGCAGTTTTCAGATCTTGCCACAGATTCTCGATTGGATTTAGATCTGGACTTTGACTGAGCCATTCTAACACATGGATATGTTTTGTTTTAAACCATTCCATTGTTGCCCTGGCTTTATGTTTAGGGTCGTTGTCCTGCTGGAAGGTGAACCTCCGCCCCAGTCTCAAGTCTTTTGCAGACTCCAAGAGGTTTTCTTCCAAGATTGCCCTGTATTTGGCTCCATCCATCTTCCCTTCAACTCTGACCAGCTTCCCTGTCCCTGCTGAAGAGAAGCACCCCCAGAGCATGATGCTGCCACCACCATATTTGACAGTGGGGATGGTGTGTTCAGAGTGATGTGCAGTGTTAGTTTTCCGCCACACATAGCGTTTTGCATTTTGGCCAAAAAGTTCCATTTTGGTCTAATGTGGAAGAAGGTGCTCTGGTCAGATGTTTGCTGTGTCCCCCACATGGCTTGTGGCAAACTGCAAACGGGACTTCTTATGGTTTTCTGTTAACAATGGCTTTCTTCTTGCCACTATTCCATAAAGGCCAACTTTGTGCAGTGCACGACTAATAGTTGTCCTATGGACAGATTCCCCCACCTGAGCTGTAGATCTCTGCAGCTCGTCCAGAGTCACCATGGGCCTTTTGGCTGCATTTCTGATCAGCGCTCTCCTTGTTTGGCCTGTGAGTTTAGGTGGACGGCTTTGTCTTGGTAGGTTTACAGTTGTGCCATACTCCTTCCATTTCTGAATGATCGCTTGAACAGTGCTCCGTGGGATGTTCAAGGCTTTGGAAATCTTTTTGTAGCCTAAGCCTGCTTTAAATTTCTCAATAACTTTATCCCTGACCTGTCTGGTGTGTTCTTTGGACTTCATGGTGTTGTTGCTCCCAATATTCTCTTAGACAACCTCTGAGGCCATCACAGAGCAGCTGTATTTGTACTGACATTAGATTACACACAGGTGCACTCTATTTAGTCATTAGCTCTCATCAGGCAATGTCTATGGGCAACTGACTGCACTCAGACCAAAGGGGGCTGAATAATTACGCACATCCCACTTTGCAGTTATTTATTTGTAGAAAATGTTTGGAATCATGTATGATTTTCGTTCCACTTCTCAAGTGTACACCACTTTGTATTGGTCTTTCACGTGGAATTCCAATGAAATTGATTCATGTTTGTGGCTGTAATGTGACAAAATGTGGAAAAGTTCAAGGGGGCCGAATACTTTTGCAAGCCACTGTATGTAATGTATTTTGCTTAACACTAGAATCCCTGAACCCTACGAAAAAAGTTGTAATCCTGGGCCACCTTAAATTCCTTCGCACTTTTCCATCAGTGTCTTTTGTTTTGTAAATGTGTCAGTCAGCAGAAGCAACAAGCAGTCTGCTATCCCATCCCCCCACCGACACAGCTGAAGTTCTCCCAGTTCAAGTCTCTTTATCAGGGTGTGAGGTGCCTGGAGTTGTACAAGGTAAATGATATATTGTT
This sequence comes from Polypterus bichir lapradei, assembly GCA_026402145.1. Lineage (NCBI taxonomy): Eukaryota > Metazoa > Chordata > Cladistia > Polypteriformes > Polypteridae > Polypterus > Polypterus bichir. Next base: position 15,862,793 of record JANRMT010062837.1, on the reverse strand, counting down.
ATTTGGAATATATTTTCATATGTGTTCCGTTTCTACAATGATCTGTGTAAATGTAGGATGACAGGAAATGTGAGGCAAGAAATGATGAACACATACCTGAAAAAGAAACTTTTTCTATGTTATAGTAATAATGACTTGAAGTGTATACTGTGTGAAGACTTTAGTCCAAATTTCAAATAAACATGCACTTTTATTCAAGAATATTACCAAAGAAAAAAAAATCATTCAATTTACATGTTGCTTTCAATGAGGTAAAAACCCAAGCTCAAATGTCAATCGACAGAAAGTCGGTATGTCTTCCTGGATGGTGCAGAGGAAAGAGCTGCTGCCTTATAACCAAAAGGTTGCAGTTTGAGTCTGCATGCTCTTCGTTTTCAGTAATGAGCTGCTATTATTACTATAATAAAATAAAAAAAATATGATTTGAGTGTGTAACACCTGGTGTAAATTTTGGCTACTTGTAAAAAGTTAGCTCTTTTTTTTTTATTACTCAGTTTGTTTTATTCTGTCAGCACCATTGACATGGTACACCGCACTTGTCTCTCCCTCTCTGTGTTAATGGCGTTTATCTCCATTCTTTTCATAAGAGCAGTGATGACCACAGTTGGTGCTGTGGTTGATGCCTGGTCAGAACTATTTGTTGTACTGGCAATCAAAGATATGATGCCCCGTGACCGCTACCAGAGTATCATGAGACATTTGTGCTTTGACAACAAAGACACCCGAGCAGAAAGTGTGAAAAACAACAGTTTTGGCATAAAGTTTTGGATTGCGGCAGATTTGGAGACAAAGTACATTTGCAATTCCACTCCATATTTAGGAAACAATCCCCATCGTCTCACAGGAGAAAGATTTTCCGAGACTGTAGTCAGAAAGCTTATGGAGCTGAGCTGTTTCTGAACAAAGCCAGAATCATAACAACAGACAACTTTTCCCTGTCACTTTTCCTGGCTAATAGACTGCTACACTGCAACACAACTCTGCTTGGCACCATAAATATAGTGGGACTTCCACCTACAGCTAAAGTCACTAGTGTCTGTCTGTCTGCATTTCCAGTACCATGCACCATAACGTGGAGATTGAGCAAGATCGTAAAAAAAAAAAAACATTGAAATGATATAGCATTTTCATGCATGGATGTGTGTGTGTGTGTGCATGTGTGAGAGAATTGATGTCATTCAGGTGATTACTGGAATATAAAGTAAACACTTTCGCAAAGTTATAACAAAATAGGTGTGCATTTATTCAAGAATAAAACATTTTTTAAAAATTCAAGTGACAACATGATATCAAGAGGACATGATTTACCAGCGTTTGTTCGTCTGCTTATATTCCTTCAGCGATATCTTTTACGGGCGGCATGGTGGCGCAGTGGTAGCGTTGCTGCCTCGGAGTTAGAAGACCTGGGTTCGCTTCCCGGGTCCTCCCTGCGTGGAGTTTGCATGTTCTCCCCGTGTCTGCGTGGGTTTACTCCGAGCGCTCCGGTTTCCTCCCACAGTCCAAAGACATGCAGGTTAGGTGGATTGGTGATTCTAAATTGGCCTTAGTGTGTGCTTGGTGTGTGGGTGTGTTTGTATGTGTCCTGCGGTGGGTTGGCACCCTGCCCGGGATTGGTTCCTGCCTTGTGCCCTGTGTTGGCTGGGATTGGCTCCAGCAGACCCCCGTGACCCTGTGTTCGGATTCAGTGGGTTTGAAAATGGATGGATGGATGGATGGATATCTTTTACAGTTAGCAAAAATGCACACCAGGTGTTAAGACTCGAATCAAATGTATGTTTTTATTATGCAATAGTAAAAATAATAGCAGCCCACAACTCAAAATAGGAAGAACCCGAGTTCATACCACTAACCTCTGGATTATGAGGCCGCAGTTCTTACCTTTACATCAGCCAAGCAGACGTGTCCTCTCTCTGTCGATTGATAGTTGGGCTACAGTTTTTACACATTTATAGTACAGTAATCCCTCCTCGATCGCGGGGGTTGCGTTCCAGACCCCCCCGCGATAGGTGAAAATCCGCGAAGTAGAAAACATATGTTTGTATGGTTATTTTTATATATTTTAAGCCCTTATAAACTCTCCCGCACTGTTTATAAATATTCCCCGCAGAGTTATACAGCATAATCCCTTTGTATTCTCTTAGATATTAGGTAAGATTCATTGAAATTATGTATATAAACACACTGTTTATATACAGTAAAACCTAAATATTATTTTAAAGATATTGAGTGTCTCCGATATCACATATGTTACAGCCATTACGATAGACAGGCCACCAGCAATAAATACGTACAATGCAAGAAAAATAGTATACAGTAAATGTGTGTACAGTGACACTAAACGTACGTACATGTACTAAGCACTGTAAGAAGAAAATTAATTATGGTTACTCACCAACAATGACACGATGACTTGTCCGATAAAATGAGTTTAATTTTACTGCACAACAAAGGAGAGCGTTACAGCCCTTGTAAAGGAGCCACTTCAGGCGATTGTGTAGCACTGCCGTTGTTGTTCTTCTGGCAGTCTTCCATCCAAATCCCTAAAGCAGATTCCATCCAGACTACTGCCTTATTACTTCCACTTACAACTCGTTTTGCACCCTGGTTAAAAGGACACTGTAGCCGTAGATCTTATATTCCTTTCCTACTTTTTAAATAAAAAGAATCGTAGCCTTCAACAAATCCAAAACGTTTACCTTTTCAGCAATCGTTAACATCTTCTCCTTGCGCTTGGGCACAGCCCCTGAAGCAGTAGCAGATTGTTTTGGAGCCATAATGAAGGGCTTGACTATGCACAAAGATAAACACAAAAGAGCACAACTCTTTACACAGTGAAACACGTTGATGCTGAATGAGTGAGAGGAGACTTCCTGGTTAACACTGCATTCAGCACGCAGGAGCTCAACTGCTTGCTCTGATTGGTTAGCTTCTCAGTCAGGAGAACTTAACTGCTTGCTCTGATTGGTTAGCTTCTCAGCCATCCGCCAATAGCGTCCCTTGTATGAAATCAACTGGGCAAACCAACTGAGGAAGCATATACAGGAAGTAAAAAGACACATTGTCCGCAGAACCCGCGAAGCAGCGAAAAATCCGCGTTATATATTTAGTTATGCTTTCATATAAAATCCGCAATAGAGTGAAGCCGCGAAAGTCGAAGCACGATATAGCGAGGGATTACTGTATTCTTGAATAAAATTGCATTTGTTTTGTAATACCTTTTGTGAAAGTGTTTTTTGATATTTGAACTTCAGTCTTTACACTTTATACACTTCAGCATTTTGTCAATTATTACTAAAACAAACAAAAAAAATCTGTTTTAGTTATGTATTCAACATTTCTTGACTTGCGATATGTCATTTACCCTATACAACTCCAGGCATCTCACACCCAGATAAACAGACTTGAGCTGGGAGAACTTCGACTGTGTCGGTGGGGGATGGGATAGCAGGCTGCTTGTGGCCACTGCTGATTGACATATTTGGAAAAGAGAGGTGCGAAGTAATTTAAGTTGGCCTGACATTACAACTTTTTTCGTAAGCTTCAGGGATTCCAGTGTTAACCAGGTCTGACAGGTAGCTTTTGTTTCTGATGAAGATTAACCATCTTCAGTCAAAATGTCTCTTAAAAAACCCTATTAGACATATAAATGTGTGTTGTGTGTTTAGAGAGCACATTGTACATTTAAAAATAAGCATAACCTGATGCAAGGGGAATCCTTTCTGTAGCATCAGATTATACAGTGACATTCAATGGCATCAATGGACAAATGGTATACATGAATGATATATGTATCACATGTGTTGTGTGTGTGATTTCTATTGTTCAGCATTACAACAATAGTGTAGGAGTCAATGTAATCTATATTCATGAAAATGTGAACTGCAGAATATGCATTTGAAATAAACAGTGCTTTACACTCCATCCGAAGGATTGCTGATAAGAGGGCTGATGATGAAGAATCACAGAAGAGACAGTTTTCAGTACTCAAAGCACCCAAATCAAAAAATCTGCCTAACAACACTAATAGATGCACTGATGAGACTGAACAACATCCATCTTCTAATTACATGTTGAAATGAAGTACTGAAGAAATTTAACATTACTCTATACAGTAATTGGAAATGCAAAAAGACCATGACAAAATAGCTGCAGTGTTTTAACATGTATATATCCATAGACCACAATGCTTATCTAATCTCTGTTTGAGTTATGTCATATAGTGATGCAGTAGTTAAAATGACAGAAAGATAACGTAGCAGGCAGAAGTACTTCTCAAATGTGTGTCTCTACTAATAAATATATATATATATAATATAATATTCATTCAGTCTAAATCAATTGGCTTTTATTATTCTTGTTAACCTTTTGCTGAGTATTTCTAGGATTCTGCCTTGTTGACAGCTTGCTTCATCGATATTTCATTTGTGCTGCATTTGTTTCCTAGGCAATGGGCATCTACAGCACTTTATCAAAACAAACAGGACATACTTTGGAGATTGCAGCTAACACAGCCACTGACCAAAACGTCAAAATGGAGGAGATGCAGCAGCAGACTTCAAATCCAGGTCACCATCAATGCAGCTAAAATGCAAACCCAGCAATCCCAGCGCTGCCTTTTGAGAATCCCATCAATTTTTTTTTATTTTATTTTTTTTACCATTTACAATATGTAATACTAGCAAATCATTAAAATGAAAAAATTAATGGTCCATAAGGATTGTTCCACTGGAAACTAAACTGGAATATTTTCACCAGTTTTATATCGATCAGGTTCATTCTAAGTTTTCCCTGATTAATTTTTAATTCAGTTTTTCAGTCTATGTAAAATTCATCTGAACTTTGATGACATTTTGAGAAACATTTGAAATGCATATTGTCGTAATATGTATGTTAAGTTCCTTGTAAAATTAAAATCTAGCAGTTTCTTGGTTTTGATATTTTAATTAAAAAAAAAAAAATGTTGGAAGTATGCAATAAATGTGGTTCATTATGCTTACTGAACAGCCTCTGCCTCGAAAGGAATTTCAAATAGTGTGCCTAATATGCTGGGTTAATGTAGTATTTCAGCATCTTTGTCCTAGATATCCTCTTCATTGGTTGTTTTTCATTACAGCCAAGGTTGTAATAAATTAAATACAATATCTTCCCCATTAAAACAATACCTATCTTTCAAAAGAATTAAAATTATTCTGTCGTACCACTGATTGACTACTGTGCTCAAACTGATTCTGAAACATATATTCTGATCTTACTGGCAGTAAACCTTGATTCAGTGTGGTATTGCAAGACGTGCATACCCTTAGCCTTCTAGTCTAATTAATGGCCCAGAGGATTAAAAATCTTGACATTTGTTTCAACTTAAAGTCCAATAGCTCTTCATGTCTATTTATCATAATCTCTTCAGTGTTCAGCTGATTTATAGAAATTCTTAAATGGTTCAGGTATCTCAAGGAGTTAAAAACTTTTAAAATTTTAAGTTTTCTTTCATTTGAGAAATTAATAGATATAAAACACACAACTTTTTCACTTTCCTGTTTAATAAACCTAGAAACCTGTTTCCAAAAACTAGTCGATACCGTAGCATCAAGTGTAGGGCAGAACCCAACTGTAGATAATGGTGACAATGCATGTTCAAACCCACTCACATACACACCCACAAGAAACTAATTTAGAGTCACCATTTGGAGATCTTAGAAGAATCAGGAGTACTCAGACAAATGCAAATTTGAACAGAGAATCTATACTAATAAACGGCAAAGCCCTCACTCACTCACTCACTCACTCACTCACTGACTGACTGACTGACTGACTGACTCATCACTAATTCTCCAACTTCCCGTGTAGGTAGAAGGCTGAAATTTGGCAGGCTTATTCCTTACAGCTTCCTTACAAAAGTTGGGCAGGTTTCATTTCGAAATTCTACGCGTAATGGTCATAACTGGAAGCTGTTTTTCTCCATTTACTGTAATGGAGTTCAGCTGGAGGGGCGGAGTTCGTATGACATCATCACGCCTCTCACGTAATCACGCATTACGTAGAAAGCCAGGAAGAGCTACAAAACGCGCTTTAGAAAACATGCATTATATAATTAAGAAGGCAGCGAAACAATTAGAAGCGAGCGAGTGACATATATATAAAACCATATTCAGCAGCTCACGTGAACTGACGCAGTGCGCAGACAAAAAGTAACAGTTCCAAAGAGTGCTGAACAAAAACTGAATTACACTCCTACGCTCAAATAGATAAACCACACGCCGTGGCGCGATACTAAAGCATTCGACTGTAGCGCCCACGTCCGAGGTTCGATTCCCGAGAGGGGATGCACTAAGTATGTACGCGCGCTTCTCGATTTATTTTAACCTCGCATCCCCTTAGTTTGAGACGTATGAAAACGCATGCGGTTAACGCAGAAAGATCACCTATTCACCTATTGAAGCTTCATGAATAATGGATACTTTATTCGCGATCAATGATTGTTTTGGTAAAGCCATACTCAGTGTATTCATTAGATGAACGGTAAAAAAGTAAGAGCGAGGGGACGGTAACTTACTGAAGCACACAAGCAAAACCACAATAGCACGCGGGCT
>JANRMT010062837.1:15777126-15855806 GCA_026402145.1 Polypterus bichir lapradei | reverse complement strand
TGTGTGTGTGTGTAAATATATATATATATATATGACAGCAACACTCATCACTCACAACAGTGACAAAACAATTACATTGACAATCATGTTACGTTATTTTCAAAATGTTTCCTTTTCTTTTTCATTGCTTCTTTAACACATTACTTCTCCGCTGCGAAGCGCGGGTATTCTGCTAGTGGTAAATAAATCTCTGAAACCCAATCCTCCTCATCTCCTTGAGGTGAGCTGGTGTAAATTATAAATTAAGGATACATTTTTGAGTGGGAGTGTTTGTATTCAAATTTTCATTTATTACTTTTGGTGTATTTGTTTAATAAGCACGATTGATTAAATCAAACAACACTGCACAAGCAAAAATCAACAGAACATGACTCCAACACTCTTAGTTTAATACTATCTCTACTGAAGTATCTTCTGCTTCTAGTGAAAGGGTTTTTGACGTTTTTCTCAGTAGCCATTGAGCACGTGTGTTTTATATTGGAGGTTAATGCTGGTAAGTTCCATTCCCAGCCATGAAATATTTCTTGTAATTCTCAAAGTCTGAATTATTTAACTTGAGATTCTCCTTTTAATACTGAATATGATGGTGCTTCACTTTAGGAGTCAACATTCTGGGTACCCAGCTCTCCCAGACAATCGTTATGAATAATGGATTTAGGTTATTTTTTAACTAATCTAGTGTCTGATACATCACATATTGTCATTCCTCAATTTCCCATTATTTACTCCAAGGTGACAACATTTTCGGCTGCCAGTCACACCTCAAGAGACAACCCACCATTATGGAATCCTGTAGCCTAATTTTTGACTGTGCCCATGAAGGGGACTGGTCCAATTACAGTGGGTATAGAAAAGAATCACCCCCTTCGAAATATTCCCTTTTTTTTTTTTTTTTGCTTTGCTTTACAGCCTTAAATGAAAACGCACACAAAAAATATTTCTTCCCAGCTTTACTTACTCAATGTAATCTATATCATCCAAGTGAAAGATATAACAGCTACAGTTCAGAAAAATTTTAAAAAAATCAAAAAACAAGACATACTGAGATTAATAAAGGATCATCCCAATATTTTGTTGAACCACCTTTTGCTTTACTGACAGCCTTGAGTCTGTTGGAATACTTCTTTATCAGCTTTCCACATCTAGATCGAGCAATATTTGCCCACTCTTCTTTACAGAACTGTTCAAGTTCGGTCAAATTGGATGGTAAGCGTTGGTGGACTGCTATCTTCGAATCTTTCCACAGATTTTCAATGGGATTTAGGTCTGGGCTGTGACTGGGCCACACAAGGACGTTCACTTTTTTCTTCTTCAGCCACTGTGTGGTCAGTTTTGCTGTGTGCTTTGGGTCGTTGTGTTGAGAGGTGAACATCATGCCCATCTTCAACTTTCTGGCAGAGGGTAGCAGAATTCCTCAAGAGTTTGACGGTATTTTGTCCCATCCATTTTTCCTTCTACACTAACAAGAGCCCCAGGTCCTGTGGCAGAGAAACATCCCCACAACAGGATGCTGCCACTTCCATGCTTTACTATAGGTATGGTGTGGATGGTGAGCTACATTGGATTTCCGCCAGGTGTACCATTTTTGGTATTGAGGCCAAATAGTTTGATTTTGGTCTCATCTAATAATAATAATACATTTTTATTTATATTGCGCTTTATATTTAACAATCTCAAAGTGCTACAAAATAAGAATAAATTAACAAACAAGATAATCTATAGAAATAATTTAACAAAATGCCTTTCTAACAACGATAGGTTTTTAGGTTTCGTTTAAAAGCATCAGTTGACTGTGGGGCTCTCAGGTAATCAGCGAGAGAATTCCACAGCCTCGGCGCCACCGAAGAAAAGGCCCTGTCACCCATACTGCTAAGCATAGTTCTGGGAACTTAAAGAATGTTAGTATGCACAGAGCGGAGGGTGCGTGAGGAAATATGAGGGATAAGGAGTTCCTGTAAATACAGGGGAGCAGATCCATAGATGCACTGATGGGTAAGAAGGGAAACCTTGTACTCTATTCTAAGTGGTACAGGGAGCCAGTGAAGGGTTTTCAAGATAGGAGTGATGTGGCTATGCTTTCGCACCCTCATCAGGATCCTGGCAGCGCTGTTCTGAATGTACTGGAGTCTCTGGATACTCTTGCCAGGAATCCCAATGAGGAGCGCATTACAGTAATCCAGCCTGGACGAGAAAAAGGCATGGACAAGCCTCTCTGCATCTGCCAGGGTAAGTGTTGGACGAAGTTTAGCAATGTTCCAGAGATGTTTAGTGTGGGTATCAAAAGTGAGTTGAGAGTCCATTTTAACACCCAAATTGGTAACAGATGTAGAAAGAGGAATGTTTTGACCAGAAAAAGTAATACTGGTGATGGTAGAAGAACAAAGATGGTGTGGTGTGCCAACTAAAATGGCTTCTGTTTTAGATCTGTTCAGCTGAAGGAAGTTGAGCCTCATCCATGCCTCCATTTCCTCCAAGCAAATAGTCAGTGTAGATGTTGGCAGAGGAGCAGTAGAGGAGGTGGGGGTAGTCCTAAGAAAAAGCTGAGTGTCATTGGCATAGCAATGGAAAGATAGACCATGTCTGCTAATGACACTTCTAAGTGGGAGCATGTAAATGTTGAAAAGAATGGGGAACACCACAGGTAACATTATGGGTGTGAGATTTTGCGCTGACCATATGACCTTTTTCCACTTGGTATCAGAATCTTCAAGGCGCATTCTGGCAAAGCTCAAACTAGCCTTAATGCAGCCTTTCTTGAGAAGTGGCTTTTTCCTTGTGGCTTGTTCGGGTGGGTCACAATTGTGAAGCACTTGTGAAATTGTTGCCACATGCATACAATAACCACTCTTGGCCATAAAATTCTGTAACTCTTTCAAAGTGGACTTTGGCCTCTTGGTAGCCTCTCTTACCAGTTTCCTCCTTGCTGTTCCATCCAGTTTGGACGGATGGCCGGATCCAGGGAGGGTCCTAGTAGTACCAAACACTTGTCACTTGTACAGAGCACAGATGCTTCCGCTGTGATCAGACTGGACATCTGACTAGGGAATGTCACCTCTCCCTTGCTCAGTCCATGGAAGCTGGCGTGGCTGAGGTGTATGGCTTACAGGTCCCCACTAAGTCTCTGAAGAAAGACGGTTTCAGGGTGTCTGTTGCGATCGCTGCCATGTTGGACACAGGTAGTGACCTCTGTTTGATTGGTTGTGACTGGCTTCGTGGCACTCCCTCCTCTGGCATGGAGTGAGTGAGCATACATTGTGTTCATGGAGATATTAAGGACTATGTGACAGTTTTGCTACCTTGGAAATATAAAGGATGAAACTTTAAAGTCTGGACTGCTATTTCCAATTCCTGCCCCTGGCCCTTGCTGGTGGGGAGGAGGAATACCCTGTTTCCTATGGTCTTGGCCAACTTCAACACAGCGTCGCCGACTCTTCCTGGAGCTTTGGAGGATGGGGAAAGGCTGTGGCTAACAGAATTGACCGAGGTACTAAACTGGAAATTGAACCCAATCTCTCCAGTAAGGGGGGACTCCTCAGATTTTCTCAAGCAACTGCCCAGTCCTTCTATTACTTAGGAGATGGTCACTGGCCCAGCCTCTCCAGAGGCATCAGCTAGCTAGCAGGCAGATTTTGCAAGCTTGCAGCAAGCCGACAGCTCCTTGAAGTTTGCAATCAAGCAGGCCTATACTTCTGGAGACTCCACACTTTCTTGTTAAAAGCAGCTTCCTTGGTCTGATTAAACAGCTGGTTGTCCTGGCAGAACGCAGGGAAACAGTATTATTGATGGCTCATGCACACGTCTTTGGCGGTCATCTAGATGTTGAAAAGACTAGGGAGCATATCTCAAAGCGATTCTATTGGCTGAATATGGGCAGTGATATCGAGCAATTCTGTAAGTCTTGCTCTGACTGTCAGGTGGTCTCTGCTCACAGGCTCCCTTGGGCTTCCCTTTCCACAATGCCTATTTTAGACATTCCCTTTCTGTGGGTTAGCTTGGATATTGTAGGCCCCCTCCCTAAGAGTAAGAATGGGCATAAGTATATTCTTGTGCTGATTAATTATGCAACACGGTATCCTGAAGTGGCTTCTCTCCGGAAAGCCAACTATGCATCTGTTGCAAAGGCTCTGGGTGAGGGCATTCCCCGTGAGATTCTGACTGACCATGGCATGGCCTTTACTTCATGCATCTGAAATAGTTGTGCGACAGCCTTGCCATTAAAAAGCTGAGCGCCACTGTTTACCATCTGCAGACAAATGGCCTCATAGAACGGTTTAACAAGACTTTAAAGCAGATGATCAGGCGGGTCGCTCATGATGACCCAACATGCTGGGAGTCTGCTTTGCCCTTCCTGATGCTCAAGGTTTGGGAATTGCCGCAGGCTTCCACGGGTTCGAGTCCCTTTGAGTTGCTGTTTGGTAGGTGTCTGCGGGGTGTCTTGGATGTTACTCATGACACCTAGGCTAGGCTAGGCTTTCTTCTATCGTTGTGGAGCACCAGCGGCGTGAACAGGATGCCCAAAAATGCCATTATGATAAATGGATCAAACTTTGGGAATATAAGCCTGGCAATAGCGTCCTGGTTCTGATTCCTTCTGATCCACACAAGTTCCTCACGAAATGGTAGGATCCTGCTGTCGTTGAGGAGCATACAGAGCTGGTGTATTACAAAGTCAGGATACTTGGCAGACGGAAACCCATGCAGGTTTCACATGTTAATCTCTTGAAAGAATGGCATGAACAACCAGGCGGTGTTGACGTCTGTAGCTTCTTTGTCACAGACAGAAGTCCCTAAACCCAACAATTTAATTCAGTTCTGTATCGATTTTAGATGCTTAGATAAGGTTTCTAAAGTTGATGCTTATCCTATGCCCCGTGTTGATGAGTTGTTGAAGAACCTGAGACAGGCCTTGTACATCTCCACACTCAATCTTACGAAAGGGTACTGCCAGATGTGAAAAAACAGCATTTGCCACCCCTGACGGGTTATACAAATTTACTAGACTCCCATTTGGTCTGCATGGCACCCCTCTTACCTTCCAATATATGATGGATCAGATTTTGCGTACCCATTCCAAATATTCCAGGGCATATCTCAATGGTGTTGTCATTTTCAGTAATGATTGGCACTCACATTTGGAGTGGCTTCAGGCTGTATTAGACAGCTTGAGACAGGCTGGATTGACCGCTAACCCTGTAAGCTGGTTATGTCTGAGACACTCTATTTAGGTTATTCTATGGGTGGGGGTTTGGTTAGATCTCAGTTTAAGAAGGTGGATGAGGTTCTTACTTACCCACATCCTGAAACACAGAGACAGGTTCTTGCATTCTTTGGTCTTGCCGGTTATTATGGGAGGTTCATCCCAAATAGAGCTGTTCATCTAACTGATCTTACGAAGGGTAGAAAGAACCACTGCGTTGTCTGGTCAGATGATTGTGAGATGTCCTTCAAAGATTTAAAATCTGCTTTGTCAACGTACCCAGTGTTGAGAAACCTGCACTTCTCTTGCGAGTTTGTTCTGCAGACAGACGCTAGTACATTCAATTTAGGTGCTGTCCTGTCTCAGGTTTGTGATGGTGAGGAGTACCTGATCACATTTTTGAGCAGAAAGCTGCCACCCATGGAGTGTAATTACTCTACTATAAAAAAGGAGTGTTTGGCAATCAAATGAGCTGTGGGAGCGCTCTGTTATTATTTGTGGGGGCTTAAGTTTACCTTGGTGACCTATCATGCTCCCTTTCAATGACTTTATAGATATAAGGGTACAAACTCTAGTCTTACACGGTTGTTCTTAAGTTTGCAGCCATTTAACTTTATTATCCGTCATCATCCCAGCTCTGCGCATGTTAATGCCGATGTCATCTCTTGCCTGGCAGAGCCCAGTTTTGTGAATTGCTGGGTTCACAAAGGAATGAACAAGGCTGAGGGTGAGGATATGACTACTGCTGTTTCAGAATCTCCATCTTAAACAGTTTTTCAATGGAAAAGAAACACACTCTTTCAGTACCTCTTTGCGGTATCAGCTGCTGGCTTGCTGGGGCTACAAACATCCTGAGGTCTCTCACTCACCTGTCTTTTTTCCCCCAGAATCCCTCTGCTCCAGCCGTTGCTGCCAGCCCATTGGATCCCCTTGATGAAGAAGACTTTGTGTTCTTTTAAGCAGGAGTCAGGGCCGGTGTGTGACATTTAACAGCTGTTCTCCCTGAGGCCAGTTCACCTCTGTAAAAAACTTGTGTTTGTAACTGGCAGAACAGCAATAAAGTTTCTGCTCCTTGAACTCTCCTGTGCAACTTTGTGACCCAAGCTTGACAGTATATTAAAAATAGCATCAGCCCTAGCATTGACCCATTTGAGTGACACAACTCTTAACATCCGCCAATTCTTATAAAGTTCTGTTTCTGCTTTAGGAAAGACATGAATATGTATTGAAACTTAAGTTGATGCATGTCAAATTCTCCTGTAAGACAATCTGGAGGTGAACATGGCTCAAAGGTTTCATTATCAGTGGTCTTGTGCATATGGAGCTGTTGTAAGTGTACAGTCTGTGACATCTTTCATCAATTAAAAAAAATCTCATAGATATGGAAATTTAATCTGTCACAATTTTTAAAGATATCTGAGGTCCTTCCATTATCAATATTCTTTCTGATTCAAAATATATGGATATTATTCTTCTTATTTCTGTCCTTTATATGGGTTAGTTTAGAAGTTAGAGCTGTGACCTGGGTTTCCACTTCTTTAATTTGATTGTTGTATGAATCGACTACAGACTTCAATCAGATACCTCTTTAATGATTTTCTTTTTCTCCTGTATAACCTTGTTAGAATCATGAAGAAGCCGCTTCTGGCTGTAAGCAAAGCTCAGCTGCAAGGGCTCCATCATTGTAAGAAGGTGGTCAGTCACAATGTTTTTAATACCTGCGAAGAAAGAAACGAAGCTGACATCTCCTGTATTGTTATAATATGTATGTGGAGCTTTTCTTGTTAGACTAGCCAATTCAGAATGCAGCCTTCTTGTAAAAAATGACATCACTGGACAAACAGTTGTAAGTACAAATATTTTAGAAATTTAAGGAAGCAGCCATGTAGGGAAAATGATTGAAAGGAGCAATATGATCTCTCTGTTATTCACATATTTTAGCAAGAAACACAAGGAAGGCATGCAAATACATTGGAAATTCATCTGTTCATCATGTAGGCCACTTGCTCAGAAGAATATTATAACTGCCTTTTCTTCACTGCTTTTGGTCAATGGATTTGACACTCTACCTTCTGCTTTTCTTCCTCTTAAAGTCTTTAATCGCAGGCACAACGTCTCTTCCATTAGCAAAGTCTCACATCTTCTGCTGTAACATTGTTATCTATGCAACATTGAACAAATACTGTCATGTACTGACCAGTGGTTGACCAACATTTTTGGAACTCTGAAGCTTGGGGCCCTCCACAACTAACAACAAGGTTTGGGTAACCACTGTTCTCATCTTCAAAGTAGTTCTTCCAGACAGATTGGATTGTCTCACATGTCAAAGTCATTGGTTTGAATAAAAACGTCACATGCCTTATAGTTTTCGAGTTATGGGAGGTTGGTTCTGGGCCCCTCCAGGATTAGGGGCCATGAAGCTTAAGCTTAAGCTTAATTTTATAAATAGTAGATCTGCCACGGTGCTGACTAGGAGATTATAAATGTGATGAATGAATGAAAGTATAAATGTGTTTTGCTCAGCTTCATACTTGATGCTTCTGTGCTGGTTTCAAGGGCTGATGTGGAGAGGCTCTGTTTCTTCAACTGCTCTCCCCGGCACAGCAAGGACATGCTGGGTTTTCACCATGTGTTGTGCATGGAATATTTCCACACTACACGTTGAACTTAATGTGATGCCGTACATTGGCACAAAAATGCTGAGAAGACACCAAATTCATGGAAAGAAATTGTAAATAGCACTAGAAAAGCTAAAGCAGTATGTAAGAAAACATGGAAAATTAAAGCCAAGAAGAAAATGAAGTGGGGAAAAGTGGAGCTCCAGGAACTGAGAAGAATTTCTTTCCTATTTTTTATTTGGTCTTTCATTAAATACAGAGAAACTAGCAATGACAGACAACTCTTCTCCCATCAGCAGAGTCATTGAGCCACCTTTTGCTCAACAATCAGATAAACAATTCACTTCCTTAACGGAGAAATTGTTAGGTGTGTGACATTGACCAAACACTGGTACCTTTTGGCTAGGAGAATATCAACAAGCTAATTGAATGGGCCGCCAGAAATATAAATGCATTTTGCTCACTGATAGCACATGCAGTTTGCATCACAGTCTGTCTGCAAGCTTAACATGGTAAGTGTTAAGTTCCATTTTGCTTCTGACCACATCTTGCCAATCCCGCTCTTGAATTGGGCACAGAGCCTAAGTGGAGTCTAACAGTAAAACAGCAGAATCTAAAAGGGGAAAAATACACAAATAACTAACTAACTAACTAGCTAAATAAATAAACAAAATACACAGATGCAAGTAAATCTGCTGTGTTTGTTTTTCATTTTCACAATGCAATAAGAGTTGATCTGTTATTATCATTATGAAAAAATGATAGATAGTGTCAGGTGGCTGGGGGCGCGACCTGGTTGGGACACCCCAGATAACCGGAAGAGGGCTTACTCCTCTCCCAGACCATGTGGGGGCGACCACCGTAGTGGCTATGGGGACCACGGGTACAGAGCTTTGAAGCTCAACCCCATAGGGGCCCGTGGTCACCGTCAGGGGGCGCCCCAATGCCTTGGGAGCCCGGGACCTCAGCACTTCCGCCACACCTGGAAGTGCTGGGGGGGGAGAGGATCGGGGACACCTGGACTGCTTCCGGGTGTGCAGCCGGCACTTCTGCCACACTAGGGAGTGCCGGCGGAAGATTGTCGGATTGCACCTGGAGCACATCCGGGTGATTATAAAAGGGGCTGCCTCCCTCCATACGATGGCTGGAGTCGGGAGAGAAGGAAGGACAAGATCTTGGAGGAGGCAAGGAGGCAGCCTGAAGAGAGAGAAGGTATTGAGTGAGAGGCCTGGACTTTTGGGGACTTTGGGGTTTGTGCACTGTAAATATGGAAAATAAACGTGTTGTGGGTGATTTAAACGTGTCTGCCTATATGTGTCCAGGCTGCTTTCCACAATAGATAGATAGCAACTTTTTCCATACACTGTCCACTTTTTGAGATTTAGAATAGCAGCCCGGCTGATATTGAAAAAATCTCAAAAATTGTCTTGGATTTTGTCCTGATCATTATTTTCGTAGTGCAAACAGGCTGACATATTTTCACAAATTCCATGTGCATATACAATGTTTTCTGTTCAGTGCAACTTATGTATGGCACTGAATTTGTTTAAAGAAAGCACATATAGACTTGAAGTTTACAAAGCAAAATTTAGGATAATGTTTAAAACTAATTAGGATTTCTCATAGGTTATAATGCATATTACGGTCTTCATTTCTACATACAGGTGTTGTCTGTATGCCTAAAAAAAAATTGTATGTTTTTGTGATTTTCCATTTTAGTTGTATTTGCATATAATGCACAATGCACACAGGAAAGATGACCTTTACTGCTTTAAGGTTCATCTGACACATACACAGAACAGAAACAGATGGTCCACTTGCGTAATAAAATGAAATGCTTAGGTAAACAATATCATGCTTTTTAAAAAGAAAAGGGAAGGGGAAGGGAAAATCAGACCGAAAAAGGGAACTTTGCTCTTCTGCCTTGCAACGCATGAATCCATGTACTCACCAGTGCTTGAATCAAGATTGATTGATTGAACTATTCCTGTCTTTCTCAGGGGTTTCTTCCACACAGGTCAAACAGATAGGGGTGAAATGAGTCTCTGATGATCCTAGTTCCTCTGGTCCTGTATCTCCTGGTATTAATATCATGCTTATTGTTATGACCTGGTGCAGAGTTCTGCCGCTCAGATCACCGTAGTTACTTAATGTCCCGTACATAGCAGTTCCCAAACCAGGAGGTGGAGTTAAGACACTTTATACAGTGTCAGAGTAAAAAGTTCTTAGGATAACTGGAGCAACCTGAAACTTCCTCAACTGTCTAAAAAGGTAAAGATGCTGCCTCACCTTTTTGGATTGGGCTTAAATATGATCAGTCCATGTCAAATCCTCTGATATTATTGCTCAGATATATGAAGCTGCTCACCCTATCCACTGCAATCTTATAAATGTTGAGAGGGTGTAGGACCACTTCTGTCTCTTATCAAAGTCCACTACCAGCTCCTTAGGTTTGCTAACATTCAGTTGGAGGCAGTTCTTCTGACACAGCAATACCAGGTTCTCCACTTCCTCCATGTATGCTGTCTTATCATTGTTGGAGATGAAGCCCAGCACAACTGTGTCATCAACAAATTTGACAATGGAGTTGGAGGTGTGTGTGGCCACACAGTCGTGAGTGTAGATGGAGTGGACCTGAGGGCTGAGTACACAGCCTTGTGGTGCTCCCGTATTAAATGTGATGATGCTGGAGGCACAACCACCAAATCTCACCACCTGTCGTCTCCCTGTGAGATAGTTGAAAACCCAGGCACACAGACAGCTGTTCGGTCCCACATCTCTCATCTTGGTAAACAGTCTATGGGGGACAATTGTATTGAAAGCGAACTGTAATCAATAAACAGTAATATGACATAGTCACCTGCTTCATATCCACTTGGCTGAGTGTGGTGTGCAGGGCATGGGAGATGGCATCCTCCATTGATCTATTGGGGTGGCAAGCAAACTGGTGTGGGTCTGTGGAGCTGGAGATGGATGCTGTAATTAAGACTATAATGAGCCTTTCAAAAACCTTCATGACTACTGACGTCTGTGCAACAGGTTGTTTAGTGGAGAAATCCTCAGAAAAAATGAGTCTTTGGAAAGGCAATAAGAATTTAAACAGTATTGCACAGCACAGAAAAGAACTGCAGAGCACACAAAGCCTGCCTAAGTTCATGAAGTGAGCATGATGGTTTGGGTGCAGTTTGTTTTTATTCCAGTTCTAATCACAAAACATCCCCATTTCGTACATATTCCTCATCATCCACTTTAATGTTATCTTTGTAATAATGACCTCGTACTTTCCTCAGTTCCCTCCATAACACACCGTCCTTAGTCCTTATAAAACAAAGCAAGTGAAAAGCAAGCACACAATCCACATTAAAACCAAAAACAGAAGCCTATAAAATAGTAGTGCCTCACTAAGCCACGTAAAAAGATGTCAAGTAACTCCTTTTAATAGTCAATAGTTAAACTTAAATAAACTTAAATGCTAGCTAAATGAAATATAAATGCATTCTAATATAAGAGCCCGCGGCTGCAGACAGCAGCTCTGTTAAGTCATGGCACGTAACTGCACAGTGGTCTGACAAAGGCCAAGCTACTGCTTATGTCACGGACACATGTTCAGGAAAAACTGCCTAACTTTCTGCAATCTACCCTTAAGTCCCTAAAGTGTTCAGACTAACTAATATCATAATATACTGCATTTTAATATTATTGCCCAAGGTATGCCCAAATGACTCAGGTGACACCGTGAGTGGCAGCCTTTCCAGCAGCTCCGTGTACAACTTTATCTTTCTACCATTTTCTCTGTTTCACTGATCACTCCTACCACTTTCTTTTATGTGGACTCATTCCCTGGACATTTTTTACTACTTTTTTACTACTTGGACATGGATTTTTACACACCAAGAATCGTCTATTCAGATAGTCACCTTCAAGCGCTGAGAACAAAGGCCCACGCCAGTGTGGTTCCCTATATACCTGACAAGGTAAGAATGCGGTATTTTGGCAGCAGAACCGGTGCTAAGCTAAAAGCTAAACGGCTAGCGAGAAAGTGGCGATAGAAGCCTTCGGTGCCTTTTGTGATCCTGGGAAATGTGAACTCACTACCAAATAAGATCAACGAACTGGCTGCACTGGTGAAAAATGTCAGGACCTACAGAGAATGCAGTTTGCTGTGTTTTTGTGAAACATGCAGTAAGATGATGCAGATGTTCTATCTGATGGTTGTGGCGAGCGCCCTCTTCTACGTGGTGATATGCTGGGGAGGCAGCATAAAGAAGAGGGACGCTTCATGCCTGGACAAACTGATGAGGAAGGCAGGCTCTATTGTAGGCATGGAGCTGGACAGTTTGACAGCCGTGGCAGAGCGACGGGCGCTGAGCAGGCTCCTGTCAATCATGGAGAATCCACTGCATCCACTAAACAGTATCATCTCCAGACAGAGGAGCAGCTTCAGTCTGTCACTGTCCTGCTTTATCTATCTATCTATCTATCTATCTATCTATCTATCTATCTATCTATCTATCTAATACTTCTAAATGCCATTTGAGTGCTTATATGTTTTATGCGCCCACTTGAGAGCTTGCCCTTTACTCACACAGGCAAAGGTTCTATATATGCAGCTTGTTTTGTCTTCTATCAGCACTTGCATCCTTAAAACAAAATCTGCCTGCTTGCTTCATCAGAGAACATGATGATCTTGTCTCACAGCTTGACTCACAGAAACTCAAAACAATGCAAGTGAGAAGGACAAACAGGCAAGAGGCCTATCTAACAATATAAATATTGTCCTTTTATAGTTGCTCCAGACCTAGGCTTTTCATAGCTAAAAGCACTAAAACTAACAATAAAGCATATTGATCAATAATTGAAATTCTCATGAGGACCTGTAGTTCTTTGGTACCAGGACAATAGTGGACCTTTTAAAGCACATAGGGACCATAGACTGAGCCAGAGACTCAGTTACAGATAGAGATGAAGTGGTGGGTGGGTGATCCATGGGCTCCTGTTCTGACGTATGACCACCTGATGCCCAGTGCTGCAGCCTCTTGGCCTGATTAGGCTGCGGTTTTATTGGGTTCTTGTTTTTACATGCTTTCAGCATGGTAAAAGTGCTATATAATTAAAATGTATTATTATTATTATTTATTTTTGTTTATCTTTTAAACATGCATGTACTCAAGTCAAGTTTTGGAGCATGCACTGATACAATGCATTGCCACACCCACCACACAATGAAATAGCTCAGGATCCCAGTTGGCAAACCTCCAGGCAGAAATACGGTCCAGTCCCACCCTACAGAAATGACCCTCTATCTGCCGCAGCCAGGTGTTACGTGGGCGACCCCCTGACCTGGTCCAGCCACTTGGGTCCTCAACAATGAGGATCTTACGAGCTGGATCACCCTCAGGGAAACGCAGTGCTGTAACTGATGCTTCCTCACAATGCAGGTAATGTGCCTCATTCAGGACTTCATGAGCAGCTGCTCATTTAACACAAAGTCAAACCAACGGTACCCAAGGATTTTCCGAAGAGACACAGTACCAAAGGAGTCCAGTCTTCGTCTCAGGTCACTGGATACCATCCATGTCTCGCAACCATATAGCAAGACAGGAAGCACCAGGACTCTAAAGACTTGGACCTTTGTCCTTTTCCATAGATATTGGGAGTGCCCCTTTTCATCGACCTCATGATCCCCCCATGCTCTCCCAATCTGTCTACTGACTTCATAGGAAGAGTCATCAGAGACATGAATGTCACTGCCAAGGTAAACAGACACACTGCTGATGGCTGTGCCTAAGAGGTCATTAAAAGCCTGGATCTTGGTTTTTATCCAGGATTCTCGCAAGCCCAGACACTCAGACTCCTCGCTCAGCCCCGAGCAGAGCCTCCATTGACTCAGCGAAGATCACAGCATCATCAGCAAAGTCAAGATCTGTGAATCTTTCTTCACCAACAGATGCCCCACAGCAGCTAGACCTCATGACATTGCCCAACACCCAGTCCATACAAGCATTGAACAGAGTAGGAGCAAGAACACACCCCTGACGAACCCCAGAATCAACTGGGAAAAACACAGAGGTTCTGCCTCCACTCTGCACAGCACTCACAGTACCAGTGTACAGGCCGCTCATAATGTCCAGCAACCTCGAGGGGATCACGTGAACACTCAGGATGTCCCACAGGGCAGCTCGATCAACTGAGTCGAATGCTTTACGGAAATCGACAAAGGCTGCAAAGAAACTCTGCCGTACTGTAGGTTATATATTGTTTTCTGCCAATGTTGATATGTTTTACTTATTTTTATAGATTTTCCAGGATGTCGTGGAGGTTATGGGGTAGAGTGTGGGGTACACCATTTTGTAAGTTAATTTTCTTATTCTTGTTTTTCTTTGTTTTTGGGGAGTATAGACTGGTACATTTTGGGGGTTTTAATGTGTGCATGAAAGTGTAGAATGCCTTTTTCTTATTTTTGGATGAGGGTTGAGGAGGGTGGCTGTGCTATTGCTTGAAATGGATTTTACCGTTATTAATCTGTATCTGACTTCTTATGCTTACATCTTGGGAGGGCTAGTTGGGTTGTTTTATTTTCTAATTGGCTTGATTTGACAAATATTATATTGGGGATAGGTGGGTGTTTCTATGAACTTTTCAATGTTTTGTCTTCTTCTTTTGTTCTCTTAAGACAGTGGTGAGTGGGCAGAGCTTTGTGGGGGTGTGGGAGCAGCTGTAGGTTTTATTTTCTCTTTTTTTATATCCTTTGCATTTTTTTGTCTTTACTGTGTTGTTTTTGTCCCTTCTTTGAGGGATCAGACACTGAGTGTCTGGAGTGCCTCCTTGGTGGGTGCCAGTTACCATAAAGAACACTTTGAATCCCTTACTCAGAAACATGGTGTAAAAGTTGCTCCTAATTTTTCATGGTACTTGGGGGAATGTGTAACAGGTAGTGGATCATGTAGTTGGTTGTGAGCACATTTGGTCTGCCTCACGTATGAGCAATGCCATCATGGTGTTTTTAGACTTCTTAGAGTGAGTTAATGCACTTTCTGAAGCAAGATATAATCAGTGATTCTCTTGTGTGTTTTTGCCACTATATGTCCCTGGTAAATGATTACTTTATACAATGTCCTGCGTTCAGTTTCTAAGACAATTCTGAAAAGGGAACTGGGCAAGTAAGGACAAGTAGTGTCCAAGATCAAAAAAATCTCTTTGGAGATTAAGGATCTGTGTTAAAAGTACTGGGGATGCTAGGGGTCGCTATTGCATCGTGAAACTCCACAGACAGATGTCCAGGACACACGTTTAAAAGCACCAAAAAGAATTTTAATATTTTCTTCAAATAAATTGCACAAAGCACCACACACTCCACAATTCTCCAATAACAATACAATAATCAATAATCACAATAATCCTCCAATGCCAGCAGCTTTGTCACCAAACCTCCCAACTCTGGCTCTCCCTGCTGGGTCTTTACCAGTCCTTTAAATATCCATGACCCGGAAGTGTTCCTTCTCTTCTTCTGGGTCAAACGCCACATCATCAGTCCTCAAATATTCTGGAAGTACTGTGGGCATCTGTCCTCATGACTCCAAAGTGCTTCCGGGTTGTAGGAAACATAAGAGTCCCCAGGTCCTTTAGGAGCTCCCCCTGGTGGCACCCACGGCACCCAATAGGCCTGAGAAAATGGACTCCACGTCCCATGATGCCCTGCGGGAATCTGGGGTACATTTACCGTCCAGGGGAGCTGCCACCTAGAGTCCTGGGGGAGGCAGTGCCCTGGAAAGGCTGCCGTTGTCCATTCTTCCCATCCTGGGACATCCCGACTGGACTGAGCTGCCGGCCGTCTGTGACAGTACGTTGTTTCTTTCTTTTCACAGGTGTTGATTAAAATGTTTGATATTAATGAAAAGCTTAGTGTAGCCCTTAGATTTAAAGCTGACAGCATTTGATATGCTATTTTTGTTATATAGGATCACATGAAATGTTTTAAGTGTGGGAGCCCAGGGCCTGCAGCAAAAACCTGTCCTAGGAATAATGATGAGGCTTCTAATCATGGTAATGAAAGGCCCATAGATAGCCTGGCGCTGCATACTACAAGTGAAATGGTATCTGCAGTTGGTTTACCTGAGAAAGTTGAAAGAAGCAGTGAGGGGGACGTGCAAGCTACAGCCCTAAATAACAACTGGGGAGAACCTGAAGAGCATGTAAGCGTAGAACAGCAAGAAGCAGCTAAAAAGAAACTTTTAGTGGGTAGTGATGAGAGTGCAAGTACAACTACAGCTCTGGAAGCAGTCTCATCAGCTGCAGAGAGTGTTTGTGGAGATGTGAACGGAGAGTCAGAAATGAAGAACAACAAGCCATAGCAAAGAAAAGGTAGTACAGTAATCCCTCCTCCATCGCGGGGGTTGCGTTCCAGACCCCCCCGCGATAGGTGAAAATCCGCGAAGTAGAAACCATATGTTTGTATGGTTATTTTTATATATTTTAAGCCCTTATAAACTCTCCCGCACTGTTTATAAATATTCCCCGCAGCGTTATACAGCATAATCCCTTTGTATTCTCTTAGATATTAGGTAAGATTCATTGAAATTATGTATATAAACACACACTGTTTATATACAGTAAAACCTAAATATTATTTTAAAGATATTGAGTGTCTCCGATATCACATATGTTACAGCCATTACGATAGACAGGTCACCAGCAATAAATACGTACATTGCAAGAAAAATAGTATACAGTAAATGTATTAATTATTTATGGTTACTCACCAACAATGACACGATGACTTGTCCGATAACAATGAGTTTAATTTTACTGCACAACAAAGGAGAGCGTTACAGCCCTTGTAAAGGAGCCACTTCAGGCGATTGTGTAGCACTGCCGTTGTTCTTCTTCTGGCAGTCTTCAATCCAAATCCCTAAAGCAGATTCCATCCAGACTACTGCCTTATTACATCCACTTACAACTCGTTTTGCACCCTGGTTAAAAGGACGCTGCAGCCGTAGATCTTATATTCCTTTCCTACTTTTTAAATAAAAAGAATCGTAGCCTTCAACAAATCCAAAACGTTTACCTTTTCGGCAATCGTTAACATTTTCTTCTTGCGCTTGGGCACGGCACCTGAAGCAGTAGCAGATCGTTTTGGAGCCATAATGAAGGGCTTGACTATGCACAAAGATAAACACTAAAGAGCACAACTCTTTACACAGCGAAGCACGTTGATGCTGAATGAGCGAGATGAGACTTCCTGGTTAACACTGCATAGCTCCTGCGTGCTCTGATTGGTTAGCTTCTCAGTCAGGAGAACTTAACTGCGTGCTCTGATTGGTTAGCTTCTCAGCCATCCGCCAATAGCGTCCCTTGTATGAAATCAACTGGGCAAACCAACTGAGGAAGCATATACAGGAAGTAAAAAGACACATTGTCCGCAGAACCCGCGAAGCAGCGAAAAATCCGCGTTATATATTTAGTTATGCTTTCATATAAAATCCGCGATAGAGTGAAGCCGCGAAAGTCAAAGCGCGATATAGCGAGGGATTACTGTATTGGAGTTGGAAATCCATTGGGCTTAAGGTAGTGGTGATAATGAATTAGCCTTCGCTGACTTATCCCTTTGTTCAGAAAGAGGGCAGGAAACTGGTGAAGGTGAGAGGTGCAGCTTCTCTCAGATAAGATCTTTCCTAGTGGAAATGAAGGACAAGAAAGGTGATATAACCAAGAAGTTTGTTTATGAGTTCAGTGAAATCACTTTTGAAATGACACATGGGAGCAGAAATGTTTACATTGAAGAAGGGTTGGCATCTTTAAAGTATCATCACAAAATTGTCATTTTTGTTAACTTGTGATGGATTTGACAGCCACCTATTTATCTTCACATTATAATTGTCTGTTGTTTCTGGTGTGTCTTTTTCTGTCCTATTAAAATTGATGGGTGTAGGACTGGCACATTTAATGTTAATGGATGTGAAGATGAGACAAAGAGGGCTGCAATTTACGAATTCCTGAGGAAGAAGATCCTGGCTTTTCTGCAGTAGACACATAGCGATTCCAGTTTAAAGTGTCAGTGTATGAGGGCCTGAGGTGGGGATGTATATTTTAACCACAGCAAAAACTGATGCAGATAAGAGTTGGTAGTGATCCTCTTGGTGAGACACCTGACAACTTTGTCTGTGTCTATAACTAAGGTGGTGAGGTCTGATGGTTTTAAGGACAATCATTGAAAAATGTTGTTTAGCATATACCGATATGGTTAATGGCAGAGAATGAATGGAGTGTTTTGCTACATTGAACAATATCTTGGCACAATTAAAAGTTGATAATTATGTTATTCGGCTGGGGAATTCTAATTGTATGTTGAATGATGAATTAGACTAAGTGGATAAGATTGGCGAGCTTTGCTGGGCTGAATGGCCTGTTCTCATCTTGATTGTTCTAATGTTCTAGACAGGAGTCATATAGAGCCTCACCCACCATCTGCTAAGGTACTGCAACTTCTCTGTGAGCAGAATGAGCTGAAGGATGTGTGAAGGCAATGAACTGGCACACCAGACAGTAAATGTGAGCACAGGTGAGAAGCGACTCTACCCTCTGTCGCCAGGTTGTACAGACTGAATATTTTTTTATATCATTTAGCCTCTTTAGTTCCTGTTTTTTAATCACTATGTTCTTCTCTGACCAAACTGTGGCTGCTTGTGAACTTATTGTCTCTAATTGACAGCATAAGAGTTCAAACCATTCAGTCATACTAGAATGTATCTCAATGCGTTACAAGGTTAAAAAAACCTTGTAACTCATATATGTGAAATATAGTACTTCAGCCTGTGTATCAATTAGAAATTGATCTAAACAGTACAATTCTATTAGGAACTACTATTTAAATGTAACAGCAATGTTTTCACCTTAATGCTACTAAATAACTTTGAGTTATATAGTTCTTCAATGTATCACAATACGTTTTAATGCTAAAAAAATACATATGAAATGTATTGCATCAGGCTTTTATATCACTAAGAAAAGGACACAAGAGTAAAGGTATGTTAGGAAACTGCTATTTATATGTTACAGCAGTGCTTTCACCTTAATGTATCAGCAAGGCATTCAGTTATACTTAAATGTATAATGTTGCTTTTCAAGGCTAAAAAACACTGAAGATAATATGCACTGCTGTCGCTTGTGTGTCAGTTAGAAATTGATCTCAACTGTAAAGTTCTATTAGCAAACTAATAATATGTTGCAGCATTGTTTTCACTTTAATGGATCAACAGGGCATTCACTTATACTCAACTGTATCACAATGCGTTACAAGGCTAAAAAACACTGAATGTGACATGTAGTGCTATAGCTTATCTCTTAGAGAATTGTCTGATGAGTGAAGTTGTTTAATGAATGTACTGTTTAAATGTTGCAGCAGTGTTTTCAACTTAATACAACTGTAGAACTCTGAGTTATTCAATACTCCTATGAAACAGAATGCATTACAAGGCTAAAAAACAATGAGTGTAACATGTGGTGGTATAGCTTGTCTATCACTTACAAAATGATCTAAACAGTAGAGTTATTGTGAAGGTATTATTTATGTTACAGTTGTGTTTCTCACTTTAATGCAACTTTAGAACTTTGAGATATACAGTACTTCAATGAAGTACAATGCAATGAGAAACACTTCATTTGAAATATAGTGCTGCAGCTTCTGTAAAGTGATATTCAGAAACTATTATTAATATATTACAGCAATGTTATCACCTAACTGTATCAACAGAGCATTCAGCTGTACTTGAATGTATCACAAAACTATAAAACACTAAATGTGACATTTAGTGCTATAGCTTGTGTATCACTTAGAAAATTAACTAACCACTAAAGTTCTGTTATGAATGTACTTTTTGTCTGATTAATTGTAAGGTTCCATTTCAGTGTCAGAAGAGATAACTTGCTGTAGATGGCAGAGACAGCAAGTAACCTCAAGGGACACAAAAAAGAGAAAAACAATGTTCCTTACTAAATAAATGTCACCTGGAGTGTTAGTTTGTTCAATTTGAAAGCTGCATTAGTAGCTGCAATAAGAATATTGTGAGCATTCATAAAACTTGATTTTAATTCTGAGATTGACAGGCTATCTCTAATATTTACAGGTATCTAAGTTCAGGGCTTGGGGGCCTGTAGCCAACTCCAACAATAGTGGGTCAGTAGTTATTTTTTTATTGATCACAATATTTGAATCCCACTTGTCAGTTCATATTTAAAGACATGCAATTAGGTTGATTGATAGATAACTATGCAGTGGCCTACAATAAGTTAACACATGTGTACAAATGTGCCCACCACTTGACTGGCATCTCCTACAGGGTTGTATTTTAACGTGACATCCCCCTCCCAAGTACAATAAATGTTTTGGAACACGTATGCTACTTCTTCTCCTGAGGCTTAGGGATCTGCACTGGTAATCGGAAGGTTGCTGGTTCGAATCCCGTAAACGGCAAACAAGACTCTGATCTGTTGGGCCCTTGAGCGAGGCCCTTAACCTGCAATTGCTGAGCGCTTTTGAGTAGTAATTATTCTTCAAATTCCTAAACCATATTTAAGTAAGATGTCTGTAACTACTCTTTCTGATTGTATTTTTTACTTTTTACATTTAAAGTCTAAATAGAGACCTTTACCCACAGGGACACTTGAAGCTATGAAAGAAAATAAGTCACATGCTATTAGCTGAATAAGACTGCAATCTGTAATCACTGATTAGTATCAAAACATTCATTTTTAAAATTTGCTGTCCTTCCTGTTTTAATCTTGTACGGTATATACTTAAAGTAGTTCCCTTTGAGAGTTTTTGTCAAAGCTTGTTAATAAAACATTTAAATGCTTACCTTACCAGCATTTCCTCCCTCAGAAAGGTGGATTTACTCTTCCTTCATAATGAATTGTGAAATATCCCCGCACTCAGATTTAATCTGAAAATATAATGCTGTTACTAGTGTAATGTTATTAACTGAGTAATTTTAATTCACAAAATCAGATTTTTTTTATTATACTTTGTAATTAGTATGTTATTTAGAAACAGAAATTCACTTTGACCTCTACTGTTACCTTCCCTTCATGTTTTGTTATGTGATTTAGTTAGGCAATATACTTAAAAAATGTGAGAGACAGACAGTACTTTGTTCATCACTTGGGCATTTTTAACGTAATTAACATGGGCGGGGGATTACACCACCTGGAAATTTTGTTGTTTTTGGAAGTTCTTCATTTTTGTTTTCTATTTCACACTGCACCTACAAATTAAAAAAAGTAAACAAGTAAACATCACATACTATATCTTCTTAACTATTAACATACATTTAAAATTAAGAAACCAGCAGAAAACCTTGGCATCTGCTCAGTGAAATGAAGTTTCTGGTAAAATTCTGACAATATTGTTGCATCCATACAGTTTTATGTAGTTTTCTTATTGTTTCTGGAAAAAAAAAAACAATTCATTAATGCCAGGAAACTGCTGACATAACCCATTCAATTATCTTATCTGGCTGTTTAGGAAAAAAAATAGGGGATCTGTTTAAACAACCACATGTGTTGAAAATTCTCTTTTTTCACACACAGACCCAGGAAATTCCTAAGTTCATTAGGGTTTACTTATTCATACATATTAGGATGAAGTGGTCTTATCTGGATCAATAAGATTTACATAAAAGTCCCTCCTAATGGAACACAAATACAGAGAGATGTGTAAAAAATCTGTGGCTATTAAATGTTTTTCCCTTTACTTATTTGGCTGGCACCTTCATCCAAGGCAACTTACAACATTTATGATAAAGTTGTTTACATTGCTTTAGGTTTTCCAATTGGAGTACAGCAGGTCAAGTGACTTGCTCAGGGTCACATAGTGTCAGTAACAGTATTTGAACCCACAGCCTCAGGGATTGAAGTCCAAAGCCTTAACCAGTACACCACACAGCCAGCTTGCTTTTCTGATTTTTTTTCTGCATGAAGGAAAAATGATGGGTAGTAGTGGTCAAGTAGTGGTCTTAGTTCTATTACTACCATCTTTCACAAAAAATATGTTTTTGCACATTGTATGCATTTGAAGTTCTTCATAGCAAATAAAAAATTTCATAACAACAATAATTTATGTAAGCATAAAGCTATATTTTTACAGATCAGAAGTGTTTCACAAAGCCTGTTTTTCAATAAATGAACAGCACATTCTGTCTGGGAACTAAAATCCGATTACATTGTTTCTGTTGATAGTGGAAAACAGCAACTGTCAAGAAGAGGACACATTTTATGCTCAATTTCCCTGTTGCCACCAGTGGAGACTAATTCCTTTTTGTAGAATCCGTCTATTTCCCAAAAACTGTGTAAATAGCTGTGTTTGTTTGATAGTTAATATGAAACATATCAACAATTTTCAAAATGATTTGTGCATCTGTACCAACACTTGAAAAATGTATACGCCTCATTTAAATACATGTCATTTTTAACCAGTGTTCAAATATTTTCTAACAAATATCTGTTTTATTATTAATGTTCAAACCTATATTACAGGCTGATTTAGCAGCAATAGTTACTAATGAGCGAATCGCCCCATTGGATAAACAGGAAAAGGCTGTGAGATTCTTGTTCTGTTTGTTCTGTTTTATATGGCCTGTTTTTTATGTTTTCATTACATTAATACATGGTTCACAAAACATTACAATGATCATCACAAAACATGTATTTTTTAGCATAATTGATTTTTGTTTTCAGTTTATTTTTACTTAGCACACTGATTACATGCACACAGTACTGTACATTGTTAAAACCAAAAAGTTAATAATATTTATTAGGAACACAAAACACAGTACAATATAACAACACAACCTCATAATAATAATATGCACATAGCAATAAATCTTCGAATTGTAATAATATAATTGTAGCTTAATTTATCCAAAATTACCAAAGTTCTGCAGGTTTTAGTTTGCTTCATTGGATGATTCAGGCAATAGTGTGGCGAGTGCTCAAATAATTCCGCAGACAAAATATCTTTTTTAAAAAAGTTTTAGTAAAATTTCAAAGCGAAACAGTTTGCATAAAAATAGTACAAAAATTCATATTAAAGAAAAGAAAAGTTCTTGTTTAAGAAAAGTTCTGTTTAAGGCTTATGTATCTTGTTTCATTTCTCTAAGTTTGGTCATACAGTTATATTTGAGGCAAGGTCAGAAAACTCTATGCCATGTCCTTTTCTATTTGCGAACATATCTAACAGTCCACGCTAGCAGTAAGACTATTTCCTAACTGGCTTAATTAACACTCTGTTCTATAGATAAATTCTATTTCATGTTAACTTGCAGAGGGAAGAAGAAGTCTATGCCATATTCTAGGCAGCTGTAAGAAACTGATATTCTATTATTGAAATTAAGCAAACACTTAAATAAGTTTAACTTTAACATTACTTTCTTAGATTGTCTCTTACAATAATTTAAAGGAAATATACCGTATATATGCTTTATAAAGTCAACAATTGTTGGCAAAAGAGAAGAGGAAAATAAAACCACAGTGCACACAAATTAAAAAATTTAATGAACCTTAAAAATCAAGTCATTCCTAAAAGGTAAGTCAGAGTTTATGTGACTGATACCAAAAGGTTACTCATCTCTTCCTTGGGCCTTCTGCAGTGCAGTTTGCTGCAGACTGTGGTCTATGGTTTTGAAGAATAAACCAGCAACTGGAGTATTTATATGCATGCAGCATATGTCAAAATGATGTATGACAATTAAGCCCCGCCCCTATGACATCATACCGGAAGCCCCACCCTATGAATTATCAGCCTTAAGCTCCGCCCCTTTGGACTTTGGACCGGAAGTCCCGCCTGTATGACGCAAGACCGGAAGTCCCGCCCGTATGACGCAATAAGGAAGTCCCCGCCCTGCTGACGTCACGCCTCCCCCACGTGACATAGCCCCACCCCCTCGGCACCTGATTGGCTCAGGAAACTGTCAAGGGCCTTTTGATGGATGTATGAACCCTCCTTGAACCCGCCCCGGCGCCTGATTGGTTCAGGAAACTGTCAAGGGCAGTTTGATGGATGTCTGAACCCTCCTTGAACCCGCCCCCGGCACCTGATTGGTTCAGGAAACTGTCAAGGGCAGTTTGATAGATGTCTGACCGTTCTTGAACCCGCCCCCAGCACATGATTGGTTCAGGAAAATGTCAAGGGCCTTTTGATGGATGTCTGACCCCTGTCTGAACTCATCCTGCAGCCACCTGCTTAATTAAACAAACTGTCAAGAGCAGCCCCCCTCCTTGAACAGGCATGCCTGGGCCTGTTGCAGACCTGTTGGTGGCCCACTTCTCTCGAAGACACACGCACAAGCGTTTCAAGGGGCAGAGCTGCTTGCCTCTACGGTTTGGATAAGAACTCCTGTATCTATCTATTATTTAATGTACAAATTCATAGGACTGAAGCAAACAATATTTTTTATACTCTTTGAAAAGAGACTCCCGCCCCACCGGCCTGATTGGTTAGGGAAACTGTCAAGGGAAGTTTGATGGATGTCTCTTATTCGGGTCGGTGAAAGGTACTTCGGCATAAAAAACCTAAGGTCTCGGGGTTATGGTCTCTGTGAATAGTGAATACAGAAAATAGAATACAGAACACACGCTGCACTCGTCCTATCTCTTTTGAAAAACCCTAGGTGAATTTTGAACATCATGTCCTATGACTGGTTAACACTGCGGACACGGGCGCTAGATCTCCGTCATATGGACCATTACAGAGTAAAGATTATAGAATCTTTTGCAGTCTCCATTACAAGATCCATAGCATCCGCAGGAAGTTGAACGATTAAGTGCAGACCCTTTAGTATTTATTTAGGTCATATTCTAAAATATCTTAGATTATATCTATTTAGTTAGCATGTCAGCACTGTTCATTTTCAATATACGAGTAGGTGGTATATTTCCCTGACCAGGGGCTTCTTGTCAAAAGGTTAAAATAAAGCAGAGATCCGAGATACTCTTTGTCAGCCGTTGCATTCTAATTCTTAAAGCTCTATCAAACTATTGTTAATTTCAAAGCAAAATGCCAACAATCATTTTGTTTATAACTAAATTAAATAAACCTTATAAATAGATCCTGGTGCTTGATAATACTTAACCCTAATTGATATCATTAAATGATACTTCTGTGTTTTATTCAGGTTTAATATTTTTAATTTGCCTTTTTAAGTTTTATTTAAAAATGAACTCTTTAAGACACATTCAGACTATTCCAGACTGCGCATGTCAAAAAAGCTTATAATTTATTTCAAATGTTTTTATACATCACGGCAGTTTTTCAAATTGTAATCACTACACTTTTTCATGTGGTTATTTACTTCATAATTAACTTTATTTATTTATTTTGGCACAAATGTCCTTACCATGATGACTACCAGTCTAGTTCATATTCTAAACTCCAATATTTAATGTTCTTCCTGAATCAGGAGGAACACAAGCCTCACTTTTACTGCCAGATAAGATTCTAACAATAACCGGCTAATTTTAATTACCCTCATACTAGCAGATGTTAAATAATGTTTTCCCCAACTCTTTGCAATCCCGTGGAACTGCCTACATAGATGACAGTTTAGCTGATAATATACCGCAGAACACGTAGGTTGTGTTGTAGTGTACGGTGAGCTTGGGGTGATCCCTTGTTGGTCCAGTCTTAAGATGTTTTTTAATCTCCTCTGTGACTTAGTATTTGTAAATTTTAGTTTTTACTGCCTTATCTTTGTGATAGGGGCGAGTCAATGTTTCATTTTGGAATAATAATGTCTAGCTTAACTCTTCCCCTGACTATGATCCCTGCACAAACCCTGGTCCTTGGACTCGTATTCAAGAAGTTTGCAGACTCTTGGAATCACAGTTTAAACTTACATCCCCTTGACTCCGAATGCTACTAAAACCAAGGATGGTTTTTCACAAACAGAGGGGAAAAACAGTTTTCAATGATAGCTGTCCTATGTCACCTGGACTACCTAAAAGAAAGAATAAAACCTCACAGTTTTAGTAAAATTTTAATCCTTGTGCTAACACATATAATAGATATGATGTAACTGTTCACTAAAACATTTTCCATCCTGATTGGCCCAACGTGTCCAAAGCCTAATCCTCATCAGCCCTGTAGTGTACCGGCTCCTATAACCTGCTATAACCGTTCTTATTTCAGGGGTTTATAACTGATTATGAACGCTATTACCAAGCATTCACAGAATTTCTAAAACGTTGTATTATACAAAGCCCCCTGAGCACCAAAGTGTTTATAACCTGTTGATGAAAATGCTGTTTTAAATTAAAGCCTGAACAAGATAACTGCTTTCTAATCATCGTATAAAATGCTTAGTAAATAAAGAGAGACTAAATACAATTTATAATAAAAATGGAACACCGATGGACGGCTGAATAAACAAGGCAATCTAACTTAGCTTGAAATGCCGCAGAGTGCTTTACAAATAAAACCCTACACAGTGGTACTCAAACTTGGGGCGGACCCCGCTAGTAACAAAAAGGGGGCTCGAACATGTGAAAAAAAGAAAACAAGAATCGAAAGTATGAAAAATACATCTATTGAACCCAAAACAAATTAACTTAAACTACGTTCTGATACAGAAAAATAAATATAGTGGTAGATAAATGTCGATAAAAGTTAAGTAGGTATAATAAAAGTGTCATGAGAATAAAATCTGATTTTTTCACGATTAGCAGGCCAAAGATTTGGCTGTTTGAGAAAAATAATCGTACATGTGTGTTGTAAGCAGAATCTGAATGACTTGGGCTGGCAAGAAAAGATATATGATAGAAGATATTAGATGTCTCCAGTTCCTTTAGGGACTTTATACTAGCTATTATCATTTAAAATGAGTACAGAAATTAAGTTCTATGCTATGTTTGGGGTGGATGTGATCGGAAAGGCACTGATAATTCCAAAGACCGGTCAAGAAGACTGTTGGAAAAAGGGATTTTTCTTATAATGCTTTATTTTCACGTTAAAGCAACTGGTCATTTTACTTGGCTACTGAAAATGTATTTTGTTCACTAATGCTTTAGTGTTTAATTAAGAATTACCTAAATATTTGATCCTTAGTTTAAGCAGAAAGAGTAATTAGCTCTGCTATTTTAGTTCAATGAACTTCGGATGTGCAGAAGAGCACCCCGCTGAATCCGAACACTTGGTCACGGGGGTCTGCTGGAGCCAATCCGGGCAGGGCGCCAACCCACTGCAGAAACAAAAATCATAATTGGGCTTTTCTGTTTTTAACTTTTTAATTAAAAATAGTAAAATGATTTCTAATTATCCCCTGTGTTCATAGAAATAATTTTAGTTTTGAGTAGAGAGAAAATCAACATTTTGTGCTAGTGTAACAGTGAGTGCTTTCAAATGCACGTACAAAACTGGGATAAGGTGTGCAACCTGCTTTCTTATAAATCTCCGTTTAAATGCACAAGTGTACATACAGAGTTTTCCTTTGTCAAAAGGCTTCTAGGTGATAGAAATGAGCTAAGCAAAAAATAAAAAAAAATCACTGACCGCAGCAAATCCTAAAACACACGTGGAATCTGTCTCTCTTGTGCGGTATGGGGTTACTTTTAAAAATAACTTCATTATATTACTCACACTTCTAAAATCACCCGGAATTTGGGCTACTATTCTGTATTAAAATAATCACGTTTAATGAAATGAATGAAAACACCATTACAGTAAGCTCCTGGAGTCTGTCTCTAACCAGTTGTTCAAATGAGAGTTTATAAAGCAAAAATGTTTAGTTATCTCAGCCTTTAAAAAAACAGGCGGCTCCGTACAGAGAGAGGCCGTTTCCAAACAGTAGGCATTTCACAAGCGGGTCCCTTCTGCAGGTAGTTCAGAATACTTTTATTATGTCAGAGTTAATGCACCATCGGCCTGCGCTTTAAAGCCACTCCTGAATATTCTCAGAGGAGAGGCCCCTGTTTGAATTTTCAGACGCCGAGACAAAAACTACTTGATTGGATTACCCGCTTCAGTATGAAAAACTACTACTGTTTGCTTCAGTCCTATGAATTTGTACATTAATCGTCGTACACGTAGATAGAAAAAAATGCTGCATCTTATATTATACGCACGCATGAGCGCGCTCACGCGACTACACACGAGCACGCTCACGCACGAACTTGAGAATCAACTTGGAAATATTAAAGATTCAGCCATCCGTTTTTTAAAAACATACTCGATTGGCGCCTATAATAATCATTAATATTCTGCATGAAGAATAGTTATATTTCATTTCATCCTATACAAAGATAAAAGAAATAATTTTTCTAAGAAGTTCATATAGACGCTGGGGGGCTATGTGCTTTGGAAACCGTTGAAAAAATGACCAGCGTATTCGTGGCTTGCCAAAGGGTGTTTTAAAGGCCTCTAGTTAAACCAGCACACTCCACTATAGCCTCGTGTGCTTCCTTATAAAGCTCCGTTTAAATGCACAAGTGCATTTACAGAGTTTTCCTTTGTCAAAAGGCTCCTAGGTGATAGAAATGAGCTAAAATTAAAAAATCACCGACCACAGCAAATCCAAAAACACACGTGGAATCAATCTCTCTTGAGCGGTGTGGTGTTACTTTTAAAAATAACTTCATTATATTATACTTACACTATATAACGTTTTTAAGTTACTCATTTTGTAAGGGACGGCAGACATGGGCTGGTATCTCGACATGTACAGGACATGGTTCATGACTCAGCTAGGAGGACAATGTAATTAAGGAAATTAGGGTTTTGCTCTTTTTTAGTAACTGTCTTTTGTCTGATTTTAGACAGCCCCCAGGAAAATAAACCCTAAAGTTAAGCTCTGTATATATGTGAATATTTTTGGTATCGTCCACCAATCAGCCCAGGCTAGATATTTTAGACGACTCAAACATGATTTGAAAGGGAACTGCGGCATAAGTCTGTGTGATTTTTACAAGGCTTATATATCAAAATATATTTAAAAGGGGATGGAAAAAAAAGGTTTTAGACCAATTTTAAAGCATCTCTCTTAATAAAGCTATATTTTGGAAAGTGCTTTATGATACCAAATGTTTACCAATCATTTGAACCGGACACAAGCAACGCTCGTTGCACCGCGTGTTTGGAATGTCTCCTAAAAACATCCTTTGTTTTACAAGCTGCATTCCACAAGGTAAGGCAATTTTTCACATCGGACATAAACTGTTGCCTAGGTGCTGTGAATTGTGCCCCATCCTTTCCTCCCTACTCTGCCATCTCTGCGCTGTGAAGCGCACCCCCCAGCACCACTTTAGCTTCAGGCGAGCGCTGCATGTATTGGGAAAATGTCCTCCGTATTCGTGGCTTGAAAAAGCGTCTTTACCTTTTTCCCAGAATGACGGCACGTTGAAGGCGATCTAACTTTTAGACCTATAAATATCTAAAAAATAAAATCTAAGTTTGGGGAAATACTTTTTATACACCGAGGATAGCTTTTTTTAAAATACGCCATTTAAAAAGGGTGCTGTTGCCTATTATTTAACTGTGTGATTTTTACAAGGCTTATATATCAAAATATATTTAAATGGGGATGGAAAAAGTTTTTAGACCAATTTTAAAGCATCTCTCTTTATAGAGCTGTATTTTGGGAATTGCTTTATGATAGCAGCTATTTGACAATCATTTGAACCGGAATATATTTAAATGGGGATGAAAAAAGACCAATTTTAAAGCATCTCTCTTTATAAAGCGATATTTTGGAAGTGCTTTATGTTTGCCAATCATTTGAACCGGACACAAGCAACGCTCGTTGCACCGCGTGTTTGGAATGTCTCCTAAAAACATCCTTTGTTTTACAAGCTGCATTCCACAAGGTAAGGCAATTTTCACATCGGACGCAAACTGTTACCTAGGTGCTGTGAATTGCTCCCCTCCTTTCCTCCCTACTCAGCCATCTCTGGGCTGTGAAGCGCATCCCCGATGCCTGGGGTTGGAGGAGGTGGAGTTTACACTCAGCTGTTTACGCGCAGGGGCTGTCTGTTTCCCGGCCTGTGGCTAAACTGTACTCTTTGCTGCTATGCCCAGCTGCTGATAAGGATACTTGCGCAGAATGCAGCAGGAGGGTGGGGGGCGTTTCTGTCAGAGGAGCTCCCGGCTCATACAGTTTACAGCTATAGACGCGTGCCTGCTCCCAGGGCCGGCTCTCTGTCTACACAGAGCCTGTCAGTTTTTTGTGTACAGAGATTGAGAGAGAGCAAGAGGCTGCTAAAAGCCGGGCTGCTTGATTTCTTTCTGTGAGGTGAGAAGCTTGAATCACCGCTAAGGCTGTTTTTTACTGCAGAATCTGTCTGTGAGATGGAAAAAAGCAGCTTGACTTAGTTTGAAGCAAAGATGAGATGTTTTAATTGCGTGTTCCTCTTAAAATCGTAGATAGAACAAAATGCTTTGCTTTTTATACCGGCCTTTCAGAACTGGTAGGGAAGTGTGGGGGACTGGGAAGTGTGGGGAGGTCTCGGCTGTGTAGACACAGAGCCGGCAACTTGTCTTTCGAACTTGACTGCATGTATGCTTGGAGCTTCGACCCAGGGGCATCTCGGGGGTGCACACAGAGGCTGTCTCAGCTCTCAGCTCTCACGCGTCAACTGTGTAGAGTGAGTGAAGGGACAGCTTGTCAGTGCAGAGAATGTCTGGGGGCTTGACTTAGATAAAATAAAAAACGGTTTACAAGTGCTAAACCAAGGTTTAGATCTTTAAAGTCATAGATTATTTTAGATAATAGATAGATACAGGAGTTCTTACCCAAACCATAGAGCCAGGCAGCTCTGCCCCTTGAAACGCTTGTGCGTGTGTCTTCGAGAGAAGTGGGCCACCAACAGGTCTGTAACTGGCCCGGGCATGCCCGTTCAAGGAGGGGGGCTGCTCTTGACAGTTTGTTTAATTAAGCAGGTGGCTGTGGGATGAGTTCAGACAGGGGTCAGACATCCATCAAACGGCCCTTGACATTTTCCTGAACCAATCATGTGCCGGGGGCGGGTTTAAGGAGGGTCAGACATCCATCAAACTGCCCTTGACAGTTTCCTGAACCAATCAGGTGCTGGGGGTGGGTTCAAGGAGGGTTCAGACATCCATCAAACTGCCCTTGACAGTTTCCTGAACCAATCAGGTGCCGGGGGCGGGTTCAACGAGGTGGGCAGAAATCCATCAAACTGCCCTTGACAGTTTCCTGAACCAATCAGGTGCCGGGGGCGGGTTCAAGGAGGGTTCCGACATCCATCAAAAGGCCCTTGACAGTTTCCTGAGCTAATCAGGTGCCGAGGGGTGGGGCTATGTCACGTGGGGAAGGCGTGACATCAGCAGGGGGCGGGACTTCCTGTCTTGCGTCATACAGGCGGGACTTCCGGTCCAAAGTCCAAAGGGGCGGGGCTTAAGGGTCATAAATCATAGGGCGGGACTTCCGGTATAATGTCATGGGGTGGGGCTTATGGGTCATAAATCATTTTGACATATGCCGCATGCATATAACTACTAACTGGTGTTGCTAATGCACACTAATGCTTCTCATGTATATTCTCATTTAATGCTTCTCTTGGTCTCCTTCCAAGGCCAGAAGATGGAACATGGGTAAAACCATTGCAGCATGCAACACATTATCAAGTTTTAATCACCATATGCTCTGTCTATCTCAAAAGCACTGGAGACAAGCAGTCACTAACTAGAATGGGGCATCAACAGCCAGAAGGTCCAAATGAAAGTGAAAGTACAACAGATAGAGGGTTGGAAACAAGTACTAATGCCTTTTTCCCATTTTCAACAGACCTACAGAAGAATAACAATTCTTTTTCATCTCAACCAAACAACGAAAAATTTCACTAACCATCCGACAAATCACTTCCAGCCCCGAACAATAACGTTACTTCCAGTCCCCTTATGATGAAGTCACTTCTATCCTCATCTGATGAGGTCACCTCCATCATATCTTGAAGACATCACTTCCTGTTCCACTTTTGATGTCATTTCCTGTTCCTCTGCTTTGTTTTAACTTCCTCTCTCATGATATAAAAGAATGCTACCTAATGTGCAAAACTGAACCATATACCATACAGAAAAACAGTCTCATTTGACAACTCTACATCCAGGAGATTATACAGGGAATTTCCCAACACTTGCTTGTTTCTGTCTTTTTATTTTGTGACAGCATACTTCTTTCATACAGTATTAATCTAAGTGTTTAATCTTGGTTTAGATTGTCCAGACAGTTTGAAACCTAACAGTAAAATGAACTTGAGACAGCAAGAGAGTGCACAGATGAAGTACTAGGATCAAACCATTAAAGGCAGAGCTGTTTGGACATAAAGAATGACCAGTCCAAGAGAGATGAGAATAAATATCAGAGAGAGAGGGACTGTCCAGGGGGATTCCATTCACCTGGGCATCTAAGACACTATCTGTGCATCAGCCCAACTGCTGAATTTTAACAAGCCTTCCAGGATGACACTATCTTTTGACACTGATATTTTTTTTTGCTGCTAATCATTAATAAGCTTTCTTATTCAAAGCATGGGTACATTTTTATTTAAGACTATTCTTCCAAACGTTACTATCCATTCCTATTTCTGTTAGATTTTCTTCTGCTACTATTATTTTCCTCTTACTAAATAACACTTTAATGTTATATTTCTTGCATATCTTTAGTGACTGAAGTAATAAAGTAAATACAGTAAATCTTGGTGTGTGGAGATTGCCACTTTATTTCCTAGAGTGTTAGTAGGCTGGAGGAGATGTCTGGCAGTGCTTCTCAATCTTCGTGGCTTCTGAACCCATTTTTGTCATTGTAAGTTCGCTGATGGAACTATGTAAAGCAATCCAAGTGCCCTGAAGGATGAAAAAAAAGAAACAAATTCAGTTAGAGACTGAGAAAGGTATTGCACAGCACTGTCAAGGCCTTCGGTGGAGAGGGGTGCTTTCAGCGCATCTGCCATTTTTTCTGTACATGTTTGTGATCCAGTGGCCATGTTGGCAACAATGTTATATTAGATAGATAAATCATTTATTTTTCCCTAAAAGGAAATTAAGATTTTATAGAGGTTATAAAATAAATAAATAAATACATATGATAAAAACACACTATAACTCCTCCCCCCAACACACACATATTTCTGGCTTGAATAACGAAGAGCAGCTACTATCAATACAGGCTTGTAGATGGCAGTAAGATGAGGTCAGACCTGCTTGGATTGTGCCACAGGTTTATATTTAAAGACACTAATATTTGGGGAGAGCTGTGCCCATGAAAGGAACAGGCACAATAAGCCTTAATTCTTTCTAAGTCCGAAGCATTAATAATGATACTGTATATCAAGAAGTCATTGGTTCAGAGTGAATTGTTTCTGTTGCTAAATCAGCCAGGATGATGTAAATTAAGTTCCCTGGCAGTGACATGGATGACTCTAGTCTGCAATTCAGTGCCTGGATTTAGTTTTAATTATACTGTGCTTTTTTTGTTCTTTATTTACAATTACAATTTACAATACAATTTATTTTTATATAGCCCAAAACCACACAAGGAGTGCCACAATGGGCTTTAACAAGCCTTGCCTTTTGACAGCCCCCGGCCTTGAATCTCTAAGAAGAAAAGAAAAATCTCCCAAAAAAAACCCTTGTAGCAAAAAAAAATAGATGAAACCTTGGGAAAGGCACTTCAAAGACAGACCCCTTTCCAGGTAGGATTAGCATGAGGTGGGGATCAAAAAAGGGATAATTACAATATAATACACAGAACAGAACACAAGTAATCCTCAGTACAATACATTGGTGTAATATAAATATTACAAGTACACAGCAGAACTCAACAGTAGATAATATAACATAATACAAGTTGGATTTGTTCAGAGTCCTGGAGACCTTAGCCATCAAGCTGCCTCCCCACTACTGGCCATTCCAAGCTGAATCAGCTCTGGGCTGCCAATGTGATGAAACGACCCTTCTACCCGATGATTCCTGCGATCCTCCATCAGAGATGACTTTACCTCAGGCATGCAAAAAAACATGGCAGGTGGGCATTGGCACCACGTGCCACATTTGAGTACTGAGAAGAGAAACAGAATAGGTGAGAATTAGTAACAAATTGTAACTATCATATTACAGTACTTATGTTTTAGTGCTAATGACTAACAACAGAGATGAAGTCTGTACAGTTAATCAGCAGCTCTATTCAGGATATGCTAAACTGAAGTAGTGAGTCTTCAGCCGGGATTTAAAAGCTGACACTGAAGGGGAATTTCTTATAGTAGCAGGCAGACCATTCCACAGTTTAGGGGCCCTTTAACTAAAAACACGACCTCCCACTGTTATTTTGGGATCATAAGCAGACCAGTATCCTGAGATCTTAATGTGTGTTCTGGTTTGTAAGTCATGATAAGTTCAGATAAGTAAGCCGGGCCTTGGCCATTTATGGCTTTATATGTTAAAAGGAGGATTTTGAAATCTGCCCTAAGCTTGACCTGGAGCCAATGTAAGGATTTAAAAACTGGAGTTCATATTTTTACAATCTTGTTCTTGTAATATTCTTGTAATATTTCTTGCAGCAGCATTTTGGATTAACTGGAAGCTGTATAAAGAACAATTTAAACATCCAGTGAACTCGAATTGCAGTAGTCAATCCTCCTAGAAATAAATGCATGAATTCATTTCTCAGAATTTTTAAGATAGAAGAAACATGATTTAGACAACTTTGTGATTTGTGCTTTAAAAGACATGCTAGAGTCAAAGATAACTACTAGATTGAGGGCTGATTCAGTAAAATTAATAGTGATTCCAGCTGAGTTAAGTGATGATAAAATATTTTTGTGATCAGCGTCATTCCCTCCAATAATTAACATCTCTGTTTTATCGGTGTTTAAAGACAGGTAGTTCTCATCCATCCACTCCTTTAATTTAATAACACAACTAATTAAAGACAACATCGGAGAAACTTCATTTGGTCTAAAAGAAAGGTATAATTGGGTGCCATCTGCATAAAAATTAGCATTATGTTTTCTAATTATAGTTCTCAGTGGAAGCATGTAAAGTGAAAACA
The DNA here is from genome assembly GCA_026402145.1 of Polypterus bichir lapradei. Taxonomy (NCBI): domain Eukaryota; kingdom Metazoa; phylum Chordata; class Cladistia; order Polypteriformes; family Polypteridae; genus Polypterus; species Polypterus bichir. Next base: position 15,820,944 of record JANRMT010062837.1, on the reverse strand, counting down.
GTAGAGGACCCAGTACTGAGCCTTGTGGGACACCATGTCTCAGTTCTGTGTATAATGAAGGAGTACTGCAGTATGCACAGAAATGTGCTGACAGGACATTTCTAGGATAGGATATTTTTCCATTTCTTTTCCTTGCTTTCTTTCTTTCTTTCTTTTCTGTTTCGCTGTTTTCTGGGGAATATATTATAGAGTGTTTAAGGGGGTGGCATATATTTAGGGTTTGTATAGTTATTATAGATTGGACAAGGATTGTTTCAAGGGTGTTTATTGTTTTGTTTGATTTATAATATATATATATTTTTGATTGTTTAAAGAATTGTTGGGGTGATTATTTCCTTTTCTATAAATTCACAAAAGACAACTCCAGCTGAGGACATTAAATTGGGGCTAAGGTTCTGTTGGTTTCTGTTCCTAATAGAATTAATTTTCCTAACAGTAGGAGACTTTTGTGTGTGTCGGGCTCCTCATTCAACTTAAGAGGAACTCGCTACAACAGAATCGAGATATGGTGTCCTGCAAGGCTTAGTACTGGAACCTTTACTGTTTTCACTTTACATGCTTCCACTGGGTACTATCATTAGAAAACATAATGTTCATTTTTACCCATGTGCAGATGACACCCAGTTATACCTTTCTTTTAAACCAAATTAACTTTCTGCGATGATGTCTTTACTTAGTTGTGTTAATGAGTTAAAGGAGTGGATGGATGAGAACTACTTGTCTTTAAACACCAATGAAACAGAGATGTTAATTATTGGAGGGAATGATGCTGATCATAACAATATTTTATCATCATTTAACATAGTTGGAATCACTATTAATTTTACTGAATCAGCCTGCAATCTAGGAGTTATCTTTGACTCTAGCATGTCTTTTAAAGCACACATTACAAAGTTGTCTAAATAATGTTTCTTCCATCTTATTAATTTTGGGAAATGAAGGAATTTTCTAAATGAGCAGGATTCTGAGAAATTCATTCATGCATTTATTTCTACAGGGTGGTCCAGATCCAATTGGCGTGAAGACGATTCTTCATGTTGTCAGTTCACACACTTCTCACACACTTCTCGATGGTCCGGGATTTTTTGGTTGATTTTCTATGTAATAAACTTAATAAGTTATAGCGTAATGAAAATTGCATAATTAGATCTGAACCACCCTATAGTAGAATTGACTACTGCAATGTGGTGTTTGCTGGATTTTCAAACTGTTCTTTATACAGCTTCCAGTTAATCCAAAGTGCTGTTGCAAGAGTAATTACAAAAACAAGAAAATACAAACACATAACTCCAGTTCTTAAATCCTTACACTGGCTCCCGGTTAAGTTTAGGGCACATTTCAAAATCTTTCTTTTAACATATAAAGCCTTAAATGGCCAAGGTCTCGCTTACTTGTCTGAACTTATCATGACTTACAAACCAGAATGTACATTAAGATCTCAAGATGCCGGTCTGCTTATGATTCCAAAGATTAATAACATAACAGTGGGAGGTCGAGCTTTTAGTTACAGGGCCCCTAAATTGTGGAATGGTCTGCCTGCTACTATGAGAGTCTCAGCTTTCAAATCCCGGCTGAAGGCTTGCTACTTCAGTTTAGCACATCCTGACTAAAGCTGCTGATTAACTGTACATACTGCATCTCTGTTGTTAGTAATTAGCACTAAAACATAAGTAATTTGATACTAACCCTTACCTACTCTGTTTCTCTTCTCAGTGTTCAAATGTGGTACTTGGTGCCAGTGCCCAACTGCCATGTTGTTTTGCCTGCCTAAGGTAAAGTCATCTCTGATGGAGGATTGCAGGAATCATAGGGTAGAGGGGTCCTTTCATTGGATTGGCTGGCCAAGCACTGACTCAGTTGAGGAATGGCCAATAGGGGGAGGCAGCTTGATGGCTAAGGTCTCCAGGACTCTAAACAAATCCAAATCATATTACTGTATGTGATATCATCTACTGCTGAATTGTGCTCCGTACTTTGTGATAGTAATGAGACTTCAGACATCATAAAGGTTTGGGGCAGCCACCCGTATATTATTTCCCAGTTGCAAAATTTTCGTATTATTTGTTGAACAAGACAGAGTCCAAAACAGAACTGATTATTTGGAGGTAAGATGGCGGTTTTAACGGCTGGGAAAGGAAATGATATTATCTAGTCCAGAGCTGGAAGTGATGTCATCAGAGGCACTGGAACCAAAAGTGATGTCATCAGAGGCCCCAGAGCTGGACGTGGTGTCATCAGAGGCTCCGGAACCTGGTGAGATTTCCCCTCTTAGCCCAGACCTACCGGGTTGGGCGACCTGCACTGAGAGGTCGTGAGAACGAGACAGGGCATCGGTGTTGGAGTGAAGAGAGCCCTTACTATGAATAAGCGAATACTTAAAACAGTTGAAATTCAAGAAAACACCTAGTGACCCGAGGATTTGACTCTTTGTGTAGGGCCATCCACTGTAAGGGTGCATGATCCATCACAAGAGTAAATTCCCAACCCAAGAGGTAGTACCTCAACTGTGTAATCGCCCATTTAATTGCAAGCGCTTCCCTCCTGCTAATTCACAGACTTGCCACCGGTAAGTTCGTAGTATTAACAGCAGCTTTCTCACCTCCCGCTCATGTTCAGCTATTCGATATAATAGGTCGTTTTCTATCACAAAGTGAGGACCCTGTGGCATGGGCTGATGAGTGCGTTGGCCATGGACAAGTACTGCTGGATTTTTAGCATATTTCAGGGAGTCATCATTCCACTGCTACCTTATGAAAGAAGCTGGCGTTTCTCTGAACTGAAAGTGTATTTCAGAGAAAGGGTCCGGTCTGACCTCAGGGGGCGGGGATTCCTCCTGGCTCGTTGAGGCACGGGTTGATGACATGTCTACCTGCAACGGCCCAGGAATCTCCCCGTTTGCCTCTTGGCCTTCTGTATCTCTCTCCACCGGCTATTTACATGGCGTGGAGACAGCTGGAGACGAGTCATCCCCATCTATAGCTAGGCCCAAGGTTTTTTTGGGAGTAGTAATTGGTACACTGCTTTTATTATCTGACCAGTCCCACCCGAGAATCACAGCGAAAGGTGGATGCTGGAGGACCGCCAAGGCAATTTTTTTCAGCGATCCTCCATAGCTGATGAAACATCGGGCGGTTTTATATTTACGGGTCTCCCCATGTACACATGTAATACTTGTTGTTGTTTTAATTCACTGTTGCGGTAATACATATCGGCGAGCAACAATGGAAATGTTACTTCCGGTATCAAGGAGTTCTTCTACTTTATATCCATTAACTATTACTACTCCCGTATGTGTTAGCGTTAGGGGGTTGACAAGTGCACATAAACAGCCTCTCCCCGTCCTCTTGCATCCCTTCAGCAGTTTATCTGCCCCGAGGCCCGGGAACTTTGGAATAGGCTCCGGTTTATATAAAAAAGATGTAGTTTGCGTGACATAATCCCCACAGAATCCACTAGAGGACTGTTCTGCTCCCTCAGATTGTGAGGCCGATTTAGATTTTTCCAGGAGCTTTATAAGCTCCTCCATGTTGTGGAATTCTCCCTAGGCTGGCTGGGCAACATTTTTGGGGAGACCCTTTAATAGCAAAAAACAGGCAACCTGCTGCACTATTTGAAAAGGTGTTGATTCAAGTGGCCTTAGCCAATGGGATGTTTGCTCCCAGAGAGCTTCTGCCTGCTCCTGAGTAGATCGCTCTGGATCTAACTCCCAGTTTTTTAATATTCTTTCCTGCTGGCCTGGGGAAAGCCCATTTCTATCTGGGATCTTAACCCCAATGGGCGGCTCAGCTCTCTCCTCTGAGAGAACATAATGAGCCCCCTTCGTTTCCTCCATAGGAACCAGCTCACATCTGTAAATCTCATCCATATTCTTCCTTTGAGAAAATACTAGCCTAGTTTTGTATTTAGGAAGTGGAGCCTGCCCCAAGTTACTCCTGACCCCCGAATGAACTCCCCACCAGGAAACTCAGCCCCAGTACTTTCTCACTTAATTAATTCTTTGGTCCTGTACCGTTTTCTTTTAGGTACCACCATCCTACCGGCTACGCCACTGGGATAGTAATGAGACTTCAGACATCATAAAGGTTTGGGGCAGCCACCCGTATATTATTTTCCAGCTGCAAAAGTTTAGTATTATTTGTTCACAAGACAGAGTCCAAAACAGAACTGATTATTTGGAGGTAAGATGGCGGTTTTAAGGGCTGGGAAAGGAAATGATGTCATCAGAGGTGCCGGAACCTGGTGAGATTTCCCGGGAATGGTCTGCAAGAAACTGAGAGAGACAGTCAGCACACTCTGCCACAACCCTGGATGGGTGTAGTATTACAGTTACCCAGGCCCTTTAGCTGTTTCCTAAATGCACGTGTGTGACAACTTGTAATGTTGGATCGTGTGTGTTCTGTTTATTGTATTGTATTTACCCCCTTTTCTGACACCCACTGCACACCCAACCCACTTGGAAAGGGATTTCTCTTTGAACTGCCTTTGCCAAGGTTTCTTCCATATTTTTCTTTACAAGGGTTTTTTTGGGAGTTTTTTTCCTTGTCTTCTTAGAGAGTCAAGGCTGGGGGGCTGTAAAAAGGCAGGGTCTGTTAAAGCCCATTGCGGCACTTCTTTTATGATTTTGGGCTATACAAAAATAAATTGTATTGTATTGTATTGTATTGTACTGGACATCTTACTGTAAAAAAGTGCATAGCTCTGTCTGAGAAAGCAAAAAAGGTGAATACCAAACTGCTGCTTCATTGTAAGGGTCTCAAATTGTTTCCTCAGCTGGAGGATATCCTCTCCGAGAGACATGTTTTCATCAAGTGCGAGGTTGACAACTGCTGGATCCGGAATCAAAGCATCAAAGATTTTATCACTCTCCTCCCCACCCAGCGTGTCATCCTCCATTGGTCACTTTCTCCTCTCCTAAACCACCAGTCTTGAAAGTGGATTGGAGAAATTGTTCCACTCAGACAACACAGGAAACACTCCATTATTTGACTCTCTGTCTCAGACCATGGCTTGCAATAATCCTCTTTTTGAAAATGCCAGCAACAATCTCGGGCATCCACAAAACTCTTTCTCTGGAAAGCAATGATCAATTTAGATCAGGTTTCTGCATCGGAGGGAAATATATGAAAACTAAGTACCTTGTTGTACTTGCAAGAAGTTGAACATAAAGGTATACAACAATGTTCAGCTGTAAAGCTATATGTATGCTGACACTTAAACATCTTTTTCTCTGACATTTTGGCAACTAAACAAAAATCACAACTGCACTACAGACAACAAAAGTGATTGAGCTGACTGAAATCTCACTGGACGTAAATCAACTAGGAGCATTGTTATGTTTTTTGTCAGCACTGAAAGAGAGAATTTGTGATAGAACAGGGGAACCAGACAGCCCCCAGTCCCAAACATGTACACACCAAGACAGTCCCGTGTTCAACATAAATGGGTGTTTTATTATAAAATTCCTTGCATAAACAAGCACAAGTCATCTCTCCTTCAATCACCTCTCCTCTCTCCACAGCACTGCCCCCTCCAGTTGAGTATTTCCTTCCTTCCTCCCAGCTCTGACTCACCTGGATAAGGGAGTGCTGTCCACCTTATTGAGGACCTAGGACTACTTCCAGTGCCGGGACTACTGCCCATTGGAAACACTTCTGGGTCGCATGGAAGTCCCATGTAATAGGGAGTACATTTCCCTGCAACACCCTCTTATGGCAACCATGGACCCCAGCAAGGCTGTGCTGCTGGACTACAACTCCTGGCATTCCCCATGGTTCCTGGATGTGTGCCAATATGGAGGGCCACTGCTCCTGGGGGGACTAAACACTCCTCATAGACCGTCCTTTCCTGGCCTCCTCTTCTTTTATCCAGGCCAGGGAAGTTACAAGAAGCATATCCGGTCGGGATGCCTGTCAATTTCCCGGGGCTAATCTTCCCCTCTGTTTGGGATGTCTGTCCCCATATTAGGGAAGTCTTGTCCAGGTGCAACACCCTTTTGGCCTAGATGCCTTTCTGTCCTTTCGAGGCCTCCTGTCTGTGTAAGGAATCTTCCCAACTCCTTGCTGGGATGCCCGTCTATCCCATGTGCCACCTACCAATGATTTATTTTCCTTCTTGGTAGAAAAAAGCTGTATAGGGCCCGGTGTCCACTGTTCCTTGTGGCTTTTTAGCACTATTTTTTTATTAATTTCTATTATAAATTGTCTGACTTTTACTGAAGCGTGTTAGGTTATCACTTATGATTTTAATTATGTAGTTTGAGTTACTGTTCTGATATAAAAAGGGTTGTTGGGTGTGAAAAGGGCTTATATTGTGTATTTTTTTTTATTAATTCTTTTATAAAATTGAAAATGAGATTTTGAATCTTTTTCTGTTTTCAAATAACATTTCCTTCTTTTGTCATAGCATTTTTGTGGCCTTTGCATTGTACTTCATTGTATGAATTTGTATGATGTACTTAACCTTTTTGGTAAGTGAACCTTCAAAAGCTAATCCCACCAGCAAAGCCTGGAGTATGGTATGGTGTGGTTTTAGTATACTGTAACAGCTTTAAATTGTTCCCAAATACACTTGGTAGCAAACAAACTTACATTTAAAATATACCATAGATTTTTTATATTTTTTAATTTATTTTTGAAAAGTAGAACATCAAAATAGCATACCAATCAATAAAACAAATAATAATAATAACATAACAGATGCAAAAATAGAAAAAGAAAAAAAAAGCAAATCAAGATTTAATCCCAATCTAAGAGAAAACAAAAAAGAACAGAGATATTGGAAGGCTCTGCAGTAGACTTTTCAAGTAAGACATCAATTTTATTTATTTTTTTTACTACATGCAGAATGGTTTTCCTTAATAATGTCTGGTACAGCACATTTCATTTCCATATGTAATCTTTTATTTTGGGATGCTTCTAAAATGAGAGAGATGCTTTAAGACAGTTTGTTTTGGGAGATTGCATGTTAAATACCATTGTTCTATTAATATAAAGAAAATTGTAGTGAATTGATATTATTATAAGCACCTTAGTAAAGGATTCTGCACATTATAGTTTTTAAAATTCAGCTGAAATGCACCATCAACCACTACTTAGATAATCCCAGTCTTGAACTTACAGGCAATTTTACAGGTTGAAATTTTTTGCTCTTTGGCCTATATATTCTGTTTCATTAACACACTATAAATTTGTCAGTAGAAAATGCCCTGTAGGATTTTTTGACTGAAAAATAAGCAATAAGACAGCTGCCCAGAAGGATGCTCTAATAATGTGGGATTTTAAAAAGAAATTTTAATTTGGTTAATTATAAGTTTTGCTTTCGGCAATACAAGTAATCAATCAAATAATTCAGCAAGGCTCCTACTTTCTTTACCTTACCTTTCTCTGTTGTAGGGGGCGGGTCTCTGACCTTTAGACTTATATCAAGGTACCTGAAGCACACTTGTTTTAAGAAACAGAGTAATACCATTCATCTTCCAACCCGCTGAATCCGAACATAGGGTCACGGGGGTCTGCTGGAGCCAATCCCAGCCAACACAGGGCACAAGGCAGGAATCCAATCCCGGGCAGGGTGCCAACCCACCGCAGGACACACACAAACACACCAAGCACACACTAGGGCCAATTTAGAATCGCCAATCCACCTAACCTGCATGTCTTTGGACTGTGGGAGGAAAGCGGAGTGCCCAGAGGAAACCCACGCAGACACGGGGAAAACATGCAAACTCCACGCAGGGAGGACCCGGGATGTGAACCTGGGTCTCCTAACTGCGAGGCAGCAGCGCTACCACTGCGCCACCCACAGAGTAATACAATTTATTAATAAACACAATGATTAAAGAAATATGATAACTGCATATTTATATTAAGATATAAGACTGGATGCAGGCAGACTAGGCAGACAAATATATAACATATAGGCTCACTGTTTACCGGTATTTAGAATTCTACTTTATCTTGGCACAGATAAATATATAGTTTTATGATACCAAGTCTTTATGGATGATATCCGATGTTGTATGAGCTTGTTGCATTGTTGTTGATCCAGATTCAAGTAAAATATCCTTAATGTGTTGGAGTGCACTCTTTCTCTTTGCTGTATGGCCCTTGTCAGTGCCATACTGCTGCTGCCCCAGCTTGCTTTCTGCCATTAGGCCATTGGCTGTGCTGTCTGCATCATAGGGAAAAGTATTTCTCTTTCTGGCACAAGAGTGTAAAAGCTGAAGTTCCCTTCTTGAAGCAATCTAGATCTCAGCTCTTAGGTTCACAAAGAGAAGAGTCTTTCCAGTTCAGCTTTCCAAGAGAGTAGCTCATAACCTTTTAGTTTTCACAGGGTCATTTTGCAAATTTCCTCATCCCTGAGATAATCCCAGAGAGGGTGCCCAGGGAGAATCAGCAGGTAGTTTAGTGAGTGTCCAGCAAATATTCCAGAGAGAGAGAGAAAGAATGGGCAGGAGAGTTTTAAAGGATCGGATTAAAGTCACTTCCAGTTACAAAATCAGCGTCTTTTAATAGGTGGTTTCTCCTGCATATTTTAATTCTCATCATCTGTATTATAGTCTTTGTCTTAGCTTGAGTTCATTTCACATCTTCTGGCTTAAGAAGTCTACAGAGAAACATCTGGACAGATTTCATGTCACCTCTGATTTACGCCTTTGTTATCAGATGACGTCCAGTCAGATCCTAGTACGAGCTGGAGTTCAGTCACGTAGTCTGGAATTCAAGTGGGGGTTTTGTGCAGATGGATGCATGCATCCCGGTTAAATCTGCTTTCTTAATTATCCTGGAGTGCCATAAAAGCCTTGCAGCATGCCCAATGCCAACTTTGTCCTACAGACCATTTCTCTGTCTATTTGCACTTAATCCATTTCTGTTTCGTGGGAGGGTCTGATGTCAATCCTCATAAAGTTAGCACAAAGTGGAAAACTTTCTTAGACAGGACACACTAAAATCTAATATATAAGTCTGAATGTGTGTTTGCATACAAATCCACACGGGTTAATCTCCATTTGTAAGGAGGAATACCTTAGGCTATATTTTGTTTCAAGCTGTTTTCCTCTTGGTGAACTTCATTTACTGACTGTACCTGTACTTTGTTATTTGAAATGACCTTATGAAGCATTTGTGAGACTTGGCACAGGTATGCAGAGTTGTTCCCCTTGGTGAGAAATTGTGGTTTGGTACAAAAATTTTACCCCTGAGGAATTTATTTAGTGACTGCACCTGCACTTTATTCCACCCCAAACGGCTCCAGGCACCACTAGTTTGCGATATAAAAATAAATTGATTTGAATTGACCTGGATAAAGCTTTGTTTTTTTCTAGCTATTCAACGTTTTTAGTAAGGACTGACTTTTTGGGGGTCTTACATTAAATGGTTTTGAATGGTATTATTATTTTATGCAACAATCACTCGTTGCAGGCTGTTATCTGCTATAATATGGTAAATAAGCTGACATCAATGTGTTTGACAAGTATTAAACATTTTGAGGGACTAGCAAGTACCTTAAAAATGATCCACTATAACACATCATCCTTTATGTTTCACACAAAAATAGTTTCAATCTTTTACCAAAAATATTAAAAAAATCCCAAAACAGTTTTTGTCATATGTGAGACAACAAACAGCCCCATAAATAACACACTTAACTTGCAGTGTTTACAAAGTTTACAAAAAAGGAGACATTTAAGCCTCATGGGTTTTCTGCATAAACTAAGTGTTTGCAGATTGTGCAAAATGCAAAAGGAAGTGAGACTATAAATAGTTTCAAGCATAGTCAGCATAAGCCAAAATATCACAGTTAATATGCAGACCATCTTATTATATTAAGCATTTCATTTGTAAAGAGTCATGCTTTGTATTAGGTAGGTTTCTGCCAAATATATTAGAAAAATATATATACAAGTTATAAGCAGAAATGCAGGAATAGATGTATATTAACAGATTCATCAGGCAAAACATGAAACTGTCTGCAATGAAATAAAAGTCAAAGTAAATTTAGGTATCACTGTATTTTTAAATTTTCCATACTGTCCCAATGTTTTCTGATTTGCTCACTAGTCCTACCCACTTATTATTCCAAAAAAACATCAGTTTGAGTTTTGAAAGTCCCTAAAGTCTTATTGTCTACCACACTACTTGGTAGTTTATTCCAAGTGTCTATCGTTCTTTGTGTAAAGAAAAACTTCCTAATGTTTGTGCGTAATTTACCATTAACAAGTTTCCAACTATGTCCCAGTGTTCCTGATGAAATCATTTTAAAATGTCAGTCTCTATCCACTGTACTAATTCCCTTCATAATTTTAAACACTTCTGTCATATCACCTCTTAATCTTCTTTTGCGTAAACTGAAAATGTTCAGCTCTTTTAATGTATCCTCATATTTCATCCCCTGTAGCCCTGAAACCAGCCTAGTTGCTCTTCTCTGGACCTTTTCTAGAGCTGCTATGTCATTTTTGTAGCCTGGACCAAAACTGCACACATTACTCAAGATGAGGCCTCACCAGTGCTTTATAAAGGTTGAGCATAACCTCCTTGGACTTGTACTCCACACATCGTGCTATATAACTTAACATTCTGTTTGCCTTCTTAATGGCTTCTGAATACTATCGGGAAGTCGATAGCTTAGAGTCCACTATGACTCCTAAATCCTTCTCATAAGGTGTACTCTTGATTTTCTGACCACCCATTGTATATTCAAACCTAACACTTTTACTTCTTATGTGCAATAATTTACTTTTACTGACAAAAAATTTAATCTGCCACAAATCTGCCCAAGCCTGTATGCTATCCAAGTCCTTCTGTAATGATATAACGGATTCCAAATGATCTGCTGTTCCACCTATCTTGGTATCATCTGCAAACTTAACCAGCTTGTTACTTATATTCCTATCTAAATCATTTATAAATGTAAAAATTGCAGCACTGAGCCCTGTGGAACACCACTCTTAACATCAGACAATTCTGATAAGGTTCATCACACCATCACCCTCTGCTTCCTCTGTCTAAGCTAATTCTGTACCCATCTAAAAACATCACCCTGAACTCCCACTTATTTTAATTTGATGCCAGACCTCTCATGTGGTAGCTTAGCAAATGCTTTCTGAAAGTCAAGATAAATACTATCATATGCTCCACTTTGATCATATCCTTTTGTTGCCTCCTCATAGAATTCCATCATGTTAGTATAACATGACCTCCCTCTTTTGAACCCATGTTGACTGATTTGAAAAACTCCTGTTCTTGCCAAGTGTTGCTCAATCTTATCCATAATAATTCCTTCCATTAATTTTCCTGTGATGCATGTTAGGTGTACTGGTCTATAGTTACTTGGATCTGCCCTGTCACCCTTTTTATATAATGGGATGATATTTGCCATTTTCCAGACCTTTGGAATCTCTCTAGTGTACAGTGACTTCCTAAAATTATGTGTCAAGGGTTTACATACAGTATGTACTCGCTAACCTCCTTAAGAACTGAAGGGTAAATATTATCTGGTCCTGGTGATATGTTTGATTTCAGCCTATTTAATCAGGGCAGTACTTTTCCCTCTACAATTTCTAAGTCCTTCATTATCCCTGTTTACCTCTGGGAGGTTATCCACTTCCTCACTTGTAAAATGCAACTTTAGGGCTTCCACTACCTGGGTGTCTGAGATTGGTACTATCATTATTGTTTTCACTCTTCTTATCCCGATGAAGGTCACAGTAGCAACACATTGAGCTGGGTTGACTAGGCCAACCTGTTCCCCCACCCTCCCTTACATATAGGGTGACCCATGTAGCCTGGTTGGGATCAGTCAGAGAAAGCTGCATCGGCCCACCATGTGGACTGAAACCCAATTAGGTGAAAGAGGAAGGGAGAGATGTCAGGGACAGTGCTAATTAGGCAAAAGGCAATGAGTGAGAAGGATCCAAACATATTAGAAGAATTGAATTGTATTGAGTTGAATACCGGCTTGATAAATATCATCCTATCAAAAGTGATTGAAGTAAGTATTTTAAGGAAGCAATTTTTTGTCTCAAAAATATCAGTTTTCTATTTATATTTTTGCTGTTTTGTAACTAATATTTTTAATCTGGAAATAACAAATATGTTGTACAGATTAATTGTTAAAATATTTATGAAACAATAGAACATCAAAAAACGTTTCTAGCTTCTGCCTGAGGTTTTTGGGCCTAAGAGGAATCTTTATCAATGCATCATATCAATCAATTTTTATTTTATAAAGTGCCATTAACAACATGAACAATCCGAAGATACTTTATAAGACTAACACAGATAGAAAAGAAAACACAACTCAACATACCACTGACACACATCAGAACACATCACTGGCAACCCCCGCAGGCAGACATGAAGGTCCAGACCCACCCTCCAGAAATGTCCCTCTATCTGCCATATACAGGTGTTACATGGGTGTCCCCTTGGTCTGGTCCAGCCACTCTGGTCCTCAACAATGAGGATCCTAAGAGCCAGATCACCCATAGGGAATCGTGCCACATGGCCGTAGTGCCGTAACTGACGTTCCCTTACAATGCAGGTAATGTGCCTCATTCGGGAGGCTATTAGCAACTGCTCATTCGCCACAAAGTCAAACCAGCAGTACCCAAGGATTCTCCAAAGAGACACAGTACCAAAGGAGTCCAGTCTTCGACTCAGGTCACTGAATAGCGTCCATGTCTTGCAACCATATAGCAAGACAGGAAGCACCAGGACTCTAAAGACTTGGGCCTTCGTCCTTTTGCATAGATATCAGGAGTACTCCCACCCCTTTGCAACGACCTAATGACCCCCCATACTCTCCCAATCTGTCTACTGACTTCATAGAAGGAATCACCAGAGACATGATTGTCACTGCCTAGATAAGTAAACCTCTCGTCAAGGTCAACACTCTCTCCACAGACAGATACGCTGCTGAAGGCAGTACCTAAGAGGTCATTAAAGGCCTGGATCTTAGTTTTTATCCAGGACACTTGAGAGCCCTGATCAGAATCTTCATTGACTTGTCAATGTCAAAATCAGTGAATCTTTCTTCACCAACAGATGCCCCATAGCAGCTGGACCCCAAGACCTTGCCCAGCATCTAGTCCATGAAAGTTTTGAACATAGTAGGAGCAAGAACACATCCCAGAGAGACAGAATAGACAATTGTAGCGATAGATAAAGCTTCATAAATATGCATGAACTGCAAAGCCGATGGAAGACTAGGTCTTTTTAATAGTAAGGTCTGCATAAAAAAATCAACCATCTGATGCATATCCATATATAGCTGTAGTTACACAGAACAATTATGCAATACAAGAACAATACGTCACCTCTGATAGAAACTACTACGGTGGGTTGGTGCCCTGCCTGGGGTTTGTTTCCTGCCTTGCGCCTTGTGTTGGCTGGGATTGGCTCCAGAAGACCCCCGTGACCCTGTAGTTAGGATATAGCGGGTTGGATAATGGATGGATGGATGATAGAAACTAGGCAGGATCCATGCATTACCAAGCAAAAATATAAACAAAACGTCAGAACCCAACAGTGTTTTTTGTTTTGTAACAAGGCCAACTATCATACCCGAGTAATCCTGGTTAGATCTTTAATATATGCATGGAAATGATACCTTATTTCATGTCAAAACCTTGGTCATGGCTTAAATAACTTGCATGTTAATGGAAATTACTATGTCATCAGTTGAAGCTGGCAATCCCTGAGTTAATTTTCTTGAAATCTCCATCCATCCATTAAAACTGAATAGTTCAAATCCATCTCTTTAGCATCAGGAGCAAGACAGGAAATAGTCCAAGCAGTCTTCCATTACTCTATGATCTTATTCTTATAAATATAACTTGTTTTCTAAATCAGTGTTTTTCAAACTGGGGACAGCAGCTCCCTGGGTGTCCACAATGCTGTATTTGAGATGACTGCAGCACTTTTGGACTGAAAATTCATTTTAGTTTTGAAGAATGTGGTTAAATTATCTCATATAATTTTCTGCAATTGTTGCATGCAAGTAGTCCTGGACTAGTGCTGAAGTTCTCAGCTGGAAGGTGAAGGAGTGGCCCTTAAAACATACTCTTAATTTTTTAACCCATGTCTTTATGATGCATTTCATTTCTGCTGCTGTATATCACAGTGCCCCTGTATAGATTCTCTCATCCTGTTTCACTCATTTATCCTCATTCTCCTATTTAGTAACCACTGTCTGTGCCAATTTGTGCCCATGAGATCCAAGGTCACAGTTTCATCTTGCTTCCCAACTCTTTGAGCTGACCCTTATCAGGATGAAAACTGCTTTATAAGGCATATAAGACTAATGACTTCAAAGTGAATCGCAGAGCATATGAGAACATGAGGGCAACCATTAAGAAGGATATCAGGGAGGCTAAAAGGCAGTTGGAGAGGAATATAGCAGATAAGGCGAAAGAAGACCCTAAGAGATTCTTTCAGTATTTTAGTAGTAAAATAACAGTCAAGGAGGAGGTGAAGTGCATCAGGAACAGTAAAGGGGAATTAAAAGATACAGACAACGAAATAGTGGATGCCCTAAACTTACATTTTTCTGAGGTGTTTACAAGTGAGCAAGTGGATAACCGCCCAGAGGTAAACGCGACTGCTAAGGAGGTACTGAGGGATTTGGAAATTGTAGAGGGAGAAGTGCTGTTCAGATTAAATAAGATGAAATCAAACAAATCACCAGGACCAGATAATATTTATCCTCGTGTTCTTAAGGAGGCTAGTGCTTACATATATAAACCCTTGATACATATTTTTAGGAAGTCACTGCGCATTGGAGAGATTCCGAAGGACTAGAAAATGGCAAATATCATCCCATTATATAAAAAGGGTGATAGGGCAGATCCAAGCATCTATAGGCCAGTAAGCTTAACATGCATCACAGGAAAATTAATGGAAGGAATTATTAAGGATAAGATTGAGCAACACATGGCAAGGACAGGAGTTATTCTGAACAGTCAGCATGGGTTCAGAAGAGGGAGGTCGTGTTTTATTAACATGCTGGAATTCTATGAGGAGGCAACAAAGGATACGATCAAAGTGGAGCTTATGATATTATTTATCTGGACTTTCAAAAAGCATTTGATAAGGTGCCACATGAGAGGTTGGGCATCAAATTAAAAGAAGTGGGATTACAGGGTGTTGTTTTTAGATGGGTGCAGAATTGGCTGAGACACAGGAAGCAGAGGGTGATGGTGCGAGGAACCTCATCAGAACTGGCCAATGTTAAGAGTGGTGTTCCACAGGGGTCAGTGCTAGGGCTGCTGCTATTTTTAATATATATAAATGATTTAAAATTTAGGAATATAAGTAACAAGCTGGTTAAATTTGCAGATGACACCAAGATAGGTGGATTAGCAGATAATTCGAAATCCGTTATATCATTACAGAAGGACTTGGATAGCATACAGGCTTGGGCAGATTTGTGGCAGATGAAATTTAATTTCAGTAAATGTAAAGTATTGCACATAAGAAGTAAAAATGTTAGGTTTGAATACACAATGGGCGGTCGGAAAATCGAGAGTACACCTTATGAGAAGGATTTAGGAGTCATAGTGGACTCTAATCTATTGACTTCCCAACAGTGTTTAGAAGCCATTAAGAAGGCTAACAGAATGTTAGGATATATAGCACGATGTGTGGAGTACAAGTCCAAGGAGATTATGCTCCTCCTTTATAATGTACTGGTGAGGCCTCATCTTGAGTACTGTGTGCAATTTTGGTCTCCAGGCTACAAAAAGGACATAGCAGCGCTAGAAAAGGTCCAGAGAAGAGCGACTAGGCTGATTCCAGGGCTACAGGGGTTGAATTATGAGAAAAGATTAAAAGAGCTGAGCCTTTACAGTTTAAGCAAAAGAAGATTAAGAGGTGACATGATTGAAGTGTTTAAAATTATGAAGGGAATTAGTACAGTGGATTGAGACAGTTATTTTAAAATGAGTTCATCAAGAACATGGGGTCACAGTTGGAAACTTGTTAAGAGTAAATTTTGCATAAACATTAGGAAGTTTTTATTTACACAAAGAATGATAGACACTTGGAATAAGCTACCAAGTAGTGTGGTAGACAGTAAGATGTTAGGGACTTTCAAAACTCGACTTGATGTTTTCTTGGAAGAAATAAGTGGATAGGACTGGCAAGCTTTGTAGGGCTGAATGTTCTGTTCTCGTCCAGAGTGTTCAAGTGTTCTAATGCCCATGGATGACGTGTCAGCACTGTTAGATTTTTCTGAAAGAATGCATCATAACAGTTTAGTGTATAATCACTTCACCTCTCTTTCTCTCTCTCCCGCTCTCTTAGTTTCAGGTCCTGTGTTATGATATGTTTAGCTTTGGTAATCTTTCTTGCTGTATCAGCATTTTCAGAAGTTTTAAAAATTGGCATACTAGTGCATAAAATGTATAGTGAGGAAGAAAGAGAAATGTTAACTATTGCCAATAATGAAATGCACATATTTAACATTTCATTTTGGTGTTATTAATACAATATTAATCAACAATAGTAAAGTTTTAAGAATTGCTATGTTTGGTAACCTTCATTATTCCTAAAAAAATAAATATAGGAACAGGCTAAAGGTAGAAGCAGAACTGGGCAGCCATGAAGCAGCGTCAACCTTTACATTGACTTGGATCCATCTATGAGTTACTTTTCTGATTTTTTGACCATAAAAGAACAATTTGCAAATTTCCTTTGTCATGTATGCATGTTGAAGGCTCTGCAAAAGAGGTAAAATGAGGAAGAGGTTTAAGTGACACTCAGTGACTAACTTCCCTTCCTTCTTCCACCCCAGACAAGCTTTTTACCACTGGGGTAAGTTTACAATATGACTGAAACCAGGAAAAAGTACACAGTCACAATGGTCTCTTGTGAGTATCTCATCCAAGCACTGCCTGAAGATCTGACCAGACAAATTTGGAGGACCTCAGAAGAACCTGGATAGCCTGGTCATGATGACCAAAAGAAACCATGCAGCACACTTAGCACAGCAGGCAGAGGAAAAAAAAACACAAGTCAACCACCCAATCAAACCTGAAGCACTAAGCCAAGATACAGAACAAAGTAGAATAAAGTCAACCATATCTTGGCTAATTGCCTTTAATGAGACAATGAAATGTGGCTGGACACAAAGAAAGAAGTACTCTCTGTCTTCCACTTGTGACTTTTCCTCTGATCCCCGTGGTGATCATAAACATGCACAGCATGACCATCTCCATAGATTTGCCATTTTGTCTCCCTCCCCAAGATTACTATCAAACAAAGACCAGCCTCATCTGCATACACAAAGAAACTCACAAAGCCATCAGCATGCCCTATTTTCAGGGCACCTGTGCAGTCCTTCATATGCCATTATTCTGGGTCACAAATGGTCAAAAAACAAAAGCAGAGGAACCAACACACAACTGATAGATCAGCAGAGCCTTCAGGTGTACCACCTGCAGTATAGAAACCTAACCATCTTATTCAAATGGGAGCAATGGAGTGATGATTCCCTTAAACATGCCTGTAATGTTGTGATTTTGGTCAGAGGGCAGCGCATGATTGACTCTATACTTCAAGGGCTGTATTTTGTGTTAAAAAATTATCTGTTATGCCGCCACAAGATCTGCCAGCCGGCTTATGCTTACTTCTTGGCTGCTTATCTCAGGACTGATAAAATGCTCAAGTGCGTTAAGCTCATATTTTCCTCTTTGGGAATTACAGTAATGAACAAGTGTGGCAATTTTGTGCATCACAGCTTATCATAGATGTCCACTTCAAAAGAACTGAAACAGACATTGTGGCGCCACTGGAACGCTCAGACAGGAGATATAAGTACATCCTGATGGTTGTGGAGTAAACTACCTGATAACCAATAGTCATCTTTTACAGCACCTAAGTGAAACAAATGAAGCATTTCTTCAATGTACTCCTGTCTATCCATGAAGCTAGACTCCACATAAATCCAAACACATTTTTTATTGGTCTGGCAGAATCCAAGTACCTGGGTTACAGTACATGGGGGGCAAATGGATGGCCAAACCGCAATGCTCAAAAGGTGCAGTCATACAAAACTTGTCCTGGCTACAAATCAAGAGACAGGCTTTTCTTGGACTAGTGGGGTATTACTATTGGTTTATGTCCCAGTTTTCCAAAAAGGCCACAGCTCTAAAAGAATTAATGCAGAAATGCTTCCATCAGGTGATATGGACTCAAGCAGCCAGACACTCATTCCAAGAGCTTTAGGAATACAGTAATCCCTCCTCGATCGCGGGGGTTGCGTTCCAGACCCCCCTGCGATAGCTGAAAATCCGCGAAGTAGAAACCATATGTTTGTATGGTTATTTTTATATATTTTAAGCCCTTATAAACTCTCCCACACTGTTTATAAATATTCCCAGCAGAGTTATACAGCATAATCCCTTTGTATTCTCTTAGATATTAGGTAAGATTCATTGAAATTATGTAAATAAAACACACTGTTTATATACAGTAAAACCTAAATATTATTTTAAAGAGTGTCTCCGATATCACATATGTTACAGCCATTACGATAGACAGGCCACCAGCAATAAATACGTACAATGCAAGAAAAATAGTATACAGTAAATGTGTGTACAGTGACACTAAACGTGTCGTACATGTACTAAGCACTGTAAGAAGAAAATTAATTATGGTTACTCACCAACAATGACACGATGACTTGTCCGATAACAATAAGTTTAATTTTACTGCACAACAAAGGAGAGCGTTACAGCTCTTGTAAAGGAGCCACTTCAGGCGATTGTGTAGCACTGCCGTTGTTCTTCTTCTGGCAGTCTTCAATCCAAATCCCTAAAGCAGATTCCATCCAGACTACTGCCTTATTACATCCACTTACAACTCGTTTTGCACCGTGGTTAAAAGGACACTGCGGCCGTAGATCTTATATTCCTTTCCTACTTTTTAAATAAAAAGAATCGTAGCCTTCAACAAATCCAAACCGTTTACCTTTTCGGCAATCGTTAACATCTTCTTCTTGCGCTTGGGCACGGCTCCTGAAGCAGTAGCAGATCGTTTTGGAGCCATAATGAAGGGCTTGACTATGCACAAAGATAAACACAAAAGAGCACAACTCTTTATACAGCGAAACACGTTGATGCTGAATGAGCGAGACGAGACTTCCTGGTTAACACTGCATTCAGCACGCAGGAACTCAACTGCGTGCTCTGATTGGTTAGCTTCTCAGTCAGGAGAACTTAACTGCGTGCTCTGATTGGTTAGCTTCTCAGCCATCCGCCAATAGCGTCCCTTGTATGAAATCAACTAGGCAAACCAACTGAGGAAGCATGTACAGGAAGTAAAAAGACACATTGTCCGCAGAGCCCGCGAAGCAGCGAAAAATCAGCGTTATATATTTAGTTATGCTTTCATATAAAATCCGCGATAGAGTGAAGCTGCGAAAGTCGAAGCGCGATATAGCGAGGGATTACTGTATCTTCAGTTACACCCCTGTATTAATTACCCCTAATTTCTTTGAATCGTTAATCCTCCAGAAAAGTGTACCGAACATTCTGTCACGTATCTGAGGTGCACAGTGCTAGATAGGGAGGCTATGTATGGAACAGTTGGGCATGAAGCAATGGTACTTAAGTAGGCCATCACTTGTATAAAATACTATCTGTTGGGGCAGAATTTTTCTTTGGTCACGGACCACACATCCTTTCAGTGGATAGCCACTGAAATAGACAGGAACCAAAGAGTTACTGGATGGGTTTGTTCCACATCAAGGCTAATGCTTTCTTCTTGGTCCACGGCCTGCTCGCTCCAAAAGGATCCAAGCTAAGGTAGGGGGTGCTACTAGAGCATTTTAGAGGCAGGGCAAAGGAGGCAAAATGGGGAAAAGACTTAGGATGGACGCAGTCTTGCTTCTTCTACTGATAGTGAGCATAAAAAAGAACAGAAATGGTCAGAAGTCAGCATTCATTATCAACCCATATCTGTCGGAGCCATTTTAGCCCATGGAAGCCTCTATTGAAAGTCTAAAGTGCTAAACTATTACTCAGACCTCTTTCTTGTTTTTCTTTTCTTATTTTTCGCATCGCTGCTATCAAATGAAGTGGTCTGAGATGACCTTAACCCATTTATTGTCTGTTCTGCTCCTACACCGTCTATATAAGTTTTGTTCAGTGTAGCTTTACACTTGCATTGCACCCTTTCCTCTAACTTAAGATGTGAAAAGTGGTGTTAGTGACAGAGGAAGTTAGCTGTTTCCTGTCTTCTAAATACAGAAAGACTGGAGCAAGCTTGACACAGACTGATCTGCTAAAAGTACACTTTGACGGCCTCGAATAAATGTTTTCTTTTTAAATTATTAACTATTTGATGTTGTCAGTAAAAAAGGAAAAAACTGCTTTATAAGGCATATAAAACTAATGACTGCAAAGTGAATTGTAGAGCGTATGAGAACATGAGGGCAACCATTAAGAAGGATATCAGGGAGGCTAAAAGACAGTTGGAGAGGATTATAGCAGATAAGGCAAAAGAAGACCCTAAGAGATTCTTTCAGTATTTTAGTAGTAAAAGAACAGTCAAGGAGGAGGTCAAGTACATCAGAAATAGTAAAGGGGAATTAAAAGATACAGACAATGAAATAGCAGATGCCCTAAACTTGCATTTTTCTGAGGTGTTTACAAGTTAGCAAGTGGATAACCGCCCAGAGGTAAACGGGACTACTAAGGAGGTACTGAGGGATTTGGAAATTGTAGCGGGAGAAGTGCTGCTCAGATTAAATAAGATGAAATCAAACAAATCACCAGGACCAGATAATATTTATCCTCGAGTTCTTAAGGAGGCTAGTGAGTACATATATAAACCTTTGCCACATATTTTTAGGAAGTCACTGTGCACTAAAGGGATTCCAAAGGACTGGAAAAAGGCAAATATCCAATCAACTATAGCCCAGTAAGCTTAACATGCATCACAGGAAAATTAATGGAAGGAATTATTAAGAAAAAAATTGAGCAACACCTGGCAAGGACAGGAGTTATTCTGAACAGTCAGCATGGGTTCATAAGAGGGAGGTCATGTTTTACTAACATTCTGGAATTCTATGAGGAGGCAACAAAAGGATACGATCTAAGTAGAGCTTATGATATTATTTATCTTGACTTTCAGAAAACATTTGATAAGGTGCCACATGAGAGGTTGGGCATCAAATTAAAAGAAGTGGGAGTTCAGGGTGATGTTTTTAGATGGATGCAGAATTGGCTCAGACAAAGGAAGCAGAGGGTGATGGTGCCAGGACACCAAGATAGGTGGATTAGCAGATAATTTGGAATCCGTTATATCATTACAGAAGGATCTTGGATAGCATACGTACTTGGGCAGATTTGTGGCACATGAAATTTAATGTCAGTAAATGTAAAGTATTACACATAGGAAGTAAAAATGTTAGGTTTGAATACACAATGGGCGGTCGGAAAATCGAAAGTACACCTTATTAGAAGGATTTAGGAGTCATTGTGGACTCTAAGCTATCGACTTCCCGACAGTGTTCAGAAGCCACTAAGAAGGCTAACAGAATGTTAGGTTACATAGCACGGTGTGTGGAGTACAAGTCCGAGGAGGTTATGCTCAACCTTTATAATGCACTGGTGATGCCTCATCCTGAGTACTGTGTGCAGTTTTGGTCTCCAGGCTACAAAAAAGACATAGCAGTGCTAGAAAAGGTCCAGAGACGAGCGACTTGGCTGATTCCAGGGCTACAGGGGTTGAATTATGAGGAAAGATTAAAAGAGCTGAGCCTATACAGTTTAAGCAAAAGAAGATTAAGAGGTGACATCATTGAAGTGTTTAAAATTATGATGGGAATTAGTACAATGGATCGAGACTTATTTTAAAATGAAGAACACATGGACACAGTTGGAAACTTGTTAAGGATAAATTTCGCACAAACATTAGGAAGTTTTTCTTTACACAAAGAACGATAGACACTTGGAATAAGCTACCAAGTAGTGTGGTAGACAGTAAGACTTTAGGGACTTTCAAAACTCGACTTGATGTTTTTTAGGAAGATATAAGTGGATAGGACTGGTGAGCTTTGTTGGGCTAAATGGCCTGTTCTCGTCTAGAGTGTTCTAATGTTCTAATGTCTGTGCAGTGCAAACTGGTTAATCTCACTTTGAGAATTTTTTCAGATTAAAGATTTATACAACTATTCATTGCTAGTTGTTAAATATTCACAAGTGCTCCAGTGTTTCTAGAATACTAGAATGATATATTTGCTATAATATACATCACTGTACTCGTTAAAGTAGTAAAAGACTTGCGGTTAAATGCAGACAGAGGCCATTTATCTGTCTTCATCCTACCATTGATCACAATATTCTTAGAAATCGCCTTAGTCAATGGGTGGGCCTCTCTGACAATTTCTTAAATTGGTTTGAATCCTACCTGTCAGGTAGAAAATTCTTTGTTAGTTGTGGTAATTATAATTCAAAGACACATGATATTCTATATGGTGTTCCACAAGGCTCTATCCTGGGTCCGCTGCTCTTTTCGATTTACATGCTTCCGTTAGGTCAGATTATTTTGGGGAATAACGTGAGCTACCATAGCTATGCTGATGACATACAACTGTATTTATCAATAGCGCCTGACGACCCCGACTCTCTTGATTCACTGACACTTACTTGTGTTTCTGAATGGATGAGTAGTAATTTTCTCAAACTAAATAATGAGAAAACAAAAATTCTAGTGATTGGCAATAATGGATATAATGAGGTTATTAGAAATTACCTTGATGCATTAGGATTAAAAGTCAATACGGAGGTAAAGAATTTAGGGGTAACTATTGACTCTGACCTGAATTTTAAATCACATATTAATCAGATTACTAGGACAGCATTTTTTCACTTAAGAAATATAGCAAAAGTTAGACCTCTTATAACATTGCAAGATGCTGAGAAATTAGTTCATGCTTTTGTTTTCAGTCGACTAGATTACTGTACTCCTCTTGGGACTACCCAAAAAAGACATCAATCGATTGCAACTAGTACAGAATGCAGCTGCTAGAATCTTAACTAGGAAAAGAAAATCCGAGTACATTTCTCCAGTTTTGATGTCACTACATTGGTTACCTGTGTCATTTAGAACTGACTTTAAAATCCTGTTTATGGTTTACAAAGCTTTAAATAATCTCGATCCATCTTATATTTGTGTAACACCTTACACTCCAAATGGTAACCTTAGATCTTCAAAGGAGTGTCTGCTTAGAATTTCAAGCGCTAAACTTAAAAGAAGTGGTGAGGTGGCCTTCTGCTGTTATGCACCTAAAATCTGGAATAGCTTGCCAATAGGAATTTGCCAGGCTAATACAATGAACCACTTTAAAAACTGCTGAAAACACATTACTTTAACATGGCTTTGTCATAGCTTCATTTTAGTTTAATCCTGATGCTCTGAATATTCAATTAATTATCATTATTATTCATGGTATTTATATTCAAAATCCGTACTAACCCCTACTTTCTCTTCTGTTCCTTTTCCAGTTTTCTGTGGTGGCGATCTGCACCACCACCACCTAATCAAAGCACCATGATGTCCCTACATTGATGGATTAAAGACCAGAAGTTCACATGACCATTATCATCAAATTCTTCCACGTGAACCCTGAATACAATGAGGACTGATTTAGGTCATTTATGTTAGGTAGAATGCCTAGAGGGGGCTGGGCAGTGTCGTGGCCTGAAACCCTGCAGATTTTATTTTTTTCTCCGGCTGTCTGGAGATTTTTTTTTTTTCCTGTCCTCCCTGGCCATCGGATCTTACTTTTATTCTATGTTAATTAGTGTTCCCTTATTTTAATTCTTATTTATTTTGTCTTTTTTCTCTTTCTTCATCATGTAAAGCACTTTGAGCTGCATTATTTGTATGAAAATGTGCTATATTAATAAACGTTGTTGTTGTTGTCATATACTGTATGAAATATCATATATATCGTGTATCTTTAGAATGGTATATATATACTGTATAAATTGTTTGTAAATAGCTTTTTTATAGAAAATGCATAATAATACATTAAACGTTTCTTGATTACTATAGAGAAAGAATTTTTGATGGGAATTGATACTGCAAAAAAAGATACTTTTAAAATTGTCGAGGCTGTCCATGTGCAAGATGGTGACATTATATTAGAAGTAAAAGTAATATACTATTGGGTAATTAGGTTGACACTCAAGACAAATATTGTAGACAGGTAAATATGGCACAGAACAATGGCACAACCTAACAGGGAGGGTAAAATACTATGCAACTAGGGTAAAACTGCCACATTCTTGTAGGACAATTGTGTGCAAACCACTATTGCCTAACTCACTTGTTCAGAGATAGAGAAAGAGATTCAACCAAACCATCTAAATGAAGGCTTACATGCACAGTAATTAATATTATTAACTCATTATTATAATGTGCATTGACAAATATAATAAACCTCAAAAATGGTTAATATGATGTTTAAACTATATTTTAGTTGTCTTTTTAGAGTGTTAGTGCTATGTATTTGCACTGAAGAACTTATTTTTCCTCAGTTTATATTGGCTACCTGTAGTCACTTCCCAGGATTAGAAACCAATACAATCCCTTGATGTCAATAATTCCTTTAAGTAAGAACACAGGTGTGATTCACTCTATTAGTACAGAAAGCTATACATTTCATGCCCTGTAGCCTATACATAGCCTAATGGTTTGAAAAAACATAACTTGTTTGGCATTAGTTGAGGAGTATGCAAATAATCCAATACAAACAGATTTTTTTTAGTAAGTGGCTTGTTAGTTGATTTTGGCTTATAAGAGCCATTATCTTAGATCATTATCTTATCTTTTTTATATGCTGAACTGGGTCCAGTATAAAAAAGTCAGACTGGCAGAAATTGGGCTTTACCTATTCATATCTAGGTTATAACAATGGTTGGCTTTCAGGCAATAGGCACCTAACAGAGGGAACTAGCCAACAGGTCAGGAATATCTCAGCCAAGCTTTAGCTCTTTTATCATGATGCTGGAAGCAAGAAACTGACTGATGAAGCACTACTTTCTTTTTGTTTATGATGTGGGTATAAAGCCCAACATAAAAGGCAATTTGCAGCAGTGTTTCTGGACAATGACAACTGGATCTGCCTTTGCTCTGGCCAGGAGCCTATCAACCCTTCTAGAAAGTTTACAAAAGTTATCAAGTAGTGCGGTAGCTAGCAGTAGTTTGGGAACCTTCAAAAGTTTAGGAAAAATTAGGTGAACAGATTTGACAGACTTTTTGGGCTGAACATCTTGTTCTAATCAGATTTTTTCCAATATTCAATCTGCTCTGAACCATAAAAGGTAGGAGATAGGCGTGTTTACCAAATGATAAAACCTTGCAATGAGTTATACTAAAGTTTGGGAAACAATTATTAAGGCCTGAATCTATTTATTGAAAGAAAAGTGTCCTTGCTGTAATTCCACAGTTAACCAGAATGCTACTGCACTTGAACCTGCACAAGAGCAGTGTGTACAGTTCTGAGACACACACTGCTGGGCTTAATATGATAATTCAATTTCCGAAACATGGTCACTGCTACAGGGCAAAGTCTAAAGTCTTGTTAACACAAACACATCATTATGGTTCTGTATTGAAATTAAAACTGTGATTGATAAATATGTTTATTTTGTGTTTACTATATTCATTTAACTTTTAACTGGCAAAAGATATTAAATTAAAGTGACACAATGGTTAGCACTACTGTCTCACAGCTCCAGTGTCCTAGTTTCAAATTCCCACCTAGGGAACTGCCAATATGGATTTTTGTTTAGGTACTCAGGTTTTCCCCCCAACAAGTGTATACTGAATTAATTGTGAGTGAGTGTGAGTGAAGTGTGTCCTTTGACAAACTAGTACTTGATCCAGAGCTGTTTTTGTCTTGTGCTTAGTCCTGCAAGAAATGACACTGCCCTCCTGTAGTAGGAGGGTTGGAAAATCGAACAAATTTAAAAGAACTGTGATTAATGCTTCAGTTCTTTGTGAAGAGCACTCACTTGTATTTCTGAAATTTTAACATCTTAACCCTTTAGATGTTATTTTTTTAAATACCATGTATTCACCTTGTTAAGTGTATTTTTTGTTTGTTTTAATTGTGCAATTTTCTTCTAATGTCATATACAACATTTTGGTATTTCATTTTTTGTTTTTTGACTGGAAATGTAATGAAACTCATTTAATGAATTCCAGAGGAAGTGTTTAACTCAAAGTTGCTAATATACTGAATTTATGGAAAGCCAGCAAAATTCACCCCAGCACTTCATTTGAGAGAAAGCCCCTGTCTTAACAAACTGAACATCACATACCAAAATAAGAACTTACTTTTCTCAGAAACCTCTTTCCTTTTTTCTACTTGTAAATATAGGAAGCTGCTTTGAAAATACAATTCACTAAATACAATACATAAATCACCTATAAACTATGGCATATCATGTGCCAATTTATTAATAGACTTTTTTAAGATTGAAATTCAGACATACAAACAAGTATAATAACTTTCAATCTAGAGTGTGTAGTTCTTAAATCAAAAATAATTTCCAATAACTTTCTCAGACTTTCAATGTCAGAACACCCATTTTCATTTTATCAATGGAAGTCTATAAAAATTATATAGATGATATTCCTACAGAAATAACAAATATGTCCAGTCACTTTTGAATAAAGAAAAAGTTGATTTTATTGTGTAAAGGAGAACAAAAGTTGTGAACTGCATACTGTGGCATAACATTCTTATTGTCCGATTAGCCATTTATGATTCTTAGTCACTAATTAGTTACAAAGGAACACTTTAGTTTAGGTACTTTAAAAATGCATTTGTTATTTAGTTACTTTTCTGTAACAAGACCTTAACAGATGGTGCTAAGACATTTATAAAGTGACCTGCTAAAATAACTTCACTTTGGAACAGTCAGAGGTATCTTAAATGAGACTTATGTTTCTTGATATTGTATACTTAAGTATATGACCTGTGAATTACTCATATTCATAAGTAATTATACCAGCCTATCAGATATGTTTTTTAACATAACATGTTTTAACAGTATTTGAAGCTATTTATTCATTCATTTCTGGTCAATCCAGAATCCCTTACTCCACTGTAGAAAATTCTATAGAAATTAATGACTATATTTCTTTGTGATTAAAAGATGCAGAATTGCTTAAAGTTTCCACATGAGTAATAGGTACAACATTTACATCACAAGTAAGCTTTGGCATGTAATGGAAAACTGCAGTACAAGGCTAAGTTATTGATCAAACTGTAAGTGGTGAAAAAAGCATATATTATAAGAGAATTAATATTTGCAGTTAATCTCCCTTTACAAGGTGCAAAATACCATGGGTATTGGACCCTCAAAGATATGAAATTGCAGAGGTACTTAAAAATAAATATCATCAACATATTATTGTATTATATGAGAATCAATCAGTGCCCATTACTAGGTTTGCAAGAAAATACTGACAGGCTCAGCGATACGTAGATATCTGAGTGGAAAGAATCAATCCAGTAAAAAAGAGGCCCATATTCTTTGGCAAACTTCAGCAGCATTCAAAAAACAGTGTGGAGACAATCAAAGGAAACAAATAAATAAGAGCTCCAAAATGACATTAGTGATGCTGAGCTTTGGAAAACCTTTCTAACTGACAATAATACAAGTTTCAGAAAGTATTTATAATCTGTTTTAGCATTTGCAAAGCTGCTAAAGAAACTTTCTGAAATAAAGATGAATTGATTGATGTTTCTACAATGGACTGGTTTACTCTCCATGTTAATTGTTCATTTCTTTTCAGGTCAGTATAGTTTGTGACTAATTACAACCCATTGATTGAAGAAACATGTATGGAGTATTTATTTTAGAGTAAACATCATTCCTTTTCTCCACTATAGTGTTCATTCAGTAATATGTGCAGGAAAACTGGCATACCTTTTCTGTTGACACTACTGGGACTAACATGTTTCATCACCTCCTTTAGAATACTACAGGCAAACTGTATTTGCTGGTCCAGGGCACAAGCACATTTTTAAATTTTGATTCATAACAAATTTTTCTTGAATTTTATGAACTAGTAATCAGAAGTATCAGATGCTGCCTTCAACCAAAAATGATAGGCAAATTTATGTCTGAATGTATTTTTACATGATTAAAACATACATTTTTTTCTTTTTTTATTCCACTAGCTCTATATTATAGATTAAAAATTTTAATTCATGAATTTTGAGCTGAATCACGTTTCCCATCAGCCTGTTCATCTATATTTATTTCCTGAATTGCTTTGAAACCCCTAGAATTTATTTATGAAGTTGCTCTTCCAATACATCAAAACATTTAATATAATTGATCCAAGCATTCAATTACAGAAGTTTGATGACATCAGTCCTTCATTCCTGTCTGCAGTTAGAAATGGTTTTCCTCAGTGTTCAGTTGCGGATCAATTTTCTTTCTTCTCTGTATTTTGCTATATAGGACACTTTATTTAAAAACACTAAAGGCAATTTTTATTTGATAGCTAATGACACTCGGGAAAGACTGAGTATGGATAACAGGAAGCTTTCTTGCTGAAAGGTGAAAGTGTTACAGAGAAATATAACCTACATCCTGACAAGCATTAAACAACATAATGATGCTAAGATTGTGGTCCTCAGGACTGAAGACCCCTAACATTCCAGTTATGAGCTCTTCACCAGGCAAGAGATACAAGTGCATGTTAACACTCACCACCATTTTTCATAGTAGTTTTTATCCAGTAATGCTAGGACCAGTAAATTCAGCCTGGTGTTTTGAAAATGATTGCACAAACTCTTTGCCTTTACTATTCACATTATTTTTATTTTTTGTTGGCTATTATGTCATTTCAGTCTCATGAGTTGTAGATTGTATTTGTAAATTTTACATTCAATAATTTTATCTTTATTTTTGAACATGTTGTATGTGTGTATAATCTGCATTGTTTATAGTTGTATTTTGTCACATTTCTGTGTATAGTATTAGTGGAATTGTGGATAATATTGTGGAATTTATAGAAAGAGCACCACAGATGCAATGTTTGCTCTGAGGATGTTGACGGAGAAGTTTAGAGAAGGCCAGAAGGAGTTGCATTGCGTCTTTGTGGACCTGGAGAAAGCATATGACAGGGTTCCTCGAGAGGAGCTGTATGAGGAAGTCAGGAGTGGCAGAGAAGTACGTAAGAGTTGTACAGGATATGTATGAGGGAAGTGTGACAGTGGTGAAATCTGCAGTAGGAATGATGGAGTGACGGGCTCTGAGCCTTTCTTATTTGCAATGGTGATGGACAGGTTGACAGATGAGATTAGACAGGAGTCCCCATGGACTATGATGTTTGCTGATGACATTGTGATCTGTAGCAATAGTAGGGAGCAGGTTGAGGAGACCCTGTAGAGGTGGATATATGCTCTAGAGAGGAGAGGAATGAAGGTCAGTAGGAACAAGACAGAATACATGTGTGTAAATGAGAGGGAGGTCAGTGGAATGGTGAGGATACAGGGAGTAGAGTTGGCAAAGGTGGATGAGTTTAAATACTTGGGATCAACAGTACAGATTAATGGGGATTGTGGAAGAGAGGTGAAAAAGAAAGTGCAGGCAGGGTGGAATGGGTGGAGAAGAGTGTCAGGAGTAATTTGTGACAAACTGATATCAGCAAGAGTGAAAGGGAAGGTCTACAGGACGGTAGTGAGACCAGCTATGTTATATGGGTTGAAGATGGTGGCACTGACCAGAAAGCAGGAGACAGAGCTGGAGGTGGCAGAGTTAAAGATGCTAAGATATGCATTGGGTGTGATGAGGATGGATAGGATTAGAAATGAGTACATTAGAGGGTCAGCTGAAGTTGGACGGTTGGGAGACAAAGTCAGAGAGGTGAGATTGTGTTGATTTGGAAATGTGGAGAGGATAGATGCTGGGTATATTGGGAGAAGGATGCTAAGGATAGAGCTGCCAAGGAAGAGGAAAAGAGGAATGCCTAAGCGAAGGTTTATTGATGTGGTGAAAGAGGACATGCAGGTGATGGGTGTAACAGAACAAGATGCAGAGGACAGAAAGATATGGAAGAAGATGATCCGCTGTGGCAAACCCTAACAGGAGAAGCCGAAAGAAGAAGAAGAAGATTATGGAATTTATAGTATGGTCTACACTTGGGTTACATTTAAAGATAATTCCATTGTGCCACTATTTTACTGATTGCCTATGACAATAAAACTTAAACTTATCAATTGAGTTATGTCATCATTTACAGTAATGTCTTTGGGGAGGTGAAACAGTGAAAGAGTAAAATTACTTGTATTTGCATTTTGAAAAGCAGACCTACTTTTAGTGTGTGGAAATTCTACAGATACCAGGGCCTGAACTGTAGTTTCACTGAATCTGCACAAAATGTAGGTGTCAATTTATTTTTGACAGTGATCTAACTCTTAGTCATCTACAGAAAAAAAAAAATCCTTTCTGTGATTAACTTAAGTTTACTAATACAAGCATAGAAACTCAAATGAATAATTCTAGATATCCTCCTCACCTTTTATGTCTGGGGCTCTCTGTGTAGATATTTTTGTGAAGCTGACAAACTTAAATGAATTGTAATTAGACAAACCTGTAACTTTATTCTCTGATTTAAATCTTATGATATTAATACTCTGATCCTAATAGTACTGTACTATCATCTCATGCCACTAATGTACTTTCACATATACTCATATTTGTTTTTTTTTTGTTTTGTTTAATCACATATTGAAAGAGGACAGGAAATGCAATACAGAAAAACTGTTTTTATTTATTTTTAATTGTATTTTCTTTGTTAAAGATAAACTCAGATAACATTGGCTTCAAACACTAATGAACCACATCTGATTTAGTTTGAGAATGTTGCTCTTCAACATCTGTGTATTTTCAAAAATTATTTTAACACAGACAACATTCATCAATACTCATTTTTTTATTTTATTACCAGAAACAAATTTTGTTGTAAGGTATTTGATTTGGTGAAACATATGCAAAAATGCAGTCCTTCAAAGGCCAGAACATCAGAGTGGGTTACAGAGAAATTTGAGGTGTGCTCCAAGCTTGAAACATGGGAGCTTCTAAATGGTAAACTTCCTTCCCCTAATGGAAGCTAATAACTTGATGTAAATAGTTCTCAGCCAATGATATTTTTTTCAGTGGTTTGACTTATAATACCATTGTGTCAGACTCCAATAAATCTTTAAGCTGTGTTTATTCCCTTTACCCCACTATGGTGGATCATTACAATATATACGTTAACACGTTATTCCTAATAATTACCTGTTTTAATTCAACAGAATGCACTTTCCTGTAAAATTGTGTTTTGCAATGACCATCAACAAAAGCAAAGTCACTAGGAAAAGCAACAATGGATCTAATGCAGATTTTTTTTCCTCCGAAGAGGTTATGCTCAAGCTTTATAATGCACTGGTTATACTTCATCTGAAATACTGTGTGCAATTCCGAATTCCAGGTTACAAAAAAAGACATAGAAGCACTAGAAAAAGTCCAAGGAAGAGTGACTAGGTTGATTCCACGACTGGAGGGGATGAGTTAAGAGGAAAGATTCAAAGAGCTGAGCCTTTTCAATTTAAGCAAAAGGAGATTAAGAGGAGACATAATTAAAGTGTTTAAAATTATGAAGGGAATTAGTACAGTGAATCAAGATGGTTACTTTCAAATGAGTTCATCAAAAACAAGGGGGCACAATTGGAAACTCGCTAAGGGTAAATTTCACACAAACATTAGTAAGTTCTTCTTTATACAGACAACCAAAGACACATGGAATAAGTTGTTGGGCTGAATGGCATGTTTTCTTCTAGATTGTTCTAATTCTAATTCTAAAATTCAATAAAATAATTTCTACAAGTTATAGCAAGTTTATACATTCATAATATTTCCATTTCTTTGAAGATTTTCCAGAATATGTGTTTTAAGCTTGCAGCCAGCTTTACTTTGACAGATGTTTTCTGTATTTCAACTAATTATGTAGAAAAGTGGGAGGAATTAAAAAAGAATTCAGGAATTAGGGTTTGAGGAGTGACAGTGCAGCTACAATAGCGAAAACCTACTCAGAAGAATATCCATTGAATTCTGTGTCTGACCATTACCTCACAAATTCAACACTTTCACTTTATTTAGTTAAATAATTGGGTTCTAGATGACACCCATTCATATTCCTAGTCTCTTGGAACCAAGTCATATTGCTGCAATGGTTCTCTGTATTGAACATACAAGTGGTTTGTAATCACTAAGAAACTTTTATAAATATTGTGGCAAACTGGCCTAGGGATATCCCTGATGAGGCACGGTGGCACATTGGTAGCACTGGTGCCTCACAGTAGGGAGACCTCGGTTCGCTTCCTGGGTCCTCCCTGCGTGGAGTTTGCATGTTCTCCCTGTGTCTGCATGGGTTTCCTCCGGTTGCTCTGGTTTCTTCCCACAGTCCAAAGACATGCAGGTTAGGTGCATTGGTGATCCTAAATGGTCCCTGGTGTGTGGGTGTGTGTGTGCCCTGCGTTGGGCTGGAACCTTGTCTGGGGTTTGTTCCTGCCTTGCACCCTGTGCTGGCTGGGATTGGCTCCAGCAGACCTCTGTGACCCTGTGTTAGAATATACAGTTGTGCTTGAAAGTTTGTGAACCCTTTAGAATTTTTTATTTCTGCATAAATATGACCTAAAACATCATCAGATTTTCAATCAAGTCCTAAAAGTAGATAAAGAGAAACCAGTTAAACAAATGAGACAAAAATATTATACTTGGTCATTTATTTACTGAGGAAAATGATCGAATATTACATATTTGTGAGTGGCAAAAGTATGTGAACTCCTAGGATTAGCAGTTAGTTTGGAGGTGAAATTAGAGTCAGGTGATTTCAATCAATGGGATGACAATCAGGTGTGAGTGGGCACCCTGTGTTATTTAAAGAACAGGGATCTATCAAAGTCTGCTCTTCACAACACATGTTTGTGGAAGTGTATCATGGCACGAACAAAGGAGATTTCTGAGGACCTCAGAAAAAGAGTTGTTGATGCTCATCAAGCTGGAAAAGGTTACAAAACCATCTCTAAAGAGTTTGGACTCCACCAATCCACAGTCAGACAGATTGTGTACAAATGGAGGAAATTCAAGACCATTGTTACGCTTCCCAGGAGTGCTTGACCAACAAAGATCACTCCAAGAGTAAGGCGTGTAATAGTCGGCGAGGTCACAAAGGACCCCAGGGTAACTTCTAAGCAACTGAAGGCCTCTCTCACATTGGCTAATGTTCATGTTCATGAGTCCACCATCAGGAGAACACTGAACAACAATGGTGTGCATGGCAGGGTTGCAAGGAGAAAGCCACTGCTATCCAAAAAAAACATTGCTGCTTGTCTGCAGTTTGCTAAAGATCACGTGTACAAACCAGAAGGCTATCGGAAGAATGTTTTGTGGACGGATGAGACCAAAATAGAACTTTTTGGTTTAAATGAAAAGCGTTATGTTTGGAGAAAGGAAAACACTGCATTCCAGCATAAGAACCTTATCCCATCTGTGAAACATGGTGGTGGGTAGTATCATGGTTTGTCCTGTTTTGCTGCATATGGGCCAGGACGGCTTGCCTTCATTGATGGAACAATGAATTCTGAATTATATCAGAGAATTCTAAAGGAAAATGTCAGGACATCTGTCCATGAACTGAATCTCAAGAGAAGGTGGGTCATGCAGCAAGACAACGACCCTAAGCACACAAGTCGTTATACCAAAGAATGGTTAAAGAAGAATAAAGTTAATGTTTTGGAATGGCCAAGTCAAAGTCCTGACCTTAGTCCAATCGAAATGTTGTGGAAGGACCTGAAGTGAGCAGTTAATGTGAGGAAACCCACCTCACATTTGAAGCTGTTCTGTGCGGAGGAATGGGCTAAAATTCCTCCAAGCTGGTGTGCAGGAATGATCAAAAGTTACCGGAAACGTTTAGTTGCAGTTATTACTGCAAAGGGGGGTCACACCAGATACTGAAAGCAAAGGTTCACATACTTTTGCCACTCACAAATATGTAATATTCGATAATTTTCCTTAATAAATAAATGACCAAGTATAATATTTTTGTCTCATTTGTTTAACTGGTTTCTCTTTATCTATTTTTAGGACTTGAGTGAAAATCGATGATGTTTTAGGTCATATTTATGCAGAAATACAGAAAATTCTAAAGGGTTCACAAACTTTCAAGCACACCTGTAGCAGGTTGGACTACGACTGACTGACTGACCGATATTCCTGATGATATTATCTGGAGCAGTTCAGGAGTGTGTGAGAAGGCAAGATATGACAAAATTTTTTTGGCTACTTGATGTGTCTGTGTGCAGTGCTGCCCATAACTGTTGCGGAAACAGGCAAACCCCTGCCTATTGATGATGAGAAAAGAAAGATGGAGGTTGGAAATGTCAAATTTCCTGATCTTGGAGCAGACTTTTACCAGGCTGGTGTAGCCATCACAACTGTATTTAACCTAATTATTTCTTTTTATATCAGTAATTTCTAATGAATTTATTTTCATTTTATTATACTTAACATATTCCCCATATATTTGAACTAAACATACTGTACCTGAATGAATGTGGGGAATTCTTAATACAAAATGAAATTTACTTACTTATTTACTTATGTGAAAAAATAGCTGATTTTATGAATGATACATATATGAAAATAATTTACAAATTGGCCCCATGTATATGTGTGTCTGAAAAGTAAAGGTAAGTAGTGGTATGCAAGCACTTCTAGCTAGAGTAAGTTCAGTAAGCATTCAGACCCCTTCCCTTTCTGCTCACTTCATTTTGTTCTAGACTGAATTTTAAACTGATACATTTTTCACTTGTGCCCATCAATCTACACTCAATAACCCATAATGACCAAGTGAAAACATACTTTCAGAAAGGTTTACAAATTTATTAAAAATCAAAAACTAAAATATCTCACCCTTATATGTATTAAGATTCCTTAATGTGCCACTCCATATTGTGTCAGGTGCATCCTGTTCATTTAATTATCCTTGAGTTATATGTAGATCTTGATTGGAGGCCAACTATGGCAAAGTAAATTGATTGGCTATAGTTTAGATAGGCACACACCTATGTATAAAAGGTTCCAGTATTCATACTGCATATCAGGGTAAAAACCAAGCCATGAAGTTCAAAGAATTCTCTGTTGACCTTAGCAGTAAAATTTTGGTGAGGCATAGATCATGACAAGGGTATAAAATCATTTCTATAGTGTTGGGAGTTCCCAGGAACACAGTGGGCTCAATAATTGTGAAATGAAACAAGGTCGGAACTTCAACTAGAGTTGGCTGTCTGGCCAAACTGAGTAACCGGGCAAGAAGGGTCTTGGTCTTAGCTTCTCAAGAACCTAATGGTCACTCCAACAGTGCTTCAGAAGTCCTCTCCTGAGAACTTGTCGGAAGGACAAACATCTCATGAGCATTTCATCAATGAGGCTCTTATGGTAGAGTGGCTAGAAAGAAGCCACTCTCGAGTAAAGGGCATTTGACAGTCCACTTGGAGTTTGCCAAATGCCATTTAAAGGACTGTAAATCTATCCATCTATTATCCAACCCGCTATATCCTAACTACAGGGTCACGTGGGTCTGCTGGAGAAAATCCCAGCCAACACAGGGTGCAAGGCAGGAATCAAACTCAGGTCAGGGTGCCAGCCCACCACAGAAGGACTATACAACCATAAGGAAAAGGATTCCCTGGTCTAATAAGAAAAGAATTGAAATTGCTTAGAAGTGAAGAAAGAATGAATGCAGTGAAATACACAGATCCTTGAAAAGAACCTGCTGCAGAATACACACAATCTCAGATCGGAGTAACGGTTCTCCTTTCAGCACAATAATAACCCAAATAATACAGCCAAGACAATGCTGGCAGTGGCTTTAGAACAAGTCTCTGACTGTTCTTGAGAGGCCCAGGCAATTGTCAGACTTAAAATTCATATGACATCTGTGGAGAGACCACGGATGTCAGTTTATTAATGCATAACATCCAACCTAACAGTGTATGAGAGGATCTAGCAGGAAGAACAGGAAAGACTGCCCAAGATCAAGTTTGCAAATTAGTAGAGAATCATTCAAGAAGATTTGAAGCTGTAATTATTGCCAAATTGGGCACCTACAAAGTACTGAAATAAGGGTCTAAGCATGTAAATGAGTGAGAGGTATCAGTTTTTGATTTTTAATAAAAATGCAAACCTTTCTGAAAAATTTCTTTCATTTTGTTATTATGGGTTATTGAGCATGGACTGATGAGCAAAAATGGCAAATTCTTCCATATAAAATGTAATCTACAACACAGTAAAATCTGTAGAATGTGAAGGGGTCAGAATACTTTTTTAATCCACTTTATCTCATTTCATCTTTGTTTCTTTCTACCATTGTTAAAAAACAGCATTCCTACGATGTAAAAGAATAACCTCTTTTTAGAAAAGTGCTGTTTTCTTTCATAGCATTTCTTTTGCCCTTGTCTTAGAAACAATAGTCTACTGGTTTCATGTTTAATTATATGATTTGGCTTAATTGGTTATTATGTAATGGCTTCACCAATTTATTTCAACCCATTGGAAGACAAAATGGTCACCATGTAATGAAAATACTGTTAATCAATTATTTAATTTACTTGTGATGGTTTTTATGAAGTGACTTCAAGGACAGGTTTAGCCAAAACAGCACTTTATACTCATTCATGAAAAAGTAGCACATGTTATGTACATATATCCTAAGGCTGCTAACTCTCACCCGAGCCTAGTTACCTTATCACTGTAAACTGTCTAAATTTGTGACGAGATCCAAAATAATGGTGAAATCAGCAAACACATCCATTTGCAAAATACACAGCAAATGAAGGAGTAGTAATAAGACACATCTATAAGATATCAGGGCCAGGGCTTCAGAAATAGCATTCATTAGTATTTTAACTAACTAACTCCTTAACTGGGATTATCGCTCAGAGAAGGAAGAAGAACTTTGTAATATGCCCCAGTTAAAATAGGTAATGTCTAAGGTATTGGTTGGTTTACAAGCATTATATTCATCTTTGTGGCGGAGGTCACTACAGTAATTAAAAAGTACTATACTGGCAAGACTACAGGGATAGAAATGCTAAATGTAATGATATTGTAGTGGTGTTTTTGGCTAACAGACCTCCTGAGTGTTGCTTGTAAGGTGGGGATAATAACTCAGGACTGGCAGACCGTGGTAATGTTTTCTATTTCTAAAAAGGTGAAGAGGGTATGCTCCATTTACCAAGGGCTCTGTTCTAAGCCTCTCTAGACTCAAAGACTTTGACTGACAGATGAAGCCTTCCCAGGAAAAGCACTGTGGATTCCATTGAGACCATGGAACAGTGAAACAGCTCTTTATTCCTTGAACAAATTATTGAGAGATCATAGCAGTTTGTTAATTCTGTTCATATGTGCCTTGGGATATGGAAAAGGTTTATGGCTATGCATTCTGTGGTGTCTTCTGGAAGGTGTTATAAAGGAATGAGATTCTGGAATTGCTTTTGTCATTCATCCTTGGAAGAAATATGTTTGCATACTTGTCATTAAGTCAAATGTGGGAGTTGGATTGGCCAAGGATGTGTCTAGTCTCCTGTACCATTCATGATTTTCATGATATTAGGGAGCAACTGAGGTCTGAAAGCTATCCATTCTCAGAATCTGAGGTTGTAGTTGTTATTTTTTGCTTATTTACTGTTTGCACATGATATTGTTCTCTTAGTCATGATCTGGGGTGCACATTTGAATGATACATTCAGTGTGTGATGCAGTGATTTTCTACTTAGTCAAAATAGAAAATAAAATTCTGATTTATTCATTCTAAAAAAAAACTAATTACGGTAATCAAAATGACAATAAAAAGGAATCATGTCTATTAACTAGAAACAAGTGAAAATAAGAAAATAAAAAATAAACTAACCTAAAAAAATAACTTATAAATGAAACCATTTCAAGTTAAACAATATAAAAAGTGCTAAAAACAGGAAATATGTTCTATAGAATGTTGTACTTACAGTGAGATGTTTGCATTACATGCACTACTGGACCAATTATGTTATATGAAGCACATATGTGGACAGAAAACACTATTTAATAATTCTGTGTAATATCAATACTAATAACGACTTGGAAAACTGTGTGTTATTGGTTCATTTGAAACATTAAACCCTGATTTAATGGATTTGTTAGCAATTAATTTCATTATCTATAATGCAAATTTTTAAGTCAATTAAGTGATAAGGTGGGAAATGTCTAGAAATGTTTCATGTGCTCTATGGTAATTTAAAAGAGCATATGTTTAATGTGTTTAAACCCAAGTGGACAGGATCCTACCAATGTGAATGCATACCTAAAGAGTGCACATAAAGAGGAGTATAAACCTTGCAGCAAGGAAGACAATGCGAATAACATGTGAATGGTCAGATGGCAATTGCAAGGGAACCAACAGCCGTAGCAGTGGAGTCCAAAGAATCATTGGTATCTTTCTTCAAGAAGCCAATGTTTTTGGCCAAAGGGTCAGTAAAATAGACTCTCATGTCAGCACAGAGTTTTTCAGTTTCAAAGTCCTTTGCTCAATATAACTGAAGTCTGAAACATCTTTAAATAAATAAACCGTACAACTTGACAGCTACAAAGAAAACTGTTTTTTCAATTTCCAAACTTTCAAAGAATAGGCTAATAGCATCTTTTAGACTAAAGAATGTTACCAAAACTAAAAACCTAAAAGAAGAAAGTGCTGAAAATCTAAAACTAAATAAAACAAAGCACTTTACAATTTAACCTTAATAATAACAGTATATAATTTAAATGTATTAATTTAGGATATGAGGTGAATGAGTCTCTTGTTTCTAGGATTCCTCTTGTGGTCAGCTTCAAGGAACTGAAGTTTCTCATTCAGATGATTCGCTGGTATTTTCATCTGGGGAGGTGTGGGGAATTTTGCAATAAGAGATGGGCAGTGTAGGAGTATGCACCTAATATAAAATCTGCTCTGTTAAACAAGATCAGATCTCATGGAACATCCTGACAAACTGCAGAGATGGTAAGCTTTTTAAAATGTACATTTCTGAACTATTTTATAAGATATCAGTACGTCATAATTAGAAATTTGAAGCACCCACAGTGGTATTAAAATTAAGAAGCCACAATATTCACCAATTAAGGGTGGAATTCTTAGAAATATGACAGTGAATTAAACTAAATCAAGCCTTTTCTCACTCTATACTAATCTGTTAAACTGTTTTGGAAATCATGTAAAGAGTAACTATAATTGTGAAGAGTGTGAATATTCATAATCTTTTTTCTTATTGTGTGTATATAGTTACATGTGTCTTTTAATAGTGTGTATTTTTACATGCCAGTAAAGAAAAAAAGTTTTGTTTATGTTGGTGTAAAAGTCCTGCAATGGACTATAAGACCACTGCTTTCTGCCTTAAAATACCTATTTTTACGTTAAAAAATAGGGAGGATGCCTTTCTTGACTTTATTTATAAGTTATCTGGTATTACATTTAGTAGCATTTAGTACTATTATAACAACAGAATTGTTTTGCTTATGGTTAAATATTTTAAATGGTAGCACTAGGGAACAACAATACAGCTTGAACAACAATACAGTCATGACAGGTGCTTGTATAGTTCTCTGAAAGCTACCAAAATCAAAATTGATTTTTTTCTTTTGTGCTCTGGGTTTTGAACATTCTCATTGATTAGTAAGTGTATTTATGACAGACTTTTTTCTCCTCTTTTGTTGTGTTTAAACAGTTTCAAAGAATATCTATCTATTTCAAACCCATTTAATTTAAGATTCCAAGAACCAATATTTGCTATAATATAAAAAAATGCTCCTTTTGGTCTTTGATTAAGGTTAATTGTAGATACACTTGAAACAATATGAATAATTGAGTTTGAAGAAGAATATACTTAATGCTGATATTCCTACCTGTGATCTCTGTAATGGCAGAAACATATCGTTCAGAAATCTGTTAAGAAAATGTTAAATGATGGCAAACTGTTTCATTTAAGAGAAGTCTATCAATAGTACTAGTAATAAATACAAATAATACATAATGAATATGCCTTCCCAAAGGAAGTACATGATTAATCTGCCTGAAGAGGGTCAGTCAGTCATTTTCCAAACCTCTATATCCTAACACAGGGGTTTGCTGGAGCCAATCCCAGACAACACATGGCACAAGGCAGGAACAAATCCCAGGCAGGGTGCCGACCTAACGCACGACACACACACTCACACACCAAGCACACACTAGGGACAATTTAGGATCACCAATGCACCTAACCTGCATGTCTTCAGACTGTGGGAGGAGACCGGAGCACCCGGGGGAAACCCACGCAGACATG
Organism: Polypterus bichir lapradei; assembly: GCA_026402145.1. NCBI lineage: Eukaryota > Metazoa > Chordata > Cladistia > Polypteriformes > Polypteridae > Polypterus > Polypterus bichir. Next base: position 15,780,513 of record JANRMT010062837.1, on the reverse strand, counting down.
GTTAGAACATGCAAGGAGGACCCAGGAAGCAAACCCAGGCCTCCTTACTGCGAGGCAGCAGCGCTACCACTGTGCCATTGTGCCGCCCTGTAGAGAGTTAACTTTAGAATTATTAACCAAACTATGATTTGATATTACAAAATGGCATAGATTTCATGCCTGGTATTTCAAACAGGTGTCTTTTATTGAATGAAGTACATAAACACATGTATTAGATGCCTGCATAACAAAATAACAGGTCCAACAATTACCATGCAAAGTATCCTAAAACAAAAGAAAAAAAAACTTACATGGCCTATACAAACCATGAGTCTATTAATCTTAGTAGTTAAACTACTTACACTTATACTATTAGAATATTCACAGTAGTTTACTTCCTTTTTTCACCTAACAACATGAATACTTCAAAAAATAATGGCCATACCAACAGCTTACCACACAGCCATTGCTTCCTGTTTCATAAATCTTTGCTCAAGGAATTCAGGTCAAGGATTTTTCTTTATCACAAGTGGCAATGAAGAAGTGTTGCCCCTCTGGATAGCAGCCATAGCCATGCACTCATCCCATTCTATTTCTCTCTTTTTCTTTGAAAAATATTTCCTTTTTCTAGCTTGGAGTTCTATAACAGCAATAAAAACTTTTAAGAATAGTTTTACAGCTATGTAGTACATACGTAGTTACACCATTTGGAGCACAGGCAGGGTTAAGTGACATATTCATCATCACAAAATGAGTCAGTGGATGGAACTGAACTTGTGAGAGTGTGGTTTCCTGGTTAACTTCTGAAGTCACAAAACAATCTTCTGAACAAAAAAGCATGCTTAATATAGGCGGGGATGTGATCAAAGTTATATTATTAAAAATGCTATTTTTGACTTACCCTTGACTGAAAATGTTCAAATATACTAGTTGTTGTGTTATATTTTTGCCTTTTTTACTCTATATTTTCAGTCTTATGCACGTTAAATCCACTGCAAATGGTCTTAAAAAGTTAGGCAACTAATATTAAAATATATTCATTATTTATTGAACTTCTGTTTAGCTTTACTGTATATAAGGCATTTACATTTACAAGTGCTTTACATATTTAAAAATATAAATCAGTTAAACCAAAATTCAAAATAACATGCAATCAAATGCAAAATCACCAAAAATGGATACATGCACATTATATACTGTGCACTTAAAAATATACCAAAACTTAAATAAGTCTAATATCTATACTAATAAACGGCAAAGCCCTCACTCACTCACTCACTCACTCACTCACTGACTGACTCATCACTAATTCTCCAACTTCCCGTGTAGGTAGAAGGCTGAAATTTGGCAGGCTTATTCCTTACAGCTTCCTTACAAAAGTTGGGCAGGTTTCATTTCGAAATTCTACGCGTAATGGTCATAACTGGAAGCTGTTTTTCTCCATTTACTGTAATGGAGTTCAGATGGAGGGGCGGAGTTCGTATGACATCATCACGCCTCTCACGTAATCACGCATTACGTTGAAAGCCAGGAAGAGCTACAAAACGCGCTTTAGAAAACATGCATTATATAATTAAGAAGGCAGCGAAACAATTAGAAGCGAGTGAGTGACATATAAAACCATATTCAGCAGCTCACGTGAACTGACGCAGTGCGCAGACAAAAAGTAACAGTTCCAAACAGTGCTGAACATATATAATTTGTGTGTGTGTATGTATGTGTGTGTGTATGTATGATGTAGATAGAGATATATATATATATATATATGTGTATATGTAGATATCTAATGTATATACATATGTATATATTTATATAGATATGAAGATATGAAGATATATATATATATATATATATATATATATATATAGACTCAAAACCATTATGACGGCAGCAATCCAAGCTGTGAGAAAACAGTAAAAAGGAGGCGTGTCAGATGTCGTGGTACATTTTCTAATGCAGCTAGACGAAAACAACTTTGTGACGCTGCCGCCAAATACACAAAACAATTACTTTCACAATCATGTTACATTATTTTTCAAATGTTTCCTTTTCTTTTTCATAACTTCTTTAACACACGACATCGCTGCGAAGTGCAGTTATTTTGCTATATATATATATATATCACAGCGACACTCATAACAGTGACAAAACAATTACATTGACAATCATGTTACGTTATTTTCAAAATGTTTCCTTTTGTTTCTCTTTCCTTCTTTAACACACTACTTCTCTGCTGCCAAGCGCAGTTATTTTGCTATATATATATAGATATAGATATGGGAACAACACTCATATCAATGACAAAACAATTACATTAACAATCATGTTACGTTATTTTTTAAATTTTTCCTTTTCTTTTTCATACCTTCTTTAACACACTACTTCTCCGCTGCGAAGCGCGGGTATTCTGCTAGTCAATAATATAACTTAATGATAAACTAAAAACCTAAATCAGCTGATAGTGGGATAAAGAGAACTAGTCTATTCAAAATCAAGAAGAAATAATTTTCATTAACTAATGGCAGTATTTCAGTTCATGAAAAATTTGAGCACTTGCACAGATTCACAATAAAAAGCAGCAATAGAAGTGTAATTATTCATGTAATATTTCCAGTAATACACTGTATCTATTAAAATGACTATCCATCCAGAAATTTATAAACCTATTTAATCCTATCATATAGGTCTGAGGTCTAGATACAATACAATACAATATAGTTTATTTTAATACAGCCCAAAATCACACAAGAAGTGCTGCAATGGGCTTTAACAGGCCCTGCCCTTGACAGCCCCCCAGCCTTGACTCTCTTAGAAGACAAAGAAAAACTCCTAAAAAACCCTTGTAGGGAAAAAATGGAAGAAACCTTGGGAAAAGCAGTTCAAAAAGAGACCCCTTTCCAGGTAGGTTGGGCATGCAGTGGGTGTCAAAAAAGGGGGTCAATACAATACAATACACAGAACAGAACAAATCCTCAATACAGTATAAAAATAAAAAATGTACAAGTACGGAGCAAAATTTAACAGTAGATGATATCACATAATATGATTTGGATTTGTTTAGAACTTTATTTGCCCCAGGGAGAAATTTGGCTTTTTACAGTAGGTCTTTAATAAAATAAATATATAAATATAAATAAGTAAATAGACACACACACACAGATACACCTTGGTCTGAACACACACCAGAATGACAATAAAGCAAGAAAATTAAAAAGAAGGAAAAGTTCTGACTTGGCTGTTACAGTCACAATGAGGCAGGCATAGTGCTATTGGTATGAGGGAGCCCCAGTAGCGTTTCTTGACACACTTCTGCTGAATAATTCATTGGATGAAAGTACTCTGTTGGGGATTAATAAAGTATCTATCTATCTATCTATCTATCTATCTATCTATCTATCTATCTATCTA
>JANRMT010062837.1:15717769-15769646 GCA_026402145.1 Polypterus bichir lapradei | reverse complement strand
GTCCAACTAACCTGACTTCTGCACAACACAACTGCTGGTCCCAACCCCATTGATAAAGCAAGAAATTCCACTAAATAACCCTGATAAGGCACACCTGTGAAGTGAAAACCATTTCAGGTGACTACCTGTTGAAGCTCATCGAGAGAATGCCAAGAGTGTGCAAAGCAGTAATCAGAGCAAAGGGTGGCTATTTTGAAGAAACTAGAATATAAAACATGTTTTCAGTTATTTCACCTTTTTTTGTTAAGTATATAACTCCACATGTGTTCATTCATAGTTTTGATACCTTCAGTCATGAAAATAAAGAAAACACATTGAATGAGGAGGTGTGTCCAAACTTTTGGCCTGTACTGTATGGGATGAGACAGAGAATAGGAGTCAGGTGGAGAAATTTGTTTCTTGGTGCAAAGAGAATTGTCTGCTCTTAACATAAGAAAAACTAAGGAACTATTTATTGATTTTCATCTCACCAAAGAGCCTATACTGGGAGTGGATGTGGAGGTGGCCCACTCCTACAAATACTTGGGGTCCACATTAATGACAGGTTGGACTGGAACACAGAGAAACTCTATAAGAAAGGGCAGAGCTGGCTTTTTCCTCAGGAGACTGTGTTCCTTCAATGTGGGAAGTGACATTCTTCACATCTTCTACAAATCTGTGATTGCCAATGCAATTTTCCATGCTATGGTGTGCTGGGCTGGTAATATCACTTCAAGAGAGGCCCACCGAATCTACAGGTCAAGCTCAGTTATAAGATGCTCTCTGGACTGCCTGGAGGTAGTAGCAAAGGAGAGAATTAAAACAAAACAGAGTGTCATGATGAACACTGCTGCACATCCTTTCCCTGACACACTGACACTGAGTACTTTAAGCAAATAAACTGTTCAACAGAAATTTGTCAAGAAACACTACTGGGGCTCCTTTATACCAACAGCAATATGCCTATATAATGCCTTGTGTAGCACTCTTCACGAGGGCAGATGCAGAGCGCTGTGTACAACTTTCAGTCAAAATACAAATAAGATTATACTAATTGCTGAATGCATAACTGGTACATATACACATACAGATTTGTTAAAACACACAGAGAACAAGGTAAAAACTGATTAAACATAAATGGAAACTAACAATCTCTGTCCATTAATGAATTGATGAACCTAGGTCTGTTGATAATGGAGGAGATTAAAACTGTAAAAGAGAAATTCAAAAACAAAGACCTCTGACAACTGGCTGCCAATTCCTCCCTGGGTGTAGTCAAAATGAAATATAGTATGGATTGCAAATCAGCTGCTCTAGTCAGGGCATGCTAAACTGAAGTAGTAAGTCTTGTAGTAAGTTGTAAGTGGACTTAAACGTTGAGACTGAGATGAAGGGGCATCTGTTATATTAGCAGAAAGATCATTCCACAGCTTTGGAGCCCTGTAACTATAAGCTCTACTTCCTACTATGATTGTGTTAATCATTGGAAACTTAAGTAGGTGGGCATGTTGAGATCTCAATGTGTGGCATGATTTTTAGGTAATAAGTTAAGATAATTGAGCAGGGCCTTGGGCATTTAAGGCTTGACATGTTTAAAAGAAGGATTTTGAAATCAGCCTTAAGCTTAACTGGGAACCAGTGTAAGGACTTGAGAACTGGAGTTTGTGACAGATAGGGGCAGTATCGTTCCCTTGAACCCCTTGTCCAAGACTCCAGACACCAAATAAAAGTCCAAAAGTTGACTTTATTTTCACAGCACAGTGCACAAAGCACCCTCTCCTCAACAATACTCATTCAAATAATCAATCACAATAACAATAAACTCTCCACCACTCCCAGATGCGTTGCCCTCCTACCAGCCAGCTCAGCTCGCCGTCCTTTTATAGTCCCTGACCCAGAAGTGCTCCAATCCCCAGTTCATGTGATCCTTATTACTTCCGGGTCACATAAAAAGTCCTTTTTCTTCATCCCTGAAGTACGTCACTTCTGCTGTGGCTTTGCCTATGACGCACTTCTGGGTTATAGGGCACATATGACTCTTTGCTCCTCCCTGCAGCTCCCTCTAGCGGCCCCTGTGGTATCCAGCAGGGCTGTGGATGAAAACTCCATTGTCCATTAATCGCTGCTGGTCTTCGGGGCACCTCCATGCTGCAGAGAGGGCTCCATCTGGCAGCCTGGGGGTATTGGCCAGGATGACAAGTCGGCCATAGACCACAAGTTACATGTTCAGATTTTATGGTTTGTATAATATTTCTTGCAGGAGCATTTTGAATGAGCTGAAATCTTCATAATTAATGATTAGAACAGCCAGTGAATAACACATTTCAGTAGTCAATTGTAATAGAAATAAGTTTTCGAATTATGCTTGTGGGATCTTGTCAAGCTTATATGACAGACGATCCTTGCCTCCCATTACACAATGTACTTTTCCTTCTAAAATATTTCTCCTTTTGGCATGACAGAATGCAAGAGCATTTGTTTTATTTGTTTACATCTTCAGGACACTGGATTTAGGTATTATCCTGTTTGCTCTCTGCCTGGAGTTTTGCATGACCATCCCTGCATCTGCACATTTCTCTTGACTAGTTTCCTTTTACAATCAAAAGCTGTTGTATATTATGTTGACATGTGATTCTAAATTGGCTTGTTGGCTAAATTGTACATAAATGACCCTGTGATGAAGTGGCATTTCATTCAGGTATGGTCCTTGTGTTAAACGCATGAATACTGGCATAGCTACCTGGGACCCTAGTAATAGAATGTTTCTTTCAGTTTTTTTTCTTACTTGCACTGTTCTTAGTTTAATTAAATCCATTTGATTTTGATGTAAAGTAGCATTCATTTTTCCACAGTGTGCTTTACAGTAATTGGTATTCAGAGGAAGTTGATATGGTGTAAAAGTATTCAAAATAAAAAGGCACAAATGCCCTGCTCAAGGTATACTTTTAGCAATACAAAAATGAAGACCTGGTTCAGCTTTATATTCACTTGTTTTTTAAATTCTCTTACCTTGTACAGGGTTGTGGAGTGCTGTAGCCAAAGTGTTCACTGCAAAGAAACAATTCTGGTACACAGTATTAGTTTTCTAAAGGTATACTTCTCAGCTCATCTTCACTAAAAATCACAGATCAAACTAACTCTTATGTCTGTGATACAATAAGAAACAATAATAATTGAAGGTGAGGTGATTGACCCATTTGGTTGAAACCCAGTATTTTTGGAGGATAAACTAATTATGAACTTTAAAATGTTTATATTCAGAACTTTGCATCAAGGCTGCTTAACTAATCTTAGAGGACACAACAAATCTAACAACTGAAGATGAATTTAAATTTGGAATTCAACGCTGTCTTACTGTCTCTATTTTCATCTTAATTTTATTAACTTTTGTTATTGTATTCCCAGTTGTAGTTGGTGAATTTCATAAAGATGTATCATTGGCTTGTGACACCCAGTTTATGGGTACTGTGACATGGAAACACAATGGAGGCAAAATTGATAATTCTTTATACACAAGAATTAATAAACGGAACCTGACATTAAAACAGCTTGACAGTCCCTCAGCTGGCAACTATACTTGTTGGGGAGAAGGTACTCTTTTAGACCATACGTACCTTGTTCTGCTAGAGGAGGAGGAGGAGCAATATAATGAAGAAATCACAGGTAAACCTTACTTTGTAAAGTCTATCAGGAATTTGTCACATAAGAGTTCTGCTTATGACATCCTTTGTCTTCCTTTAATTCTATTTTATGTTTATGACCATCATTTCGAAAATCTGGATTTGGCTTCTTCTAATATTTCTTACTTTCAGATAATAAAATACATGTTTCTTTGGCAGTTCTTTCTTTTATTTAATCTGAATGGTGTTTTGCACTTACATTAAATTTACTTTATCATTCATATACTAAAATTATGAGAAACCTGGTCTGTCCTTTCTAAATTTGATCTTTAACCAATAAGATCCATGCTGTTGATGATCTCACAAGTCTTGATTTTATGTTTTTGTCTGAAACTTGGCTCGATTTTCATAAAAATGTGGTTTTAATTTAAGTAAATCCATACCATTACAGTTTTATTCATATCCATAGAATTACAGTTTTATTCATACAGTGTGTAAAGGCAAGAAAGTGTAAGGCATAGCAGTGATATTCGCTAACACTTTTATCTGCAAGAATGTTTCATTTGCAAAATGTACCTGTTTTGAATACTTAGCTCTTACACTAAAAGGAAATCATCTGGTGTTATTTGTTCTCTATCAACCACCATGCCCTCTCCTTTCTGGCAGAACTATGGAACCTTCTGTCTATTTGCATTACTAATAATAAAACTATTTTAACTGGTGATTTTAATTTTCATATAGACAAATCAGATCAAAGATCTATGAAGTTTTTAAATCTATCAAACACATTTGACTTTACTCAACAAATCACTACGCCAACTCACAATAGATGCCACACTCTGGATCTAGTGATCACAAAAGGATTGTTTATTATGTGGACCAAATTGTTGATACAGTGATTTCTGATCAAAACTGTATATTTTTTAACATACAGTACCTGTCTGCATAGAGAAGAGCAATAGGAAAAATAGTATTGTAAAAAGTGCTGTTTCAATACATCTACTGCCATTGCTTTCACTGCTAACCTCAGTATTACACCTGCATTTCATCACACAGTTAATGACAAAGTATGATATCTACTTTAAATTTAGCTGCCCCTAAGAAACTGTAAAGTAAACCCTCATCTGTTTCTGTATCATGTACCTCCTAATAAGAAAATGTTGCCAGGCAGAACATACATGGAGAAGAGCCCAATTAACGGTGCACCAGGAAACTTTCAAAAAACACATAGACCTCTACAACAGGGTAATTTACACTGAAAGGCAACTGGTTTTTTCGAACATTATAAATGACAAAATGAATAACTCTAGAATTGTGTTCTCTACCATAAATAATAAATACATAATAAAAACACCTCTTCCGAATGATTGGTTAGATGAGACATCTACATCCAAGTGTGAGCAGTATTCTTTAAGAGCAGAATCTCAAACATTAGATCTGGAATAGCCTGTTCCAGTCACCACACAGTCACATAATACTATGACAACTTTTAAAAATATTCATGTTATAGTACTTCAGAATGTCTTATCTAATTTAAGTCCTGTATTTTAGATCCAATTCCAGCTTTTATTTTTAAAACAAACTGCACAAAAAATTAAGAAAACACTTAATCATCACAGCATAACACCACGTCAAATAAGCTTCACTGATATCATTCTGCTCAGTTAGGAAGCAAAAGCGATTGTGAATCAACTTTACTTGCTTTGGTGCAAATTAAAGTGGCAACAGGTGCCCCACAGAGGCAACAGCAAGACAACCCCCAAAAAGGCAATGGTTTTGCAAGTGGTGGCCCCAGATAGTTGTTCTCTCCTTATCCTTCCTGACTGTTCCTTCTCTAGTTTTGTATTTGGCTAGTGTCCTTGTCACTACTGGTAGCATGAGGCGGTACCTGCAGCCAATTCAAGTAGTCCATCTCCTCCAGGATGGCACATCCATATGTGCCATCACAAGAAGATTTGCTGTGTATCCCAGTGCAATTTGAAGGGCATAGAGGTGATACCATGAAAGCTGGACATGGCAATAGAAGGGCATTAACCAGTATTTTCTCCTTTGTGCATGGAGGAGCACTGCCAAAGCCCTACAAAATGACCTCCAGCTAGCTACTGGTGTGCATTTTTCTGACCAAACTATCACAAATATAGTGAGGGTGGCATGAGGGCCCATCGTCCTCTAGTGGGAACTGTGCTCAAAGCCCTTCACCGTGAAGCTTAATTAGCATTTGCCAGAGAATACCACAATTTGCAGATCGGCCGTTGGCATTCCCTTTTCTTCACAGATGAGAGCAGGTTCACACAGAGCACATATATAGACATGAAAGAGTCTTGAGATGCTGTGGTGAACATTATGTTGCCTGCAACATCATACAACATGACCAGTTTAGCGGTGGGTCAGTGATGTTCATATCCTTAGAGGGTCGCACAGACCTCTATGTGCTAGGCAACAGTACCCGTACTGCTGTTAGGTGCTAGGATGAAATCCCCAGAATCATTGTAAGTGCAGTGGGACCTGGGTTCCTTCTAGTGCAGGATAATGCTTGGCCTCATGTAGTCAGAGTGTGTAGACAGTTCCTGGATGACAAAGGCATTGATGCCATTGACTGGCCCGCACATTCCCTAGACCTGAATCCAATTGAGAACATCCAGGATATAAAGCATCAATATATCCAACACCACCAAGTCACGCCACAGACTGTACAGGAGCTCGCTGATACCTTGATCCAGATCTGTGAAAAGATCCCACAGGACACCATCCATCATCTCATCAGGAACATGCCCAGACATTGTTGGGAGTGCATACAGGTATAAGGGGCATACACAGTACTGAGTCACATTATAAGTTGCTGCGAGGAAATTCATGCAAGTTGGATCAGCCTAGGATTTAAATTTTTGACTTTGATTAAATAATATAAATTGCTGTCGTGAAACTGGTATTTTTACTAAAGCTCTTAAAATAACTGTAGTCATTCCTTTACTTAAGAACTCTTGATTATTCAAACATGAACACTCTTAGGCCAATCTCCAATCTGTCATTCCTATCTAAAATAATAGAAAAGGTAGTGTTTTGTTATGGAATACTATTTGAATGAAATAACAAAAAAATAGCAATTATGAAATAAATAATCACATGCAAAGTAAAGCTATATATATAAATGCATTAATAAATTGTGAAAAAATGCATAATTAAATAAACATCATCTAATTATTATGAAAAATCATCTAATTATTAGGAAATACAAAGACATTATTTTATTATTTTTTCAGGTTTTATTTTACAATGGCCTTATTTTTAAAGACCATTTTTATTTCTGATTTTTTTTTTTTTTATGTCAGAACTATGCATTTCCCAGTGCCTCATTTTTATGTTTATTTCATCACTTGTCAATCAAGACAAAGATCCCCAGTTTAGCCTTTTCCTAGTGGTTAATCCTTTGCTTTTGATTACTTTTTCCCAATTGTAGGTAGTAGGCTCAAAGGCCTTTGTGCAAGTCGCATTGAAATTGGCAAACATACGGAGGCAGTTGAATGCTGGAACTGAAAGACATCATGTAACGCCTAATACTATTATGAGACAAACTGGCGACATATTGGAAATGCTCAGAGTGAGAAAAAGTTGTTAGTATTTTAAGAGTGACTGAGCACCGTGTCCGCAAGAAAATGCCCATAAATAAATAACAAAGGTACACATTAATACTAAACAATTGAGGCTGGAAAATCCAGAGAACATATGCTTCCATATTATCTTCTATGCAGACACAGTGCTGATCTGATCTTTAAAAAGCTAGAGTACTTTCATCGTGAATATTTTAAAGATCACTCGTCTGCCCAAGCATTCCCAATGTGTCATCAATTTGTCTTAAAACAGTATGTGTTTTTGCCAACAGACCAGAATTACTGTGTCATCCGCCAGCTGTGAGGATTTGACTTCCCTTTCTCTTATCCCTAACCTCCTAAAAGTGGTATTACTTATGTGTAAAAAAATAATTTGTGCTACTAGAAGAAATAAAAATTGGCTGATGGGACAGCCTTGGTGAAGGCCATGAGTTAGGTGACACCTTTGTGATGTTCCTCTGCCTAATTTAACTGAACTGTTTATATCTTAATATAGTATTTTAACAACTTATTGAAAATAAACAAAAAACCAAAATATTTTAGTGTCTCAAAACTAAAAGAATGTTCAATGTTGTCAAATGCTTTGTATAAATCAACAAAAAGAATAACACTTCTTCAATGTAATCATTATAATCATATCCAAGACTAGTCTGATATTGTTATAAGTATGTCTGCCCTTCATAAACCCCGACTGAGGAGTCAGTTATCTTGTCAAGCACACTTTTTAGACTTTTTGCAAAAATGCTAGCAAAAGTTTTATAATCAATATTCAAAAGTGCAATTGTTCTCCGATTTTCTAGACATAAAAGATCTTTATTTGGTTTTGGTAAAGGAATAATTAAGCCTTAAGTCATAGTAAAAGGCAAAGAACCTTAAGTCAATTGTCTCTTTATAAATTCTTAAAAGAAAATCAATGGGTACATCTTGAACTTCCTTCAGTTCATTTGTGAAGTCATCATTCCTGGGAGATTTGTTAAATTTAAGCTTCTTAATACTGTTTTTGATCTCTTCAATTAAAATCCACCATCATATCTTGACTGGAACTTCTCATAAATGTGTGAATATATGTTTTCTGGTGCTATTTGATAACTTAGATATGTTTTTAATAGAACCAGTTTTACTTGAATAAAGTTGACCATATGATTTAGAAATATATTTTGAAATATCTTCAGGGTTCTGAATTTCATTCCCATCTATTCTTAGTTTATTTATCGATAACAATTCACCATTTTTCTTCTCCAAATTATAAAAATATGATGAAGTAGTTTTCCCTTTCTCACCTTTATCCTGTTTCTCATACATATTATCTAGATCTAATTGCAATTTTGATGATCTACATTGATAATTTTCATCAATATTGTATTGATTAAATATAGAAATAATTTCTTTCATTTTGTTATTTTTAACAATTTCTTTCCACCTTTTTATACCAAGCTCTCTAATTTCAAACTTCATTAATTCCCAATATTTGTAAAATGTTTGGTTCAAACATGGTCAACTCCACTGTAATAGAATAATCTTCTTAACTTCTGTCTTAAATACAGTATACTCCAATACTTTATTATTAAATTTCCAGTAGTTTTTATTAACATTATTTAACATTTCAATTTCTTAATCCAGTGCAAGATTTATAGCTTTATGATCTGTTAATACCAAAGGTTCAGCAGACACACTTTTAACTTTTTTTAATCATGATATCAGAGATTAACCAATAAGCAAATCTGGATTGTTTAAAAAGATTGTTATTGCACCATGTAAACTGTTTGAGGCCAGGGTGAAGGGTTCTCCATATATCACAGACTCTAAATGCTTTGCATAGTTCTTGAGACATAATACTAAATGATGAACATTTATGTTTGGGATGTCTGTCTATTGTCTTATCAAAGACAGAATTAAAATCCCCACATAAAATGATTTTAATATTTTGAAAAATGTGTGTGATTCTTCTAATTTCACTTGCAAATGCTGTTATTAGTACTTTTAATATTAGATGCTTAAATATTCCATGATTAAAAGTGGTCATCATTCAAACTCAGAATAAGAATAATCCATCTACCAAAATGATTGCAGTATGACTGAGCAATTTTCCCCTTGAAATTTCCTCTTATTATTGCAACCCCTGCTCTGTAATTACTAGCAAAAGATAACTATATATCATTACCCCATTACTGTTTCCAAAAATTAAATTCTAAGTTGCATGCATGTGTCTTTACATTTCAAAAACAGAGCCTCGCATTTCAGTCTATTGCAATTACACCTTACATTAATTGACCATAAAGAGAATAACATGAAAAAGCAAATAGTAATAGAATCACACCTTAGTAACACCTTAGTAAATTTATATAACACAAGAGGCTACCCAACTATGTTATCCAACAAATAATCTACATTGGTAGAATACTGTTGCTCCAGAAAATAAATAAATAAACTACATTTTATAATCTAAACTTTACCCTGTATTTTTAAAAATATAATTTTATAATTAACAATATTTATTGTAAAAATAACCTGATAATCACATAATAGCCTGAGCAAAATGTGAAATATTTAAAAAAGTTATCATTTTTCCATCATACTGAATAATACCATGTAACTTACTACACCTTCTTTCTTATTCAGCTGCATGATGAATACTGCACACATAAGCTGCTTAAATGTTTATTAATTTATTATCAATACAAGCTCTCAGACCAAACAGATCCCACTTTTCTTGCCTTCTTTTCTAGCCTATACAATAAAGGCCATAATGTTAGACACATATCCTTGTCCATTTTAGTTAAATCTTCTGTTTCTTTCTCATTAGCATATAATTCTTAGCTTCCTTCCAAATACTGTCTCTGGCTAATCTGCTGCCAAATCTAATGATGATTGCCTATTATAATTTTACTAAGTCTGCACAGCTGTAAATGTTTAGCTGAAACTATAGTGAGTCTCTTTGTAATTCTGTTTAACGGTGTTTTAATTAAACTACAGGATTCAAACATATACTGTATATAAACGAAAAAAAATAAGCATGACATATTGATCTACACAATGCTATACTTTAATGATATTATTTACACAGTCTGGAATAAGATGCCCCCTGAATATAATACTAGCATTCAACATTCAAGTCCTCTCTGGTCGCTATCGTGGCCTCATCATATGCTATATTTTATACAGCATTCTGCAACAGTCCAGAGCTATCATCTTAAATGGTAACTGTCTTGAGGAAATAGATTATCAGTAAGGTTTTTCACTAAAATGGTCATGATGACAACTAGCTAATGACAGACTTGGCAGATGACACCAAGCACATCCCATTGTTCGGTTCAATCTGACTGAGTGACTATGACCGTCTCAATACATGGACTGATTGAATAAACCAGTATACATCCTACTGATCTGGAGAACCATTACAAGTTTGTTCACAAACAGCAGACAAGAGACTCTCAGTACAATACATTGAATTAGTTCCCCAAAAGAATCAGTTTATGTACTGAACTGCAGACAAGAGATTTACAGTAAATTGAATTGCAGTTCAGTTCACTGATGATTAATGTGTGGCAGATTGCAGCAGAAAGGACAGGTTATAAAAGAAGGAAAATATGGAAGATTAATCCAAAACTGAAAATAATTTTATTTAGTCATATTTCAATGTTCTCACGGTTTTATTGTGATGTGTGCATTATTCTAAGGTCCTATTTGTACAATTGTTTTTATATATTTAGTGCTGAAGATTTATTGTCAAAATTCAATAAATTATTATTATTGTTATTATTATTATTATCCATCCATCTTCCAACCCGCTGAATCTGAACACAGGGTCACGGGTTACTGCTGGAGCCAATCCCAGCCAACACAGGGCACAAGGCAGGAACCAATCCTGGGCAGGGTGCCAACCCACCGCAGGACACACACAAACACACCCACACACTAAGCACACACTAGGGCCAATTTAGAATCGCCAATCCACCTAACCTGCATGTCTTTGGACTGTGGGAGGAAACCGGAGTACCCAGAGGAAACCCACGCAGACACGGGGAGAACATGCAAACTCCACACAGGGAGAACCCGGGAAACAAACCCGGGTCTCCTAACTGCGAGGCAGCAGTGCTACCACTGCGCCACCATGCTGCCCTATTATTATTATTATTATTATTATTATTATTATTATTATTATTATTATGTTTAAATTACTTATTTTGTTGCTTGCATTTTGTACTTTTTGTACTGTTTGGTGGTTAATGTTGTTACACAGTTAAGACACTATTCTAGATTTTTTGAAGTGAACAAATTAGTGATTCAGAGATTCAAATCATTTTGGTGAACTTAGCAACTGAATGACAAAAATGAATTGTTTTGTACATCTCTAGTTTTAATGTGAGAAAAGTACAAATAGCATTAAATGGTCTTTGGTAGCCTACCACCTATACCAGGCAAAAGTAATCGACAACAAAGGATTAACCAACCGAAAATGGCTCAGCCTTTTGGCCTTGATTGACAAGTGACGAAATCCTCATTAAAATGAGATCTGCAATAAATACCTTGGGCATTTAAAAGACCTATTTTGGAAATGTGATGTTCAGAAAAGTCACAGTGTGAAATAAAAAAAAGGTCTTTAAAAAAAAAATATATATATATATAAATAAAATTAAACTTGTAACAATAATAAAATAATGACATTGTATTTTGTAATAATTAGATGACTTTTCATATTTTGTATGAAATCAATCTTGAGACAAGCCTTATTATACTGTATGTATACTGCCACTTGGTGAAATTATAAATGACCATGTTGTCAACATCCATATGCAGATGACAGCCAACTCTATATATCTGTAGTACATGATAACACAAGTGCATTAAATGTCAGTAGAATATCTAACTAGTGTTATAAATTGGATGAATATGTCAGTTTTAAAATTAAATGAAGACTGAACAAAATACTGTAGAAATAAGGCATTAAGCAAATTAGTGAATTTGGCACCGCAGACAAAAAAATACAGAAACATTGGAGTTATTTTTACCAGTGATTTGACATTTACACCTCACATAGACAGTGTAATTAAGAGATTATTTTTTCATTTCTGAAATATTGTACCAGTTAGACCATATCTCAGTCTGCAAGATTCTAAGAAGTGGACTTGTGCATTTATCTTCTCTTGCCCAGATTACTGCAATGATTTCCTTACTATAATTCCTAAATATGTATTAGACAGGCTGCAAATTGTACAGAATGCTATAACACCAGGACATAACACCGTCACTGATAAGACTACATTGGCTTCCTGTTTCTTTTAGAATTGATTTTAAAATCCTTTTCATAGTTTTTAAGGCACGTTCGTACATTTTAAGAATTACGATCATCAAGTGCTGATCTATTGACCATGCCCACGGTTGGATTGCTAGTTTTAAAGCCAAACATAAAACCAACCATTTTAACCAACTGTTTTGTCTATTGTTTTATTGTTGTCTTTGAACTTTTCTAAGATTTGTGTTTTAACTCAATTTTTTTGCACTTGTAACACACTTTGAGCTGCTTTTTAAGTGTATGAAATGTGCTCTATACATAAACTTTATTATTATTATTATTATTATTAAAAGAGATCAACCTGTGATGTGCCATTATGAAATACTGCATTTTGACTATTATATTAACTACCTGGATTGATTAATTTACAATACTCGAAAGTATAACAAGTAACAAAATTCCAAATTCACACAGGAAGATACAGTATATAGTATGCAGTTCTACTGCAACAATATGTAAAATGTACTTGCAAAAATAACTAATATACAGTTCAAATACGCAATCTAAAGTAATGAAAACAAACACATTAAATAATTCTGGCAAAAACATAAAAATAACGTTCACAAAAACATAAAAATTGTTTATGTTGAGTTTTTATTTGTATACTAATTGTACAAAAATACTAAAGTAAATTAAAATCAATAGACACTCTGATTCTTACATACACTACTCTAAAACATTATTTTAGTGTTGCTTCATTACAGATGTAAACACTTGTGTATATGCAGCAATGAAGTTCAGTAAACATTCAATTTGTCACAGTGATGTATTCACTAAGCTTCTGCTTATGAAACATTATTATTTCATGCACAATATATATTTTAATGTTACATGTTAATATTTTGTTACACTCGTTGCTTTCTCTGTATGTTTATATACAGTATTATATAGTCTTGCATGTCTGTCTTTGTGCATGAAAATACTATTGCCATTGGAAGGCTTTTGTTGGAATTTGGCACACCTATTCTCAACAGGGAAATCTGTTGAGAAAGTTCAGTTTTATTTAAGATTTCTCTATTACAGCACCCAGTTTTTTAAATTTTTAAATCTCCCATTGAAAAGCATTATCAAATTTGTGAACAGAGAAATATTGTGTTCGACTTCAATAACATATTAGTTTAGTGATTCAAATATACATTGAGAGAGGTTACTTCAATTTGTATGGTTTTACTTTTTTACTCATCCTGCAGCCTTTACTGACAGCAAAATAGATCCCCTATACAAGTTAGTGAAATGCATACACCAGCTCACTTCTCCTGCTGCTTGAGGTAAGTTAGCAGTATAAGTAAAAAAGTCACTTATCTAGAAATTAATGTAAGAAGACAGGAATTATATACATAAACAAAGAGTGAATAAAATATGTCCTCTGTATTTGCATTAGGGTAAAAACAACTTCATAGCTGTGTCATCTGCAGATTATGATGATTCAGTATTTCTCCAACACTATAATTTATCACCAAAACTCCAGGCCTCCTCTCCATTAAGATCCAAAATAATCAACTACTTTACCTTAAGACTTTAACAGATTTTAATTATTTAGGTATGTCTTTCAAAATGTTATGTTTTAAGAAAAATTGAATACAATTAGCCACAGACCCTCCACAACCAACAACTAACAACAGGACAACTAATCAATGGCATTTCACATTATTTGAATTAGAATCTGTTTTCTATGAAAACTATTGAGTCTATTTGAATCATATTTTTAACAATATGATACAGTATTTTAAAGTACTATTAAAAAGTGTATAGCTAATATTGCCTATAATTTAAATTCTATTATCATTGTCATTTTTGTAAATGACTCACTGTTGCAAACATATTTCAAAAACAAGAATGTGATAACTGACTCCTTGAAGTAATTAAAAGCAGTGAAATACTATCAAATCAGTCACCAAACACACCTGGATAATAATTCTTTACATTCTTTTCTAACTACTCAAAGCACTGTGTGTTGCGCCATGTATATGTTTTCTAATTTGTTTTGTATTGTAAATTGCTTTACATTTTTGTTATTTTGTAACATATGAAAGTGAGCCATTCTAATTTCCCTGGCCTAAGAACTCTAAAGAAAGAAAGTGATATAAACCAAAATCATTACGATCAATTACATCAATTTTAAAAAATGAAAATAACAATGAAATGAGTAATTTTTCCTTTTGCATTTGTCATAACCTTTAAAATCTTTCTTCTGTCTGCATTATTTAATAATGTGTAAATTCATCTTATGGCCATGTTACATAATTGCTTCTACCTTGCTTCCACATTTTAAACACCTCAAATCCCCCTCTTTGCTTCTTTCTCAATGTACTGTATAAATAAAAGATAAATCACAGATAAATAGAAAACGTTCTGTACAACAGATAATGTATTTCTTAAAACACAGATAATGTATGTTTTCCAACACAGATTTCATTCCTTGTATTGTGAAGACTTACAGCTGTTCCATCATTTGCTCTTGGAAACCTGATGACTTTCAAGTGGCACGAATCCAACTTGAACGGTATGGTATTTTTTCCAGTTAGCCAATTTGTACTACTTTTAGTTCCTGGTGTAATGTGAAATGCTGCACCAAGCAGAAGGTAGCACATCCATTTTCAAGAGTAAGTATCCCAAAAACATAACCAGCTTATTTCAATTCAGGGTAATGTAGGCTGGAGTCTATCCCAGCAGAACTGACCATAAGGCAAGAAGCAGTTCTGAAACGATCTTAAGCCCATTGCAGTATTCCAAAAAAAAAAAATACAAGATCAAAATTACCCAGACAACAAATACTGAATTACAAGAACTTTCAAATAAAAAAGGACTTACTATATGGCTGGGTCCATCCCAGTTTTGCTTGTCTTCTGACTGGAATGACTTTTGACTACTACCCTCGGCTGCACACAATTTTTCAAGTTGAGCTAGGATAGGCGGGTTAGCCATTCACCAGGCACTCATTGGAAAACACCACTCCCAGGTCTGCCTCCAGGACTGGGTCTTGTCATTCCAGTACTGGGCAACACTGTCTTAGATTTAAATAGAACTTTATGATTTGTGTATTGTATACCCCTTAGGCCTGTTTTTAATGGATAACTATATCAGGGGAACCTATGTCCAGACAGCATAGCTCTAATGACCTTTGAGGTACACCTGCCCAGATACTACACGATTACATAACTAGTAGCAAGGCAATATGAAATGACTTAGAGGTAGAAGCGTTAATTCTCCAGATCACAAAAGATTCAACTGAGGTAGTTTGGATGTGCAGTTGAATACCATCTTGGCACCTAGTGAAGGCATGACCAACAGGGAGATGCCAAAAGTGGGAACCCAGGACAGGCTAGTGTGATTATTTCATTTGAATACCAGTTGTTCAGGTTAGAAAAGACCCAGGGTCATGATGCTACCACATACCAGAACCCTCCCCAGAAAAAGTGGCAATAAAATAATAATGAGGATGACTTACTATAAATCTGGTGCCAGAAGAGAATAGAAGAAGAAAATAATACAGAAGAAAGTAAAATGCAAGGTACCATATTTAAACAAGTGAGAATTGTGTTTTCAGAATAATTCAAAGTAAGCCTGTGAAAGACTACAAATAATCAAATAATAATCAAATAATAACTCAAAAATTACTTTTTACTTGAGATAAAAAGCTATCAACAAAGCAAGAGATTTTTCAACTACTAGGGATATTGAAGTAACTAGAGAGATAGGGAGAGAAAGAGAGAGAGAGAGGTTGGGAGCATGTGCCAATAGCATGTTGCTGTACCCACCACACGATGAACCACCTAGATTGGGACCCAAGTGCAACAGGTGACAACTCAGTACCACACTGAAAAGATGTGAGGTTTTTTACAGTGGCTGGCAATCCTGCCACCAACCCCCAAGTTTTCCCTGCTTGCACGGCTGGATGCAAATTAATGTCATTCCCAGGACAAAGCAATTGCGGGTTAAGGGCTTTGCTCAAGGACCCAATATAGTAGTCGTTTCTGGCATTTATGGGATTCAAACTGGCAACCTTCTGATTGCAGGTGCAGATCCCTATCCTCAGAGCCAACATTCCGCCCAAAAGATTACTAACTAGAAATTTTTTTACAATCTAAAGATGTAAAACAAAGATGAAACCAGCGATAAAGTATTACATACACTTAATAGTATAGATCAGTTAGCACACCCTTTTCAGAAACTATTACAATTGCCAAAAGCCCCTGACATTTGGAAAAGAGCACTACTTGTCCCAGTGTCCAAACAAAAACAGATCGAAGGAAATAAATGATTTGCATCAAAGTGACATAGCCTCAATACCAATGAAGTGTTAATGGGCAGATTGAGCTGCAAAGTGTGAAAGATACCCAGTGTAAATGGATGGACACTAGGTGGCAATATTGTCCCTTTTAAACCCAATAGACAGACGATCTGGACACAGGTTAAAAGCACCAAGAAGTATTTTATTATTTCTTTTTCCCACACAGTGCCTCCAAAGCCGCTGGAACCCACGACCTTGCCTAACACCCAGTCCATATAAGCATTGAAGAGAGTAGGAGCAAGAACACACCCCTGACGAACCCCAGAATCAACTGGGAAAAACGCAGAGGTCGTCCCTCCACTCTGCACAGCACTCACAGTATCAGTGTACAGGCCGGCCATGATATCCAGCCACCTCAAGGGGATCCTGTGAACCCTCAGGATGTCCTGCAGAGCAGCTCGATCAACTGAGTCGAACGCTTTGCGAAAATCGACAAAGGCTGCAAAGAAACTCTTCCGATATTCACGTTTGTGCTCCTTGAGAACCGTCAGTGCCAGGATGCGGTCGATGGTAGACTTCTTAGTCGTAAAACCAGACTGTTCCGGTCGCTGGTAGGTGAGAAAGTGATCACAGATCCTTTTGAGGACGACCCTAGCAAGGACCTTGCTTGGCACCGAGAGCAGTGTTAGCCCCCTGTAGTTGTTGCAATCCAGACAATCACCCTTCCCTTTCCAGATAGGGACGACAAGTCCCGTTTTTCCAGTCAGTTGGGATAATGCCAGTCTCCCAAATGGAAGTAAAGATTGCTTGCAATGCCAGGAGGACAGCCTTACCACCTGCCTGGAGAAGTTCACCCCAGATACCACAGATCCCTGCAGCCTTTTCCCCCCTCAGCTGGTTCACCACCTGTGCAATCTCAGTGAGACTGGGTGGTTCACAGCTAATCAGAGGATCAGCCTCAAGAATCGTGGACCCAGAGATATCCAACTTCCTAGCTGGAGGATCAGCTTTGAACAGCTGCTCAAAGTAGCCAGCCCAGCGGGTCACAACTGCAGTGTCATCCGTAAGGACCGTTCCATCAGCCGCCCTGACTGCGACTCTCCAAGGAACAGATTCAGATGTGCGTAATGCTTTGATTCCTCTGTAAGCAGGATGTGGATCGCTAGACCACAGATGATGTGTCACTTGCTCACAGATTCCTCTAACAAATGCCTCTTTATCTGCCCTCAGAGCTCTCGCAGCCGTCCTTCATAGTTCCCGGTACAGACCAGAGTTGCCATTGAGCCGTGCACTGCGACTCCTCTCGATGATATCGAGGGTGCCCTGTAAGATGAAACACCTCCTTCTGGGAACAACGGTAACACCAACACAACCCTCAGCAACCTTCAGGGTCTTGTCATGGAAGGTCTCCCACATCACATTAGGATCGGCAGTCGTATCCAAATCTGAAAGTTCCTCACACAAACTGCATGCAAACTTATTAGCTTGATTTATTAGGTCCAGCAGCTGTAGGACATCTGTTGGTGAAGAAAGATTCACGGATCTTGACTTTACTGATGATGCTGTGATCTTTGATGAGTCAATGGAGGCTGTGATCGTGGCGCTCGTGAGACTGAGTGAGGAGTCTGAGGATCTGGGCTTGTGAGTGCCTTGGATAAAAAACAAGATCCAGGCCTTTAATGACCACTTGGGCACAGCCATCAGTAGTGTGTCTGTTTGCGGAGAGAGTGTTGACCTTGTTGAGAGGTTTACTTACCTTGGCAGTGACATTCATGCCTCTGGTGACTCTTCCTACGAAGTCAGTAGATGGATTGGGAGAGCATGGGGGGTCATGAGGTCACTGGAAAGGGGTGTGTGGCACTCCCGATATCTATGCAAAAGGACGAAGGTCTAAGTCTTTACAGTCCTGGTGCTTCCTGTCTTGCTATAGCTATATGGTTGTGAGACATGGACACTATCCAGTGACCTGAGAGGAAGATTGGACTCCTTTGGTACTGTGTCTCTCTGGAAAATCCTTGGGTACCATTGGTTTGACTTTGTGTCGAATGAGCGGTTGCTCATGGAGTCCTGAATGAGGCACATTACCTGCATTGTGAGGTAACGTCAGTTACGGCACTACGGCCATGTGGCGTGTTTCCCTGAGGGTGATCCGGCTCGTAAGATCCTCATTGTTAGGGACCCGAGTGGCTGGACCAGACCAAGGGTTGCCCATGTAACACCTGGCTGCGGCAGATAGAGGGTTATTTCCGGAGGGTGGGATTGGACCGTGCATCTGCCTGGGGGGGTTGCAAACCGGGATCCCGAGTTGTTTCATGGTGTAGTGGGTGCGGCAACACACTGTACCAGTGCAGTCTCCCCAACTTGACTTGATTTGCCTCCAAAGCACCACAGCCACAATATTCTTCTTCTCCTCCTCTTCCTCC
Source organism: Polypterus bichir lapradei (assembly GCA_026402145.1). Classification (NCBI taxonomy): domain Eukaryota; kingdom Metazoa; phylum Chordata; class Cladistia; order Polypteriformes; family Polypteridae; genus Polypterus; species Polypterus bichir. The sequence goes on along the minus strand of JANRMT010062837.1, from coordinate 15,750,492 downwards.
TCCTCTTCCTCCACACCTCCCAGAAAGCGTTGTCCACCTCCTCCCAACTCAGGCTCGCCTACTGGGTCTTCAGCAGTCCTTTTTTATAGTGCCCGACCCGGAAGTGCTTCTGTTTCTTCCTTCCACATGTCCTGCCAGCACTTCCAGGTCAGAAGGAGAACTCATATTCTTTAGTCAGCCGCCGGAAGTACTTAGGGGTTCCTGTCCACGTGATCCATTAGTATGACTCCCCCGGTCCTTCGACAGCTCCCCCGGCGGGAACCCGGAGCACCTTTTCCTTTTTGGGGCATCCCACCCAGGTCGAGCTGCCGGCCATTCATCATACCAGTTAGTCTGATATGTGATGTTGCTTTAAAACTTTACTGACAATTAAGATTTATATTCCAATATACGCTGCTCAAATATATTTGTTGCTTCCACCATAGAATTCCAGCATAGTAGTAAAGCTGACTCATCCCTTTATTTGATTCCAGTTAAACTCACCCTTGTAATTACCAAGGTCAGTAGAGTTTACTTTTTTATTATATTAGTACATATTTAATTAGGTTTTCATTAACCAAGTTTGTAATAATAATAAAGTATGTTACAGAACTGTGTATATATTTGCTATGTTCTTTTAGGACACAATGACAATTGTTATTCTATTCTGGAGGTTTGCTCATTGATTTTTTTTTAATTTTTGTAGTTCATTCTTATAATATCCTAGTTAATAATAGGTCCCAGAAGTGGCATGATGGTTATTTGTACTCCCTTTAAAGTTTTTAAACAAAATGTGAAAGTGTTAGTTAACTGTAAAAGTATAAGTGTATTCTGCAAGGAATCGTCAGCTAACACAGGATTGAGTTCCAGTGTTGAGCTACTTGCCGCTAGGAGAGGCTGTGGCTTTCCTACATACCTGTTTTGAAACACTTGGGAAAGAAAATGGATAGATATTTCATCCAGTTACTGGCTGGTATGTGACATTTTGGCTTTTGAAAATCTCAGTTAAATAACAATGTAATGCATGCATCTGTATTCATTTTTTATTTCTCCAATGCTACTCTTAATACAGAACACTTTCTTGCTGTTTTGTCAGTATTAACAAAATGAAAGAACAATATGGCTTATGCATTATTACCAAAATTCTTTTCTAGCTGCCTTTTGACATGCTTCATTTCACATTCATATTTATTATAAAGCTACATTTTGTAAAAGGTGTGTTATTTTCTCAACCATCCAATGATCTGATTGTCCAATTGAGTCAAATTGTTGGCAAAAATCATTCTGCATTTTTGAGTTATTCTTTGAAATGTAATCATTATTCTTCAATTGGGCCTGCATCTGGGTTTTAATTCTGGGGTATTTCCTTTTCCACATCTATAGAAAGTGTTCATTTTTGACATTTAATTTAATTTTTAAAAAATCATTGGATGTAATATTTTGTTAATCTATATTTTGTGACTGTGGTGGGCTGGCGCCCTGCCCAGGGTTTGTTTCCTGCCTTGCACCCTATTTTGGCTGGGATTGGCTCCAGCAGACCCCTGTGACCAGATAGTTAGGATATTCATGATGTTTTCTGCTTCTGCTTAAAAACATACTAATATAACCAATCTGTCTTTTAGTGAGAAGAGTAAGCATATTTCCTGGGCCTTACGAGACAATGATTCACCCTTTCAGCTTAATTTGTCCAGTAATAGTTCTCCTTTCTCTGAGGAGCAAAATCCTATCATTCTAAGTGTGGAGGAGATAAATGCCAAGTATTATAGGAAGCGGACCTGGAGTTTCTTCATTCGTGATATAGGTATGAAATTTCTAATGTACATGAATTTTAAATGTGCCAGAGTTAGATACACTAATACATTTTTTAAAAAAATATTTCAAAATCTATGCTTCGATAGAAGTGCGTAATTTTCATTTTACAACAAAAATTGCTGACAGTCCAGTTAGTTAAAATGTATTTAGAACAAGACAAATGTCAAATTATGCTTGATATAGACATCATTCAATGTCAGGTGATTCATTATTTTCAATAGAATTAGATTCTCCATTTGAACCGAACTGAATAAGTACTGCATGTAATATAATGACATCACTACTGGGTTTATGAGTTACTGAGCATTTTTACGAGACCTACTCCATAAAGTGTGCTACAGCCAGAGAGGCCTCAATATATGAATGAGTTTATACATGGATTTGTTAAAATCTGTTGAAATCTGCAAAGTTGCTCTAAATGCCTTTAGATGGTATTTGATTTCTTCTGTATAAAATTTTGTTGCTGCTCACACCGAACCACTCTTTATATCTATACTAATAAAAGGCAAAACCCTCACTCACTCACTCACTCACTCACTCACTCACTCACTCACTCACTCACCAACTTCCCGTGTAGGTAGAAGGCTGAAATTTGGCAGGCTTATTCCTTACAGCTTACTTACAAAAGTTAAACAGGTTTCATTTTGAAATTCTACACGTAACGGTCATAACGGTCGATAACGGTCGACAACGTCCACCATGTTGAACTTTCTTATTTATGGCCCCATCTTCACGAAATTTGGTGGGCGGCTTCCCTGCGCTAACTGAAACCGATGTACGTACTTATATCGGTGGTATGACGCCACTGTCGGCCTCCATATTGAACTTTCCAACGTCACTAATTCTCCAACTTCCCGTGTAGGTAGAAGGCAGAAATTTGGCAGGCTCATTCCTTACAGCTTACTTACAAAAGTTAAGCAGGTTTAATTTCCAAATTCTACGCGTAACGGTCATAACGGTCAACAACATCCGCCATGTTGAACTTTCTTATTCATGGCCCCATTTTCACGAAATTTGGTAGGCGGCTTCCCTGCGCTAACCGAAACCAATGTACGTACTTATTTCGGTGGTATGACGCCACTGTCAGCCGCCATATTAAACTTTCCAACATCACTAATTCTCCAACTTCCCGTGTAGGTAGAAGGCTGAAATTTGGTACTTATTTCGGTGGTATGATGCCACTGTTGGCCGCCATATTGAACTTTTCAACGGTCTTTGTTACTTATGGGCCCATCTTCAAGAAATCTGGTACGCGGGTTGCCAACGCTAACTGAATCCTACTTACGTACATATATACAGCCATAGCCTGCAGCTCGGTCACCGTGTGAGGCGCCGTTGGGTCCCCCATCCCAACGCCTCCCACGTTGTTGGCTGCCTGCCTATATAAAGCTGTCCGTCGCTCCAGTCTCTACATTCCCTTCCTTGCTTCGCCACGGAATTCACGTCTCCCTGCTGATAACTACAGCCTTTTTATTTAATCCACGGCTTCTCCGCTGTTTTATTGTTCATTTATTATGATTATAGTTATTGTGTAGGTATTTTAGACTTACTTTACATTGTTCAGGTACCCATTTCCTTTATCATTCTAACCGTACCCCCATTAACATGTCTATCGAGGTGATCACCATCGATCAAAGAACTGTCACTTACCTAGTGGTTTCCATGCCTGGAGATGGCACCTACCTTTTCCATTCTCTTTGTTACATATTGCACGGCCATATCAGGCTCACTCTTGATATCCGGAGGAACATTGTGTCTTATGTATTGAATGACTGGGACAGGTTCAAGGTGTGGACTGATGATGGTACAGGAGATAATTATTCTACACAGGAGCACTAGAAGAGTGAAATGCTTACGCCCTTCACCTATGCTTCTGCATGTGAGTTGATGGCTGCCGGTGAATTGTTCGGTTGTCGCTTTTAAGTGTACCGAAATGGCCAAATATTTTACACCTTTTGACAACCGTCAATGCCTCTTAAACATCTTAGATTGAAAGGTGACGATTTCAGTAGTGGACACTTTGATGTTTATGAATGTTTAAACTCTCAAAAGCTGGATGTGAAGTTATCGATGAAACCGGTTGTAAGCTTACAACGCTTGACAGATGCCGAATGTCTCTTCAACACAAGTCCTGCAAATACTGTCGTAATTGAAACAAACCATGAAACTCAAACCGATTATGACAGCAGCGATCCAAGCTGTGAGATTTGAAACAAGATTACTGTTCACATGGCCAACTGTACGTTGCATGCTCAAGAGTAAGCTCAGCGCACAGCTTGGTCATATTACAACCGGAGGGCGGAACTGACAATGTGGTATACAAAGAGATCCTTAACAAATAATTATGGGTATATTTTACCTCAGTTTAAAAAGGTTTAATTTTCTTCTTAATAAAAATTTTAAGGCAGTACTTCGCCACTGCGAAGTGTGGGTATTTTGCTAGTAGGAAATAAACTTAAAAAGACAAGGGCATGTGAATGGAGGTGTGTAAGAGAAGGAAATCAGAAAATCACCATTTACAAATGCAGAACATGTTTTGGAATGAAAGATATCAATGTGTAATAATGCAGTTTTGTCTGAGCAGTGCACTGTATATACAGGACCGCTTATGGGTCAGTGTGATAGAGCATCCATAAAATTTGCAAAATGAGATTCCTACACACCCTGTGTATGAATCTTCCAGCACTTATTTAAAATTCAATAATTTCTCACAACTAAATAAAGAGTGAAAACCTGAAAGAGAGAGAGAGAACCAGAGAGAGAAGCCAGAAAGAGGGAAAAGCAGAAAAAGTAATACATCCTGTTCAACTGAAAGCATGCAATCACAGAAGGGAACATATGAGACCTTTCCTCTAATGGATGCATTCATACGAGTTTCCACTAGAGGAATATCAAAGGAGACCTCAGAAGCAGTTCCTGGGATTTCACTCTATAAATATCCCCTACAATGGTATACTGTATAATGGTATATAATGCTTTACTTCCTATGGCTCTTACAGTGTGGGCTTGGGAAACTAGGTTTAAAGGAGTGCTCTGTACCATTTGTTGCATTGATATTTGGATTAGCTACCTCACTGAATAGACAGTTTAGTTCTTCAGATCTTAAATAATTGTCAGTTTTGACTTCAGAAATACTGGTAATTAATCAAATACTGTAATTCAGCAAGGCTCCCACTTTATTTACCTTACCTGTCTCTGTTGTAGGAGTTGGGTCTCCAGCCTTTAGACTTACATCAAGGTAGCTGAGGCACATTCATTTAAAGAAAGAGAATAATACAATTTATTAATAAACACAAGGATTATAAAAATATGATAAATACAGATCTAAATATTGACATATGAGACTGGACATAGGCAGGCTGTCTGACAAACATATAACATATAGGCTGGCTGTCTATTGATTATTTAGAGTTCTGCTTTATCTTTGCTCAGATAAATAGTTTTATGACACCAAGTCTTTATGGATGACGTCAGATGTTGTGCAGAATTACTTTGTTGTTGGTCTGGTTCAAGTGAAATATTCTTCATGCAGTGGAGTGTACTCTTTTTCTTTGCTGCCAGATCCTTGTCAGTGCTGTGCAGCTGTTTCCACTGCTTGCCTTCTACTTTCTTTTGCAGCTTTATAGGGAAAAGGCATTACTCACTCTGCCTCAACAGTTTAGATACTGAAGGTCCCTTCTTGAAGTTTTAGCTTCTCAGACGCATCAGACTGTTGACACACAGCTTTGGATTTAGAGACTGGGCCTCAGCTTCAGGTTCACAAACAGAGATTTGACTCTCCATGGATGAATGGCTCTTAAATTCCTAGGTCATTTTTCATGTTTCCTCTTGCCTGAGAGAATTTCCAAACATCTCTCAATTAGCTATTTTATGTCTCTGCCTTCTTCTTCCTTTGAGAGATGGAGTGAATGTGGTTTTAATAGATGGTTGAACTTTCTCCTGGTTGGATTAAAGTCACTTCCAATTACAAAATCGGTGTGTCCTCATAGGCAATTTAGTCTGTCCATTTTACTTGTCATCCCTTCAATAATAGGTATTTGAACTTGCTTGAATCCATTTCAAAACCTTCTGGCTCTATAGCTATAGAATGGCCTCTGGAAAGATATTAGTGCATCTCTGATTTACAACTTTTTTAACAAATGAAGTCTAAGGATATTCTGGTATAAGCTGGAGTTCAGTCCCTTAGTTTGGAAAGCAAGTGAAGGAAGGTGCAGTTGGATGCCTGCGTCCAGGTTAAATCTGCTTTCTTATTAGGGGTGGCATGCCACTAAAGCCTAGAGAATGGTCAATATCCAACTTTGTCCTACACAGGGTTGCTTATACCTTCAACATTGTTATATTTTAGTGTTAAATGAAAGATGTAACACAATATCTCTTAAGAACTTTAGAACAGTTATTAGCATGTACAGTTGAAGCTCACAGTTTTCTTCCAAGGAAAGAGTGGTTTGCTATTTTAGGTTCATGGCCACAATTAAGGGCAGAGGGAACTGTGAACCTGATCATTATATTAGGGCAGTGCTAGATGGCTATCTGCTGTTCTATTCACTGTACATATTCTGCAATAGTTAAAAGGAGCTGTTTCTAAACTCATGAATTACTGACCAATCTACATTATCTGTGGTCAACAACTAGTGTTAATTTTAACAAGGTTGTGGGAAAGTGTGCTAGCAGCTGACAGACAACACCTGACAGGCTGGGCAAAAGTTTGTGAGCTCTTTAATTTGGGCAGGACTAGATGCTTTAGTGTCAAGAGTCCATTCACAAGCATAGAAATGATAAGAGAAAAAGGTTTCACCTCCACTTTACCTGATGTGACATCACACCATTTAGTTTACATTTACACTCTAAAGTTTATCCTTTTACAGATATACCTTCCAAGTCCTTCAACCTCACTTGTACTCCAACTGTATTGTTGTAACTAAGAATGACAGAAACAACACACAGGTGACAGCAATAAATTGTTCTCTTTTACATGAGTAATGTCATATAATCTGGTTTTACAAAAATGTTATTACCTTGCAACAAGTTATGTTTATTTTTAACATATGACATTTCAGCCATGGACATTTTATCCGTCACGAGCAAAAGATTACTATCGGTCAAACAACACTCTTTATATCATTACTCTTTTGCTTTTTTAAATCATTTGACCTCTGCCTTCATGATGAGTTGGATTGGTTCAGAAATGTTATGCTCATTGAATTGTCTAATTGTCCCTGCCCACATTTAAAGGATAATGTTGGTATTTTTCAAATTTAAGTTATTTCATCATAATCATGATATATATTAACTAGGGGGTTCACCTCCTACTCATTTTGCTCGCCAACTCCCCCCGGCCTGCACTACGCGCCAGCCACTTCACGTCTCTGCTGCTTGTGTTGTGAAGATGGGGGCTGAATGCACCCCAAGGAGGTCACTCCTCTGAAACCCCCTCTTAAACGGTGATACAATGGGAAACAAATAGTTTTTTTTTTTACCTCCTTGTTGCTCGATTAGCTGCTGGCTTGCTGCTGCTGTTGCCGTGCTGCATGATCTGCATTATTTAAAAGCCTGTTCAGCAGCTGTCCTATCTTTGTCTTTCATTTCCGACCTCAGGCTTAGTTAAATCTTAAACAATATATCAGAAAAGTAGTGGAAAATAGCAATGCAGAGAATTCATTTGAGCTCCATATGCGCAAAGCATACAATTATTCAACTCAAAATTATATATCGAGCACATCTGTCTCTCCTAAACCTCTCCAAAATGTTTCCAATGCAAGCTCCAACCTGTGAACGCTGCAATCAAGTCCCAGCCTCACTGGGTCACATGTTTTGGTCCTGCACCAAATTAACATCATTCTGGACCAGAGTTTTTAATTACTTTTCAGACAGCCTTGATGTAACAATCCCTCCTAACCCATTAACAGCTGTGTTTGGGGTTCTTCCAGATGGGTTTAAAGTGGAGAAGGACAAACAAACTGTGATTGCATTCACTATACTTTTGGCACGCAGACTTATCTTGCTAAACTGGAAGAATCCTAAAGGCCGGAGTTATACTTCACGCAACGCGACGCATGCTGCCGCGGACGCTCCTGCTACGCAAGCGTTGTAGTATTTATACTTGTGCGCGTACTTTACGTAAATCTGGAGGAATCCACCAGGTGGCAATGCGAAATATTATCACGGTGAGAACATGTTCGGCTTCTCTGTGTTGTGAATTGCCTAGAACACCTATTAAATTCCAATGACACCTTACAGCAATATCTCTGACAAAGGATGTTTATTGATTAAATCCATCAATCCAGGGATGTGTCAATTCCAGCAAGCATTGGGCACGAGTGAGAAACAAGCCCTGGACGAGGCCTCAGCTCATCGCTAGGTGAATACAAGCACACACATACAGTACACTAACGTCATTTTAGCGGCACCAAATCTGCATATCTTTGGAAGGAAACCGGAGCACAGTGTGGAATACAAGCAGGAAATAACAGCAACATAACTCTCTGCGAGACAGCAGTGCTACCGCTCCTCCACCGTGTCATCCCCATGTGTGCAATTATTAACAGTATTCATTATTTAAATGAAATTATATGTAAAATGTAACATACACACTTTAATGCATTTCATCATGAAAGCGATATCAAGTATAAATCTAAAGAGTTGGAATATGATACATTTAATTTGTTCTGTGTGGTGATCTATTGCTGCTTACCACTGCTGTCAGGTCCAAGAAGCTCGTAGTGATTAAAAACTGGGATGACTTTAATGATAAAGTAAACTACGAGGTTAAAGTGGACATTTTGAGATTAAAGCCGAAATTTCCACTTTAATCACAAAATCCACGTTTTCACTGTGTCCTTTATTTTTTTCTCAGTGGCTCAAATACAGCGCTATACATTATGTTGCTGTTGTGAAGTTGCAAAAAAAAAAAAAGACGGCACAAAAGACGGTATGTGAGACTTTTAAAATGTATCGTGTCATTACGATCAGGAATATGCGACGCTTGAATATAAAAGCACCACGAATGCATCTGTATGTCGGCATTTTGCTTCACCACATCGAACCATTCATCAAACAGCGAAGTGCACACATCAATCCCTGTAGGATCTGCAGAGGCTTTCTGTCACATGTAGATAGTAAACAGAGACTCTGACGTCACTTTCCGACTTTTAGCACACTGCGCCCCCCGACTTTTTGCTGGTACTGCAACTCGCGCACACGTTGCGTTAATTTCCGAGGACCTGCTCAGAGGACGCGTAAAATGAATGCTGGGAACACGTGGCAGCCATGATGCGGGCGCGTACGCGTTCTGAGCGTGAAGTATAAACTGGCCCTAACTCTCCCCTTTTAAATCAGTGGGAAACCGATGTTTTATACTATCTGAAATTGGAAAAAATCAAATACTCAGTTAGAGGATCTGTACAGATTTTTTTTCAAAACATGGCAGGATCTAATCAGTAATATTTTAGAATAAGCTCTTAAAGCACTGAGGAAGCAATTATTTCCGCATTTCTTTTTCTTCTCCATTCATCTCTATTGCTTATCAAACTCATCAATTTAGGTATGTCTACAAGCCTTAAGTTTTACCCCATTGGCCATGCTTTCTGTCTCAGGGGTAGGTGTCGACTTGTTCTCAATCCTACTTTTTGTAAAAATTGATTTATTTGTATGGAATAATTACAATAAAATTAATAAAAAAAATATAAAAAAAAATAAATAAAAGCCTGTTCAGCAGCTGTCCTACTCTTTATCTTTCATTTCCGGCCCCGGCTTGGTTAAATCTTTTGCCACAATGACTTATCTTGCGGGACGTGAGTTCTTGATATTTTTTACTTTATAATTTAAGAACAGAATAAGAATCTGAAAATCTAACAACATCACATTAAAGTTCGATAAATTTTGAAAAGAATGATACCAAACATAATGTATATATGTAGGTTTTAAAATAAGCCAGATTTAAAGCGCAACAAAAAAATGTGACATAAAAAGTCACATAAAATCTTTGCACAAAATTGTTGTACTTTTAGGCTTAGGATTTTATGTATATAGAGTAGATTTTCCACATAAAATTGCATTCCAAAGTGAATTATGTTTTATAATTTTTAAAAATTCCTTTTCTGTTCTTGCAGCTTACAATAGGGCTCAAGGATAAAAGGGTCCAAACATGAAGAAAGGCTTAAACTTACCAAAAATAATTTTTTAAGAAAAACTTGTTTTTGTATATTAATTAATGTCTTGAGATTGCACAAATATTGTGTAACAGTGTATTCACGTTGCTTTAGAAATAAATAAAAAAATTATGAGATTCTGTGATTTTAAAAGAAAACTGTCTCTACACCTTATCTCTTCAATTGTCTCTACATTCCACAACCATTCACCCCACAAAGGGCATGACTTTCTATAGTTCATTTTGCTAATGCCACATACAGTGTACCATTTTAAATCAACAATATGTCCCAGTGGGACAGTGTCTGACTATGAAGAGGATGATAAATTTATTATAATTGCTGAACCATACTTATGCACAACAAAATATACTAATAAGGAGCTTCAACAGATTAAGGAGGAAAGAACAGAGATGAAAGCAGAATCAGGAGAGAAAAAGAACAAAATATTCAACTGGAAGCTACAGCAACAGACAAGTGGTGATTGGTGGGCACATGTGGAAAATGTGAAGTAATTACCACCAAGGTAAAGTGCCTTGTTGCAGGACATGGAACATGCTGCTTCCACCATGAAAAAGCTTAGACATGTCGGGGGATGAAGCCACTTTGTTACACGAGGCTGCAGTATGTGTTACTGATAAAGACGGATTTTCATCTATTGTGGTGTTCTGGCAGTAGTTTTGCAATTTCCAAAATTAAATTGGAAGAAACATTCAAATTCTGAAGGACCATATAGGCAGCTTTCTTTAGAGCATGTTTGCTTATTGGCCTTTTTGCAGTATTTAATGTGCACTTCTCATCGCATTAGAGAGTGACGATATGGAGATTATTATTATTATTTACATGGACAATGACCAGGCACATGGTTCACATTTTACACTGATCACCTTAAGTAGTCACGTCTAAACTCCTCTCACAATGGCAGCTATGAGCAGACAAGCAAATGGGAAATGTATTCTTACCTTATGAAAAATAGTTCCAAAAATTTGTGATAAAATAATTATTTCAAGCTTTTCTTTCTTTATCACAAAAATGTCCCATAAATACGGAAGGCATGTTTTCTTCAGTTAAAACCTTTACTGCTTCAAACTGGATATATTTGGTAAGTTTGAAGGCTTTGTGTATCATGCATGAACTTGTGTACCCTTCAGACCCATTGTAAGCTGCAAAAACAGACAATTATTTTTAAAATTTATAAAAAAAATGTTTCATTATAGAATACTATTTTATATGGCAAATGAATATATACAATGATTGTGAAGAAATAACTTTGACTTGAAAAATATCAAACTTAGTTTTTTAAAGCCAAATCCATTCATGATTGTTGCCAGACGTTTAATTAATACATTTGGCTCTGCAAGACTATCCTAACACATACCTAAGATACTCTGGTGGAATTATACATCAAGTCTGGATATTCCTCAGGAAGAATTTGAATTAATTGTGTGCAATGGAAAATACTGTTTGGCCAGTTATACATATCTTGTTATTTGTAAAAAGTTGAATAGATAGTAACAATGGGAAGTGACAAGGAGCCATTGTAGGTAGTGACTGGTGTTTATAGTTCCATGGATACTTATATTTGTAAATATAAATTGCTTTGGTTTGAGTGAGTGTATGTATGAAGATAATCTGCAATACACTGGGCTTCCATAGAGGGAAGGTTGCCTGATCTTGTTTAATCTATTAAGAGCACACAATATATATATATATATATATATTTTTTTTTGGCTTTTTATGATTTTACTTTGTTCTGTTTTTGAAGTCCTCCCAGACCCACCAAAAATTTTGAATTGCACTCAGGATCCCAATGGACTTAGGCTGAATATTGAGCCCCCATCTTCTTGGGCCAAACCACATAGCTACTTCCCCCTGGCCTATGAGGTTGAATATGAACTTAAACACAATGGGAAGGTAGGACAGTTTTCTTGGGTGTAATAAGATGTACAGGAGGAATTGTATTATTGCAGTAAAGGAACTTTTTTGTGGTGAAATGTTCTCTTTCTTTTTATATCTCCTCACAGACAGAGATTTCCAAGAAACTGCTTCTTCCTAAAAGCATCAGCAGACTGAGAGCACGTTCCCAAGACCCCTACATAAACTCATTGTGGAGCCACTGGACTGCATGGAGAGATGTAATTAATGTAGACCTTGTAGTTTGCTGAATCTCATAGTAATAAAAACAAAGCACTTTCAAAAGTTACCAAATACTGTAGTTAACTTATAAATCATTCACTGCCCTTTTTAATATTAGAGTTCATTTTTATAGTGATTCATATTAATGGCCAGAGAAGATTTTATACATATCCCAATTTGCTAATAATATGCTGCTTTTAATTATGTTTCCATTTCTAGTATTAAAAAATAAAACACTTATGAAAAAAATCAAAAAATGAGGTACAGGGCAGTTAAACTATACCACCATTTAACAGCTTTTAAAATTTTTAAATCTTTTAATCTTTTCGTTTTTTTCTTTGTTCTTATTGCAGCCCCTTTTACTTTTTTTAACTTTATCTATTAAGTCAGCCACTCTACTTAATCAGTTCTCCTGAATCATACCCAGAGTCATACAACATTATTCACAAGAGTAGAAGATATTTCACTCCAGTTTCATTTCTCAATAATTATATACTCCGAAAGGTCTGCCTTTCTGGCACAATTCTAAGTTAACTCCTGGGAGTTGTAGTCCTCTCAAGAAATATGGAAAGCCAAATGGCCAAAGTTAAGAGAATACCCCCAGGATTTATTCTTTTTATCCATGACCTATTCCTTAGGTATGTTACGAGGGTGGCCATTTGATTTTTGTATTACTAAAGTGCTAACACAGGAAGAAACAATACTTGCTTCATTTCTTTGGAAGTATTTTTAAATTAAAGGCAATTACTTAATTTTATGTGGTTAACTCGGGGCAAATTTCTTCTTACTTTGAGGTTTCCAAGATAGTAGCTCATCAAAAAGCACGTTTTGCTTTAATAATTTTCTTTATGGATGTTTCACTGTTGTAACATAACACATTCTCAATAATTCTCCTAGCAAATGGTAAAACGGGCATGGTTAACTGTTCTTTGATTTTTTTTTACACTTACACACTCATTACCACAGTAAATGTTATGCTATTTGATTTCTTTGGTTTGTATTACCATTGACAATGATTATTTTACCTCAGCTTGGCTTTAGTATTTGGGTTCTGATGCCCTACACATCAATACTAAGTACTGTGTGCCTTTGCTACAAAATCACTTTTTGTTTTAAATGATTAAATATTAAACTCTCTGTACAATCATGTTCTTATTCTCCATTTGATTTCATATTCCTAACATGTCTGGAGAGCTTGTAGCCCTGATAAGCTGTCTCCTGCTGTCCTTCCATTACATTGGCCTCCCAGTCAGGTTTTGTTCTTTGGTCCAAATCTGACAGGATGCCAGAATACTCATGTCCACTATGACATCTCCTGCCTGTCTCCTGGCTGAGGCAGGATAATACTCGCCTTCCTTTTTGTGCCTCAGAGGGGCGGGTCTCCACTCCAAGTAAGAAACCTTGCCCCATCCTGGCTGGGATGCCCACCCATGCCTGTTGTCCATCACAATGCCCCACCCCTTGCTAAGCTATGCAGGCTGAGATGACCTGTCTCATTCATCCTAAAAATGGATTAGGGTCACAATATTCATACAAATTAATATGAAGTTATAGATATACATTCAGATATTCAAAAATTCTTAAAATCATTTAGGCTCATAAATTATTTTAATGAACAGTGTTCTTCATGATGTTTTGGTTAAAGATACATTTTCCTTCATTTACCCCTCTGCTCCACAGTTTAAACTTACAAATCAAACATTACAGAAGTGATTAAAGTGTACATTCGGTTACACCATTTAGAAATTACAATACTTGTTATACATTGTATCCCCATTTCAGGGCACCATAATTTCTGAGACTGGGCATTTTAGGTGTTTGTGATAACCCTGCTGTGTTTCATTAATGAAGTGCAGGCATAAGATATCTAAACTTGCTTCTACCCTTTGCAGTCTACTATTGCCAGTTTTTCCACATGAAAGAAATGGAAGGCTAATTTAAGTCAGCTATGAGGCTATAAAACAAGAATAAAACAATTAGAGACATTTATTCAAACTTATGATTACCAATATCTGGAATATCATTAAGAAGAAAGAACACACTGCTGAGCACACTAATCGCAAAGGGACTGGTAGGCCAAGGAAGACTTCTAGTGCTGGTAATAAAAATCCTCAATATGGTAAAGAAAAAGCTACAAATGCCTATCTGACAGAACAGAAACAGTCTTCAGGAGGTAGATGTGTATTGACAGACGAGGCAAAGATTAACCTGTATCAGAGTGATGGCAAGAGCGAAGCATGAAGAGAAATAGGTGTTGCCCAAGAACCAAAGAGTGCCCCTTCTTCTGTTAAACATGGTTTTTGTGTTTTGTACTGGCACACTTACAGTATCTTCATTGATGATGTAACTGCTGACAGGAGTTGCACAATGAATTCTGAGGTGTATAGAAATATACAGTATTATCAAGTTCCAGTAAATGCCTCCAAACTCATTGGTTACTTATCCTACAACAAGATAATTATCACAAATTTACTGCTAAGGCAACACAGAAGGTTTTCAAAGTTATAAAATGGAAAATTCTTGAATGGACAAGCAATTCACCTGCTTTGAATCCAAATGAGCATACCGTTCATATGCTGAAGAGAAAACGTAAAGGGTCAAGCCACAAAAACAAGATAGTTCCATTATGAGGCTTGGTAGAGCTTCACCAGAGAAGATACCAAGCACCTGGTGATGTCTATAAATCACAGACTTCAAGCAGTCCATGCATGCAAGTGACAACAACAAAGTACTAAAAATGACTCCTTAAATATGCCTATCGCTATGTCGCAAATATTATGGTGCCTTGCAATGGGGGGGGGACCATTGTATGTAAAGTGTTAATAACTTTTACATGGTGTATGACAGTACCCTTAAATTAAAGGCTGCAATGTACACTTTAATCACATCTAAATTGTTTGATTTGCAGTTTTAAACTGTGTAGCAGGGGGGTAAATGAAGGAAAAATGTCTTTGTCCCAAACATTATGGAGGCACTGTAACTGAAAGCTGTGGAACAGAAAGCAAAAACTCCACTCAATGCATGCATCACTGAAAATAAATTTTATGAGGGCGTTGTGTAAATTGACTTCCTTTCTCCTCACAGCAAGCTTTTCATATTTGAGCTCTAAGGTACCTTTTGAATGCAGATTACTTCAAACACTCCTAAGAGAGCATTCTGCCAATAGGAATATCATATGAATCAATATGAGACCTCAGTTGCAGGATTAACACCTGGACGTATTTTCAGATTGCATTAGTTTACTGTTTAGTTTAGCATGGTCTGCTCTTACAGATATTCATTGTTGAATGACCAGTTTTTGCACAGTTATGTCAATTTCCATGACTAATTGTTACTAAGGTGTTATCCTCCTTTTCTGGATATCAAAATGTATTGCCCTTTCATTTAGAAAAGGACCTCTGCATGGACAGTAGACAACTGAATTACCAGGGAAAAAATAGTTTTAGTTTTAGTGTTTTGAAGATGATTCAGGAAAGGAATCTACTGCAGAAGACCCAATGAAGTAGTGATAGAGTCGTAGGGACATTTAACTCTCAGCTTGATGTTATTTTGATGACATTGTGTGGATAGAATTGGCAAGCTGTGTTGTGCTGAATAGCCTGTTCTCATCAAAATGTACCAGTGTTACAATACTTTTTTGTTCAGATATAGACTTCTGGCAACATCATTCTGAGCCTGTTAAAGCTTGGTGTAGGGAGACTGCTACAGCACACCAGCAGTTGTCCCACCAAGAAATGATAAATTCTTAGCAAAGCGCTTAAGTATTCATCCCATTTGTTATAGGGTAGACTTTAGTGATGTTTTCTAGATGAATGACCATGTAAGAAAAATGGGATTCACATGGAGAACATAAAAATGCCACATAGATGAGGATTAGGCCAGGAAACCCACCCTAGTTGAACTGTGATTTAGCATGTCTAAGCTACACAACAAGAACATATATAAAAAATTTTCCTTTGCTTATATACGCAGATCTTACATCCTCTGCTAATAACACTTAACATATGATAAATTGTGAATCACTTACATAGAATGCTGATAACACAGTTATAATTTTTTCTGGGAATTTTTGCTACTGTTACCCACCCATTCATCAGTTTTATAACATGCTTATGTAGAGCTGATGCCTATCCCACGTGTTTTGAAAATTGATCAGAATGGTTAAATTGTAATTGACTATAAGATAATCCCTACTATATGGCACACCTCTAAAGTTCTCCTGCATAGTTAGAGATCTCCTTATAAGGACCACCAATATTTCAAATGGTGCCTTTCCTTGAAGACACAAAATGTATAAAAGCATATAATCTTGAATTGCTTTCAAAGGACATGCAAAAAACTCCAAATATTCAGAAGGGCTGATAATGTGTTCCTTCTTTGTAACAAGTTTACTTGAATGCTTACGTGGAGGTTTAACAGGAAATCGTTTAATTTATGATTAAATAAATGTAGTAATGGATACTACAGTGTAAAATGGTGCCGAATCTGAGAACTTCAGTTTACTTTCCCATCTAACGTGAATCTAGAGCTTCATGTATAATATGTGCTTGTTCTACAACTGGTAGGCCTGAGAGTGGTGTGCCAACAGAGTCCAACCTGGGACTTTGTACCCACATCTGCAGCCTAACTCTGACTGTACTAACAACATTGACAACCTTAAAGTGTGAAAGGATGATAAACATTCAAAGCCAGCAGGCAAAATAACAATTCCTGTACTTCTGTCCATATAAACTAATCACTTTCTAATAACTAGTATTGAGCATGAACCTTTATTGATTTCAGTTAGAACTTCTGATTTCACTACTGGCTGCTCATTTTCATATTGTTAGATGTGCTTTTGCTTTTCATAATACAAAGTTGTTACTGTTTTAGGAAGCCAGAAAAAACACAGGACTTCAAATGGTACCAATTGCGGTTTATAATGTAGGGTGCTGGGGCACCACTCCCCTCCAAATATTTTAAAAACTCTACTTAAATTAATTAGTTAATGCAAAATAATCATAAAATAAATTTTTTATTTGCACAACGCACCTAGTGTCAGTGCATGTCAACCTCCATTAAAAATTGATTCCGACTTGTATTTGTTAATTTCTGTGAGAATACCTATATTTCCCGAATAAAGGAAGCTGGCCAAATGAGAATGTATGTAAGTCCTTGATCTTTTGGCAGGCAGGTGACCTGAGGGTGTCCTTTATTTGGTTGCTTTCAGATTTTTGTGGGGATGCAGCTGTGTGCCACAGACACTCCCACATTTCTTGCGAGTGAATTAGTATTGTTTTAGGTTTTTATAATACAATGTGATTGGGAAATCATAAACAAACGATTTCATGTTCATGTCCATGGTTCACAGTTCACACCCTCCATTAATGTAACTACAGATGAGCGAATGCAGAAATCAAAGAAAATTCGGTTATTTCTTTTGTTGAAACACCACTTCACAAATCGTACACTTGAAGGAAAAAAGAAGATAAAGGAGCTTAGACCTGACCGACCTGACTTAAGAATTCAGCAGCACATAAGTGATTGAGGATGTGCTTACACACAGACTTTTTCAAGCTCTTGTTATGACAAACAAAAATGGCTAACTGGATGTGATGTGTAAGTAATACCTTTTTTTAGTTTCCCTATTTGTTGATTTAAAGTGTCGGTACTGAAGCGTTGCGGACAACAACAGGGTTACAAAGTCTTTTTGAAAAATGCCACTGACATTAAAGTAGCCACAGTCATCTAGACCAGTGTTTTTCAACTAGTGTGCCACAGCACAGTGATGCGCTGTGAAAGTTACCCAGGTGTGCTTTGGAAATAATAGTGTGGCGCACCTGGGTCTGAACCTCAGATGGACAACATTCTTGGGTGGTTGAGACTTCTCTGAGGAGGAGAGAACTACCTGAAGAAGCTGGCATAAAAGCAGCTCGTTGATTGGTATGTTGCAGACGTGTCTCCAGGTTGCTAGAATCCAACTGCCTGGGTGTGTGGTCACGATCAATTCTCTCAGGATAGGGGGCATACAAGCTTTCTCTGAGGCAGAGAGGGGCAGGCAAAGGAACAAAGGAGTAGGGAGATGCCAGCAAAGTGGTCACGAAGTCCCATGTCAGCGAACGCTGATCTCAGACTCGGATCTTGTTTGTTTCCGGCTTTTTTGGTAGTTCCACCCCTTTGCGCAGTTTAGCACATGTATGAGATGTAATGTGTTTGTGGTTAGTAAAATAGTGGTGTGCCATGGAATGTTTTTGGTTACAAAAATGTGCCACCAAAGAAAAAAGGTTGGAAAACACTGATCTAGACAATAGCATGATGTTAAATTGTTTTGACAGGCTTAATGAAATGACTTAGTTTAATCAGAAAGTAACTGATGTTCAAGGAAATATAGGAAATATACAGTAGGTATCTTGATCATAAAGGTAGAATAAGATTTAGGTTGGACTTGTCCTGTGGGTGTAGTATAAAGCAGGTTGGGGGGCATGTTATGTTTTAAGATGTTGGGGTCTATGGATCTTACAATGGGAATTTGTACTCAGGTGAAGTAAGCTTCCTTTTGTTTATTGTTTCGTTCATGCTGTTTTTGGTTTATCTTTCTTTGATGCACCATCAAGAACCTGTTTATTTTTTGGAAATTGTAAATATTATATAAAGAGGGAACACAGTTGGTGCCCCAACATTTCCTCTGTGAGAAACAGCAATCGTATAAATTCTCTGTGATGCTCCCTGTAATGTTTGCTCCAATTCAGCACACAACTTTCAGAAGACAGCTCCAGGGTGTCTAAATTGGCTTATAAGCCTGTCATCATCACATACTAGGAATCAAATACAATTAATGATATTTAAATAAAAGAAAAAATGTGTTTTTATGTTGGTTTACATATGTTAATTGTGGAAAAACATGCAATTTCTTATTTTAATAAGTTAGAAAATGTATGCCTAGCTTAACCATACAGATGTGACTTATTAACTTATTTAAAAACTGGGGCGTTTTCCTGTTTGTTTTTTTTTTTTGCATCATCAAAGAGCCAAATATAACATTCCTGTTAGTATTTGCAACAAGGCAGTAGTGGAGTATGGCTGTCTTTCAGCCCTGGAGTGACATGATACAGACCAGCTCATCCCAGTCTAGGGAGGGGTTGGAAAGATGGGACAATTATTACTAAACCACCATGGTGACTATCACCAAAAGAAAAGAGATATACAAGTCCTAAATCATCAGTCTGTTGCTCTCTTCAATGCACTCCTGTGGATGCTGGAGCAACAAGTTGCCATGGTCAAGAGTACTGTCTTGTACTCAGAGTATAGGTATAACCTCAGCTTTATACACTTGACGGTTAAGGCCACACTTTCCAATCACTTTTTCCAGATCAGCAACACACTCTATCTTAGAAAATGTTGGAGGTGAGAGTAGAAAAATAAACCAAGAACTTTTGACTGGGGATATGTAAAGTAATCAAAGCTTGTGGTAGCCTTCTCTACATTCCTTTCATCTGTCTATCTCTTTCTTTATCTTCCTCAGCTGTTGTTGTCTCTGTCCTCTCTTGTACCCAAAAGTACAAACCTCTCTTGTCTTTGTTATTGGTCATGCAGTTTAACTAATTTCCTCCCTTACCACAGGGCCAGCCTCATCATTAATAACAAATAAAGGAAGCAATTAATAGGACTACTACCATGCAGGGTGTAATAATATATACCATGGTTAATTATAACTTTGCAATACATGATGCCTATATAGCTATAATATATTATTGCATATCCTTCCATAGAAAATATTATTATCATATTACTATTTCACACTGGTCATAAAATTTCTTTGTAATACTGAAAAATACCCACAAACCTACATGCTATTACTACACCAAAGCATCACAATGTTGCACATACCTCTTGCTGACCTTTCTTTGCTGACTCTCCCTGGCTGCTAATTGGACCAGAACTGTTAAACACAGACAGCGTTTTGTTCTCCCTGGGCATTAAAAGCAGCTGTTGTTCTGGTTGCTTAACACTTGCATTATACATTCAGTAAACATGTTCCCTTTCTCAGTAGGCTACATATAAACTCAACTTTAAAACTACCTCTGAAAACTAGGTAGTGGCGCCAAGGTACAAGTACACTTTTTGGCCGCTATTACATAGTAAGCTAACATTAAGTGTTGTCATATGAACATATGCACATCAGTGTCACCTAGGCACAACATGTCAATAAAGCTAGAAATTCAGTGCATTTTAGGTAATATTCCAGCAGGCTATTTCACGTTACTGCAACATAACCAAAAGGTTACATATTGGTTACCAGAACGTTACTAAGGAATGTTACTGTAAAGTTAAAGTTGAAAGTTTTGCATCTGTTCTTAGAATGTTATCTGGGAATGTTAGCAAATAACCTTTTGTGAACCTTTAAAGAACATAGTGTGTGCAGTTTTAGGTGTTCCTGGCTGCTTGTTTTCTGGTATGATGGCACATGCTATGCACCATGCTGTAGGCATGAGCTCTGAAACATTGTTAATTTCTGTTAGAAGGGTGGAAAAAAGAAAGGCCAGAAATAGTCAAATACCGAACACAAAAGTGTTTTATTTCCTAAATGCCACTTCAAATGTATTCATCTTCCTCTTCATCCACAGTAGCCTGAACCTCTGGCCTGGGTTTCTATTATCTTGCCTAAAATAAAAATGACAAAAACCCTAATGCAATACAACAGTGACATTTTGTTTGCATTAATATTCTGCAACCGTACAGACAAGTATAAATGCATTTTTTACCTGATTTTGTTTTTCTCTGTTTGGGGCATTTTAGAGTTTACCTTATTTTCCATGTATGGTATATTACTTTGTGGTTGTTTTTACAGTTCTTGTAGGAAA
The DNA here is from genome assembly GCA_026402145.1 of Polypterus bichir lapradei. Lineage (NCBI taxonomy): Eukaryota > Metazoa > Chordata > Cladistia > Polypteriformes > Polypteridae > Polypterus > Polypterus bichir. The sequence continues at coordinate 15,729,581 of JANRMT010062837.1, read as the reverse complement.
CAGTATGCTTGATACACTTTACAGTAACAACACTGGCAAATACAAGAGTTCTCTGTCAGAATAGATCTATATTGTAAAAGTTTAAACAATAGGTACTATCTATTGTTTATGACAATTGTTCTAGCTATCCATCCATCCATCCATTATCCAACCTGCTATATCCTAACTACAGGGTCACGGGGGTCTGCTGGAGCCAATCCCAGCCAACATGGGGCGCAAGGCAGGAAACAAACCCCAGGCAGGGCACCATCCCACCACAGGGCACACACACACAAACCAAGCACACACTAGGTACAATTTAGGATAGCCAATGCACCTAACCTGCATGTCTTTGGACTGTCTTTGGAGGAAACTGGAGCACCTGGAGGGAACCCATGCAGACACTGGGAGAACATGCAAACTCCATGCAGGTTGGACCCGGGAAGCGAACCCAGGTCTCCTTACTGTGAGGCAGCACCGCTACCACTGCGCCACTGCGCCACTGTGCCGCCCATTATTTAGTATAGTATTTGAAATATATTGTATGTTTTTAAGTGGTCCAATTTCTTAAAATGTGTGTTAGGTTATTCTGTAACCAAAAGGGAAACAATAGATAATGCTACCATTATGTTAGCTGGGATGTCAGACTCTAGGACCAATCACACTTGCTACTGTACAGTAGCTACCTACTTTACTGTCACCTAGTCGTGAATATATGCAGTGTTGTAAAGTTAATGAATTACAACATTTCTCTCCTGTTCTAAATAAGGTTGATATTTTCATAAATTACACTGCATCGTCTTCCAGGACCATTTTTTTGTGTTTAATCCTTGCTTTCACAGCACTACCTTTCTTTTTTCTTTTACTTTTCATGTCCATTGTAATATGTTTAAATGCAGTGAGCACGTTAAGAATATGGATGGATGGATAGTTTCAGTTTCACTTGTTAGATTGTTACATTTGAAGAGGTGTGGTCTCCTTTTATCCTAGAATCAAATATATATTTCTGCAACCTGGAGCTCCAAGTAGGTGGAGTTGACTCCAATGAGCGCCAATAGAGTCTAGCTGTAGACCTCCACAGCTCTGACTAGTTAAATTGTGGTTAAGATTAGGTGGAAGCAAAGTGGGGTTATACCACTTGGGCAGTGTTTTGTCTTGGTAGAGTGATATTTTGCTCTACTTTCCCCTTTTGTATTATTAATATGTTATCTTTGTCAGAATGCCTCAAATCTCACAGACTTACCACTGTTTATAAGATATTATAGTATATAACTTCTCCCCACCTTCCCTCCTACATCTATAACCTCAGGCAATTAGGTGTAGTTTGGTAAGAGAGAAAGATGCTCCTTCATCAGATGTTAGTAAGAGAGAGAGAGAGAGAGAGAGAGTGAGGAAGGGTTGAAAGACTTTAGCAGAGAAACACTTGCCAAACTGGTTTAAGGCCCATCCCCCAAATCCTGTCGTAAAATTTAAAGAGACTCAGTCCTGGTGGAGGGAAAGGGTTCTTAAACCATCAAACCATTGCTGTTATTATTGGCCGCTCTACCCCTGAACATTGGTATGTGTGATGTACGATAACAACAACAACAACATTTATTTATATAGCACATATTTCAACAAACAGTAGCTCAAAGTGCTTTACATAATAAAGAATAGAAAAATAAAAAACACAATATGAAAACAAAATAAATCAGCATTAATTAACATCGAATAAGAGTAAGGTCCAATGGCCAGGGGGGACAGAAAAAACAAAATAAAAACTCCAGACGGCTGGAGAAAAAAAAAAAAAAATCTGTAGGGATTCCAGACCATGAGACCGCCCAGTCCCCTCTGACTACGATGGGTATTTGCTGAGACCAATACACCACTCTTTGTACTGGCAGCCATAAGCCTCAGCCACTCACACTACTGTTGAATTGTTCATGCAGACTACCAAGGATTGTTTGTCAACAGGAGTGTATTTCTTGTGTTTAAAAGTAAATACTGTATACAACATATTCAAATAGAAATAACCTCTCTCAAGCTAAATCTGAAACATTGAATTAACTTGTAATTGAAATTGTATAGAGTATTTCTAAACATGTTTTAAGGACCGGCAACGTACAAGTGAGAGCTGCATTGGACAGGACAAATTATATTATTTGTTTATCTATCCATCTTCTAAACCTGCTTGTGCAGGGGCCTCATGTATAATGCTTTGCATTGAATTCACACTAAAACATGGCATACAAACAAAACTAGAAATGTGCGTATGCACAAAAAAATCCAGATGCATAAAACTGTGTGTAAGCAGAGTTCTATGCATTTTCCCTTTATAATTTCCAATTATGTGTTTTTAATGCACATACGTGCAGCCCCACCCTGACTCATCTCAGAATTTCACATATTTGAATATGCAAATCAATATAAATTTGCCCTTCCATTCAATGTTTTTTAAAAGACAATAGCAAAACCACATGTAAAAAAGAAGAATTTCAGTGAATGCGAAATGAAGGTTCTGCTCAGTGAAGTGGAGACAAGGAAAAATGTACTATTTGGTGGCTTAAGCAGTGGTATAAGCAACAAAGGAAATTGATGGAGTGGCAAAGCATGGCAGTAGCACTCAAAAGTTTAAAATCGCACATTGGCTGAAATAAAAAAGAAATGGTCAGATATCAAAGTTGACATGTAAAGGCAAGTTGCATCCCACCTCCTGAGTGTCAACACCACTGGAGGAAGTAGCAAAATTACGTGGCTCACAACGTTTGAGTAGTTATTGGTGAGATACTTATAACAGCCATTTTTACCACCGGGGGTTGTTCATTTTGTGTTTCTTAACATTATCCATATTCATCTAAATAATTTGCATGTTTAATAAGACAAACAAGCATGCAGTAGATGTAATATTATTGTTTATTCTGTTTCAGAAAATATTAAAATAGGTGACCCCTGTACTGGGGACGCAACTCCAGGTGGTGTTGGTGCTGCTGTGCCGAGCAAATCTTTGGGTCCTGGCAGCGCACACACCCCTGCCTCTGGCCATGTGCTGATGGACGCTGTTCTGGAGACACAAAATGCAATAGTAGATGCTGTAAGAGATGTGGAGAAAGGAATTAAGTAATATAAATGCTGTACTATGTGACATTGATCACAAATTAAATGAATTGGTTAAAAAAAAAAATGCTGTATCTGATTACCTGTTTTTACATTCTGCCAATTACAGTTGTAACGCTGTCCATTTTAGTTGGTGGGTAAGGGTTAGGTTAATCATACTGCATCTCTTAAGGTACAGGCAACACACGATTGTGTGCCACATTATGCAGCATGCTACATGTTTGTTCCCAACACTACTATTTCTTAGAATGAATAAATCATGAATACAGCCAGGCCATCTTGCCACGACACTAATGTGACACATTTTCACATCACAGATAATTTGCACATTAATAGAGTGGAAATGCTTTCTATTTACTTAAGCAAATTTGCTCTCTGGATGGACCTTTACAGCAATGTGCATGGAATTGACTGTTCTATTCAGTGAGCCAATTCACATTGAAAAGCTCCTTTTGCTAAAATCCAGAGAGTGGACAGAACTGGCAAAGGAACAGGTAGAGTACACTTCATCAAAGTCTGAGTTTGTAAAGCTGGCCTCAGTTTAGCACACAGCTCCAAAAGGATAGCTTTTGGAAATCTAAATCGACTTGGAAGCCAATCATCATCATGGAACAAGAAATCAGTATGATCTCTAAATATGTGCTCTTTTCTAATTCTTGCATTTGCAATGTCTTTTAACAACGCTAAAGAAGCCATGGCAGTTGGAAAAGTTTAACCATTCCGTGCATCATTATATTGTTACAGGTTGATTACAATCAACTGCCTTAAATTTGTAAACAATATGCAGTTAATTTTGGTGTACTTAATAAAGCCTGCATCGTGAATGTGAATCTAAAAAGAAAAGGAAACCACACAGAAACAGTAACACTGTTTTGATGTTGGGTGCCGCCCATTTACAAAACCGAGCAGAAATGTACATAGGCATGGTCTGAGGCAGTGATATTTCAGATCTGATATTAATTATAGTTTTAGTTTTTATTTTATAAAATTCATTTTTAATTTTATTTCATTCTACAGGGTGGGCCATTTATATGGATACACCTTAATAAAATGGGAATGGTTGGTGATATTAACTTCTTGTTTGTGGCACATTAGTATATGTGAGGGGGAAAACTTTTCAAGATGGGTGGTGACCATGGTGGCCATTTTGAAGTCGGCCATTTTGGATCCAACTTTTGTTTTTTTGAATAGGAAGAGGGTCATGTGGCACATCAAACTTATTGGGAATTTCACAAGAAAAACAATGGTGTGCTTGGTTTTAACGTAACTTTATTCTTTCATGAGTTATTTACAAGTTTCTGACCACTTATAAAATGTGTTCAATGTGTTCTCCCACTCTTCACACACTGATAACAACACCGCAGGAGAAATGCTAGCACAGGCTTCCAGTATCCGTAGTTTCTGGTGCTACACATCTCGTATCTTCACAGCATAGACAATTGCCTTCAGATGACCCCAAAGATAAAAGTCTAAGGGGGTCAGATCGGGAGACCTTGGGGGCCATTCAACTGGCCCACGACGACCAATCCACTTTCCAGAAAACTGTTCATCTAGGAATGCTCGGACCTGACACCCATAATGTGGTGGTGCACCATCTTGCTGGAAAAACTCAGGGAACATGCCAGCTTCAGTGCATAAAAAGGGAAACACATCATCATGTAGCAATTTCGCATATCCAGTGGCCTTGAGGTTTCCATTGATGAAGAATGGACCCACTATCTTTGTACCCCATATACCACACCATACCATCAATTTTTTTTGTTCCAACAGTCTTGGAGGGATCTATCCAATGTGGGTTAGTGTCAGACCAATAGCGGTGGTTTTGTTTGTTAACTTCACCATTCACATAAAAGTTTGCCTCATCACTGAACAAAATCTTCTGCGTAAACTGAGGGTCCTGTTCCAATTTTTGTTTTGCCCATTCTGCAAATTCAGTGCGCCGATCTGGGTCATCCTCGTTGAGATGCTGCAGTAGCTGGAGTTTGTAAGGGTGCCATTTGTGAGTAGCTAATATCCGCCGAAGGAATGTTCGACTAATGCCACTCTCCAGTGACATGCGGCGAGTGCTACTCTGTGGGCTCTTGCTGAATGAAGCTAGGACAGCCACTGATGTTTCTTCATTAGTGACAGTTTTCATGCATCCACATTTTGGCAAATCCAACACTGAACCAGTTTCACGAAACTTAGCAAGCAGTTTGCTAACTGTAGCATGGGAGATGGGTGGTCTCATAGGGTGTCTTGCATTGAAATCTGCTGCAATGAAGTGGCGTAATGAGTACAGTCAGCAAGATCAAATGTTTCAACCCAAGAAGCAAGTCTATGCAAGTATGTTGCTGTTAAGCTTTAAACAAGCACGTATTTCGAGAGATACAGTATGTTAATGTTGCAACGACGTCCGTTGCACATATAGTCACACAGTGAAAATATTTTGTCGACGAACGCCAGTCCTCTGCCACTGGCACCAGAAGACTGTATGTTGATGATTTCTGTTGCCAGTACTGAAGCTGGTGAGGCACTGACTTCTTCAGAGTCACATTTACAAATATATGAACCCAAAAGAGTAACTTATTCACTATTCAGTTGGCTGCATGCACATTGACTACTGTGTATGCTTCAAATCTCATCAGCATTCTTTACATACAGATAGATAAGGCACATATTTGGCTAAGAAAGAACATTACATTTATAGAGGTGATAGAGAGAACGGAGAAAGCGCATTTGTTCCGCACCCTCCATGTGTTCTAAATTTGCAGTTGCAATTCCTCAATTAATACTCATTCAATATGAAAGAAAAATGAAAGTATAGTGGTGAACAAAAAACATGGATTTCAATTTTGACCTTAACTGAAATATTTAGTTGTTTTTAAAAGCTTTTAATGCTGATGCTTTAATCAATTTTAACACAGACAATATTGTTCAATAAAAGGATAACAAGAAATGTCAAAATTTAGTTTTTAAATATTGGATTTTTTTTGTTTGTCTGATCCCACTTTTTATAAAATTGGAAACCGTTTATGGTGTTACCTTTATTTGTAAATGAAATCCATGAGCCTATCCTTCTCCACGAAAATCTCTGTCACTTTCTTGTAAAAGTCCTCCTTGTTTTCTTTTAGTTTTAAAAGTCTTAATCTTCCATTTTGGCAGTCAGACCGCTGCAGTGCACTTGACTTTCTGATATCGCTAACTAATAGAAGAACAGCAGCAACAAGCACGTGTTGGGCTCACATCCACCCCCTTCGGTGAGGCACGGTACTGTATGCCTTGCCTTGTGCCTTTTCACTGTGGTTTTATGGCCGATCAAGCAAGACTAGATATGTCACACACATTCATTAAAGATATTAGCCAGACTGTGGAAAGTCAGAGTGTATAATAAACGTATCTGCAAACATTATATTGGCGACATACCGAGATACAGCAACAGGCACGCGCCGATTGCATGCATCAACCCAATGTGTAAGGGAGAGTGCAGTCCGAGGTGAGGTGAGGCTTGTTGGTGCTGCATCTCACGTTTATCCCCAGTATTTGAACAGGAAATGCACCAATTCAGCAATTTTGACTATTAAAATGTTAAAAAATATTGGAATCATACAGAAAACAAATTTATAGCATAGACCAGTGGACAAATTTATGTTATCATTATTAGTTTTTTTTTACTTTTCATGATGGCCCCTGAACGCATGTCCCTGAAGTGCAGTCATGGTGACAGAGAAGTGCTGGACTTCCACTAAGTACTGATTCAGCTGGTCCAGCACTGAAACTCTGAGACTCTTTTCTTCTTGTTGCATGCTATATTTGTTTTATTATCATCTGTGCTGTAATTAAAGTATTTACACAAGTTACTGTCTTGCTTTCTACCTGCAAACATCTGTGCAAAAATCACCATTGTCAACCACACGTGCTTATTGCTTCAACCCGACAAGCCAAATGTGCTTAACAAACAAACAACGGTCCTTTACGGAAGTTGCACCACATATCTATAGTAAGCCCAAGTTACAAGATCACCGCATAGTGAACAGTGCAACGTAACTGTAGGCTCAGAGTGACCTACAAACAACCCCTTTTGCACGACTAAACTGGACTGAACAAAAATGCTATTGCTGTTTTTTTCATTTTTACTCAATTTTCCTTCTCGTTTTAGTTTGTTGACATATCACTAATTTTTTATTTTTATTTAGTTTTAGTTTCTCTGTTTACCTTAATTTCAGTTCTTGTTCTTGTAAAACGAAAAACAATATTTTTAGCTCTAGTTTTCATTATGAAAATATCACTGGTGAGGATGCTGTAAAAATGCGCGAAGTGTTATGCGAAGTTTAGCTTTTATACATCTCAACATGAGAGTAGAAACGTGTATTTTCAACATTTTTGTGCATATACACCATTTATATATGAGGCCCCAAGAGTGGGGCAACTGAAGCTTATTCTAGCCAGTAATGGGCAAGGACAGGAACAATCCCTGGCCAGGAAGCCAGCCAATTGCAGGGTAAACAAACACACATACACAAATGTATGCATACATCACTGTACGCTTTATCATTCCCAATTCACCTACTCTTATTGAAGCCAGGTACATAATATATATGTCTGGAGACAGCCATAAGTGAATTTTACTTAAAACAGGGTGAGGACAATTAAATGGTTGCCTGACTGACACATTCCTAAGCCTATCCAACATCTCATGAAGGAGACTCTAAAAATAGGTGTGGTGATTTTGAACTACAAAGACCTGATGACATCAGGCAGGAAGGACATGCATGTGCTTTACCACTCACACTGAGCTCCACTGAATCAATTTGTTTGTGCTCTTAAATCAGTTCATATAATTTACTAAAAAGAGTTGTTCAAAAAGAACGACTCACTCATGAATCTCCCATCATTTATGTTGTCATTAACTTGGTCTGACAGTGAGTGATTTTCTGATTATGATGACGTTCACAGTGAAAAAGTCTCTTAAAAAAGCCCTATCAAACATATAAATGTGTGTTGCTTGTTCAGAGAGCATTACAATTACCTTTACATTTATGTGCTTGGCAGACGCTTCTATCTAAAGTGACTTAAAACAGAGGTAAACATAATCGAGAAACATTTGGCTAGGGATTGTTTGTTCAGCAAGTGTAATAGGACAGGTTACAAAAGTTGATTGCCACATGTGAAAAGAGGTAATAACTAATAATTTACGATCATAGATTATAATCGATAAGGTAATTAAACTTGAACAACAAATTAACCAACAATATAAAAGATCACAGAATATAGAGTTTTTCTCCTATCAATTTGATATTCACACAACAGATGGGTCTTCAGTTGTTTCTTAAATTCATTGAGGGAGTCAGCAGTACATATGGAGGTTGATAGCCCATTTCAGAAACTGGGAATTATACAGGAAAAGAGTCTGGACTGAGACTTGATACCACTCAGAGGGCCCATCACCAGAATGTGTTCACTGGCAGACCTGAGTGGATGAGAAGGAGTAGAGGACTTCACCAATATCTCCACATACTCAGGCGCTGACTTACTGACTACTGTTTAGGTTAGCATCAGGGACTTGAACTTAATGTGTGCTGCTGCAGGGAGCCAATGTAGCGACCTGAAAAGATAGATAGATAGATAGATAGATAGATAGATAGATAGATAGATAGATAGATACTTTATTAATCCCAAGGGGAAATTCACAAAGAGGAGTGACATGTGCCCGTCTGGGCTTTTTAAATACAAGATGGGCCGCTCCATTATGGATCATCTGCAGTGGCTTGATAGCGCATGCAGGTATTCCTGCAGTTTTAGTAGTCCAGACTTAACAAGACCACCACCTGGCCCAAATGTTGTGCTGCATACTCTGTCAGAAAGGTCTGATCTTGAGGATGTTGTACAGCATGAACCTGCATGAATGAGAAATAGTAGAAATGTGGTCAGAAAAAGATAGCTGCTTATCAATCACCAACCAAGAATATACAGTATGAACTGCAAAATATGCTTTTGAAGTAAACGGTGTGTCACACTTCATCAATAGGACTGCCGTTAAGAGAGCTGATAATGAAAGAGCCCCAGGAGCTGTGAATTTCAATGCACAAAATGCCCAAATTAATCAATCTGTCCAACGACACACGTAAAAGCACAGAAAAGGGTTCACAGTATCCACCTTCTGACTGCATGTGTAAAAGAGTAACTACTTCTTCTTCTTCATTTTTTCCCACTTCATTTCTTCTTCAGCCTGGAAGTTCTTTTGGGCTTTTCTCCCCGTGACTTGGTAGTACTTCCAGGTTATGGATGAGATATGACTCCCCAGGTTCTCATGCAGTGTCCCCTGGCGGCACCCGCGGTACCCAGCAGTGTTGTGGTATTAAACTACATGTCCCATAGTGCCCTGCGGGAATCTGGGGCACAGCTGCAGTCCAGGGAAGTTGCCATCTAGCGCCTTGGGGTAGGCAATCCTTCCATCTCAGGGGCATCCCGACCGGATTGAGCAGCTGGCCGTCTATTACATTCTCATTTCTGTCACATTTAACTTCTTCTCCTGTGCTCCCTTTACTGCTAATGTCTCACCTCCTTATATCATTGCTAGTCTTACCATTGTCTTAAAAACCTTATCTTTAACTTTCATCTCAATACTTCAATCACATAATACTACTGATACCTTCTTCTAACTGCTCCATCCACATTGCTTTCTGTGTGTTACTTATGAATCTAATTTTCCATCTTGGGCTACCACTGATTCTAGATATTTAAATGTATCCACTCTTTTCAACAGCTCTCCCTGCTGGCTAACATCTGAATCCTGATCACAATTACACCTCATATTTTGCCTTTTTCCCATTTATCGTCAATCCTCTATCTCCAATGCTGTTCTTTATTCTTCCAACTTTTTCTCCACTGCTTCTTTTCTGGTGCTACACAACACAATGTCATCAGCAAAAGTTTGTGCCAGGGGGATTGGTCTTTCATCCCATGACTCAACACATCCATAATTTAAAGAAGATACCTGGTGCAGACCTATTTTAACCTTTACCCCAAAACTGCTTATAACCAGAGTCCTCACTCCTTCATACATATCCTGGACAATCCTCACATACTTCTCTCTTACTTCTTTCTCTGTCATGCACATCCTGACCCCTTGACAAAGCACTCTATCCCAATCAATAAACACCATTCTCTATGAGCAATATAAATGAAAAGACTGCATCAGATGTTCCTCTCCCTGGCATAAAACCAACTGCTCCTCCTCTAAGGTGGCCTCTTCCATAAGCCTTCTTTCTACTGTATAATCCTTTCTCAAATTTTCATTGTATGTCATATCAGCTTTATCCCTCTGTAGTTTCCACAGTCCTGAATATCACCCTTCGCCTTATAAATTGATGAAATCATATTGTTCCTCCACTCCTCTGGCATTCTTTCTTGTTCCTAGATCCTCTGCATTAAATCCCTGTATTAAAACACATCTACTTCCTCTTCTTCTAAACCCTTCCACACATTTGCTGTTATTTCATTCAGACTTGTTGCCCTTCAATTTTTAATTCTTTTCAGTGCTTCATTTACTTCCTCCCTTCTTATTCCTTGAACTAGCCATTCATTTGGGACTTCATTCCCACATACTACCCTTGGATTTTCTTCATTCAACATTCAAAGTACCTCTTTCATTTATTCTTATTGTTCACCAAGACCACACTTTGCTTGTCTTTCATATCTTTTCATCTTTCCAGCCTTGTTCCTAGCTTTCATTATTCTAAAACTCATTCTGTCTTTTTGTTTCCAATTTTTCATACACCTCCTGCAAAAGGAAGTTCTTTCTACTGCCCTCTTTGCCTCCTTGTTTGTATTCCTATACATTTCTCTATCTCCTTCTACTCCTGATTGGTAACACAATGTCCTCTTTGACTCATTCTTAGCCTTCATCACATCCTGCACCCCTCTCTTTTACTTTCAAAATGTCTGTTTATCCCCAGGAAAGCTCCTTCCTGTTACTCTATCTAAAACCTGTTCACCTGTACTCAATATAGCTTTATTATTCTTCTTCCACTATTCCTAGACACAAATGACTGCACTTCATTTAAAGCTTTCTCCCTAAACCTCTTCTTAACACTAGAATTACCAGAGCCTATGAAAAAACTCGTAGATCAGTCCCACGTTAAATCGCTTCTTAAAACCGTTCTCACCTCTCCGCCAGCTTCTTTTGTTAATCTAAATGTGTTGATAAAGAAAAGTTGCAAGTAGCCGGCTATTCCATCCCCCCATCGACTTAGAAAGTGCACAAACATCTCCCAGCTCATGCCTTGATTAATTATCTGGGAGTGAAGTGGAGTTTTAGAGTGGAAATAATAGATCATTATTTGGAATACACGTATTTCACGTGTGTTCCGTTTCTACAGTAATCCGTGTAAACACATTTTTAAAACAGAAACGTTTTTCATATTGTAGTAGTAAATGACAAAATGTAGGCATAAACTATATAATGTATGAAGCCTGAAGTCCAAATATCACTATCACTGCGCCACCGTGTTCCCCCATGTTTAATACATGCTTTAATTACTATCATCATGAAAATGATATCAAGTATGCATCTTAGTATTTAAATTGTTCAGAGAGCTGCAATATCATGAATGTAATCTATTCTGTGTCTTGGGGTAAAAGAAAGCCTATTTAAGAAGCATGTAACAATACATAGAGTAACAAACAACAACAACAACAAAAATATTTATTTATATAGCTCATTTTCTTTTTTTTTTTTTTTTTTTTTTTTTTTTTTTTT